>CM076571.1:331233257-331677752 GCA_034641835.2 Pinus albicaulis
AGGTTCCAGATACTACTCCTCCTAAAGAGTCCTCAGGAATACATCAAGCAAAAAAACATAAACCAAATCCACTTCCAGATGTGGAAATCATAGATGAGGTGTTTGATGATGGAAGAGAAGACAGTCAACTAACTGGTTCTGTTAGTGTGACCCATACAGAGCAGAAAGCAAAAGCTTTGCACAAGCAGTTGAGTACTGAAGTATCCTCCTTTAGGCCACCAAAAACAGATACATGGGATATAAAAAGAACTTTTATTAATATAAAGGCAAAGAATGATCCATTAAGAATGAAGGTATATGATCAATATTTGAAAATGGCTCCACATAATCTGGAAAGGTTAATGTCAGCATTTGACATTTCACAAGGCAAAATGATGATGAGCCACTTCAAGTCAAAGGTGCCAAAACCCATGACAGCAGCTGATTATATTAGAACAAATTTTGAGGTTCTGGCAAAGGACATTCATCCTTTAGACCAGATAGAGCTGCATAAACAAACTGGGGAAATGGTGTATTCCACTCTTACTAATAAAGCCATGGCAGCCTTAACGCTGCAAGATTCTTTAAATAACACAAGCGCCCAATTGCAAATTGAGAAGGCCTCTTCTCAGGCCAAAGATAACAGAATAAAATCTCTGGAAGACATAATTATCAGCTTGGGTCACAACCCCAAAGATATTAAAAGCATTGAGGCATTAATTAAGAAGAAAGATGATGACATAGCTGCACTGAGAAAGCAGCTAAAATTGCCAGCCTCAAGGCACCCCCAGACCCAAGAAGTTTTGAAGGGGAATTCACAAGAAGAGATAATGGAGTTGCTCTTAAAGATGACTGAGCGACTAGGTGAAACAGAGAAAGGATTGGAACAAGCTTTACAGGAAAAAGAAGCTATCAAGCAGGCATCCATCACAGAAGCTACTACAACTACAGGTACCACAAAAACAAAGCAACAAACAGAGCCAGTGCAGGTAAACACTTTTGGTTTAAGTTCTCATGAGTTGACAAAACAAATGGAAAGTTTACAATTAAAAGTCACAGAACTTCAAACCACAAAATTGCAGTTAGAACACTTGGAGCAGAAGTATAATACATCTAAGAAGACAGTTGCTGATAATACCAGGGAAATTAAAAGGTTAGACAGATTATTTAAGGCTTTAGAAAAAGATCTTTCATTAGAAAAGCCTTTGAAGGAAATAAATGAAATTCTTTGGGGTAATATAATTGAGTTAATAAAAAGTATTTGGCCCTCTATTCAAGCAATTTTTGAACAAAATGACCTGATTAAAGTAGCTCAGGAAGAAATAAACAGAACAAGAGATGAACTAAGAGGTAGACCTGAGCAGGCCAATCAACTTATTCAATTTTTGAACACCCGAACAAAACAACAGCTTTCAAGACTAGGAATTGAAGACAGGACCGGCACTATTTTGATGATAAAAAGAGTTTTCATCAAAATAAATTTTATGCGGAATTTAGAAAGGAAGTGTTTAGATATTTTGGATGATATTAATGCTTTCAGAGAAAAATTTCAAGTTTTGTTAGACAGTGGGTTACCCAGTCCAATGCTCTCACAGGACCAAATAATGGAATTGGAAACCTACGTCAAGAAAATAGATATCCATGCTCAAAATACAACTGCTAGTTCTATCAGTTTGACAGAAACAACGTTGCCAACAGGGAGAAATATTTATGATAGGGTGAAGAATTTATTTCATCTTGAACATGAAATAAAGTATTTATTTCCTAATGAGCCCACTTTTTATAAACTCACAGAGGCTGATGAGACATTGAGGAAACTTAAAAGGACTATAATACCAGAAGATCAATGGTGGAAAGACCTATTAGAAATTCTATAAAAATTATCTTCAGTATGAGAATTTTTCTTTTTACTATTATGTGAAAGATAAAAATGAGCACAGATGAAAGAGTATCAGTTGAACAGGTTAAAGAGTATCCGTAAAGACAAAGAGTATCAAACAAGCAAAGAAATGACTCCAAGGCACAGCACCGAGCCCTATTTCAGCACTCACCTCCAGCACATCAGCAAAATGAGGGAACAGCACATCAGCAGTTACCTATTATTCTATCCACGAGACCATTTGTCTCCTGTTTATTTGTAATTACTCCTTAGTCACCCTAGATTATTGGCTAGGTTAGTGTGAGATTTTTTCAAGTATTTCTTGTATAAATAAACCCTCAAAGAGAGTATTGAGGGTGGATTCTATTACTTTGCTGTAACATTGAGATTTTCAGAATAAAAGCATTTTGGAGAAATTTATTCGTGGCTTACTGGATGATAATTTGAAGCTCAAGACTTTTTGCAGGATTCATGTGTTGGACTGCAGTTCAATAAGTGTTTCTACCCTTTGTCTTAAGTTTTATATCAGTTTATAATATCATTATGTCCATTTCTGAACAATTTACATAAAGGATTGAATCAGAATTTACTTAATTGTACTCTGATTTCAGATGTGATTGTTCTTAATGTTTTCCTCTAAATTGGTTATAAGCATGAATTCTTAAATGCTCTTGTTTTGCTAATTTAAACATTGTTGATTACTATAATAAAGAAATCTTCATTGCTCTTTGTTTGTAGTCATCTCATTTCTTTCTTTTGAACATGGTGAAATATTCTTAGCTGCCTTTCATCCCTTCAAGATCATCCCATCCTCTTTAAATTTTAAGGATTGTTCTCTGTCTAGCTATCTTGCCCTGTAAAGCCATCTTGTGTGTAGAATAGAAATCCAGTAAAGCCATCCTTTGACTCCATAGCCCAATGGACTGAAAACTTTCAACCTTGCCCTTAGTTTGTGGATTCCACCATTTTTTCAAACAAACTCTTGGATCTATAACTAGCCTAAAACCTTCTAAGAACAAAGATAAATCATAAAGAGAGAGCCCTCTCTGGATGCAGATTGGCTAGATTCTGCATCTGAAGGTTGGTTTGTGGTTACCTCGGGTTTCTTTCCTTTTCTTACAACTTCAAGGAAGGCCTGAGTGATAACATAGTGGCGACTCCGCTGGGGATCTAAATCATTTTTATTTGTTAATATTGTTCACTTATAAGCTATAGACAGAGTCTGAAGATCAGCCAGGTAGCCTTTGAAATTGCTTTTTCTCTGCAATTGCAAAAGTAGTGGTTACCTCGGGTATACTTTCCTTTTCTTACAACTTCAAGGAAAACCTGAGTGATAACATAGTGGCGACCATACTGGGGATTCTGAATCATTTTATTGATACGATTGTTTGACTTATAAGCTATAGACAGAGTCTGAAGATCAGCCAGGTAGCCTTTGAAATTGTTTTTTCTCTGCAATTGAAAAAGTAAATAAATGCTGCTTCAGTCTATCTCTCATTTAGCTTATATACTGAACCTTAGTTTCAAAATATTTAATCAGACTCTCTAGTTTAACAGATCTTTGAGAAAATTTTAATCATACATCATTATTTCTTGAAGAATTTGTAGAAGTTGTATTTATTCTTTCAATTAAAATCAAAAAATCCAAAAACACATAGTCTAGGAAAACTGGCTTCAGAAAGGATTCGACATAATAGGTCAAACCCTGACCCCAATCCACCACCAATATTTGAAAATCCAAATCTGATTCCAAGGATTATTAGAAGTCAAGGAAGTCAAGAAAGTTCAGAAAGAGGAAGTCAAGAGAGTTCAGGAAGTTCTAGGCCACTTTCTAGATCTGCATCCTGTCCCGTGAAAATCATATATATTGATGAAATTCCTTTTGATGCACGATTTGAAACATCTTTATTTGTGAATTTTTTTGAAACCGAATTATCCAGATTAGTTCCAGATCCATTGTTCTTTGAAGATTTGCAATACAGATTTGTTTCACATCATCTTGACAGACAATTACAGAACTCTATTCACTCTGAACAAACCTTTGAAGAAAATTCAAACATCTCTGTAATTACTGAAGCATCTCCAAGTGCAGTTACTTTTTCTCAAGCTTTTCAAACACCTGTCACCCCTTCTACTCCTCCATCTCCTCCTGCCAGACCATCAACTCCTGTTACCCCACTATATCTTCCAATGGCCAATCTATACACCCCTTTACAGTTACCAGCCAACGCTGCTGCTTTGCCCCAAAATTATCAGAGTAAGATCACACCTTTTGATGGGTCAGGTACTTATACAGCTCAACAACATACTAAAAGAATGACGGATTACTTTGAGTTCTATGAAATTGACACTGATGATGTCCGAATGAGAATTTTCGTTCAGAGTCTTACTGGAGAAGTTAGGACATGGTTTAGGGCCCTTGCTCCAAATAGTATTGCTGATTTACCAGCTTTATATAGGGCATTTTTGAACAGATGGGAGAAGAAGAAGGATCCTCTTCAGATCCTGTCAGAATTCAAAAAATTAAGAAGAAGACCTAATGAAACAGTACAAGATTACATCATTAGATTCAATGAAGCATATAATGCAATTCCTCAAAACCTAAGACCCCCACCTGACTCCGTATTGGTTAAATTTCCAAACGGTTTTGATTCTGACATTGCTTATTCCCTCAGGGAAAGAGCTCCCCAAACATTAGAGGAAATGCAAAGCATAGTGGTGAGTGTAGAAGCAAATCTGATAGAAAAACGAGCCAGAGCAAGAGCAAAAAGAAGAATGCCTATGAATGAATAACCTTCAGCTTTTGAAAAGAAGCTGGATGCAATCATTAAAGGTATGGAAAGATTAGGAGACAGATTGGAGACCATTGAAAGAAAGTCTTCTAGTGATAATCAGAATGTTGCAAGAAACCCAAACTTTAGGAGAAATTTGAATCAAAATATTGGAAAGAATGTCCCTGACCAAAACATTAGGCCACCTTTCCAAGAAAACTTCGTTGAAGGTTCAACTTCTGAAGAACCTACAGAAGATGTAGAAATAAACAATGTAACTGATGACAAAAATGAACCAGAAGTCTTCCTATCCCAGGATGATCAAGAGAATCATATCCTTGAAACATTCCAAACTCATTTAGGTGAGACTTTTGATTTTAAGGAAGGCTATGACACAACAATTTATGAGGTCCATAAACAGTATAATTTGAGAAGTAGACGGATTGATGTGCCAGAGAATAGTAAACAGAAAAATGCAAAACAAAATGTCAAAGGTAAAGTTAACATTCCCCCTATACAAAACATTCCCCAAGTACAAATTTTGTCTAGGATAACTCCCAACCCTTCAAATCCAATAATTGAAGATGTCTCTGACAACCAACCAAACAATAAACAACAATCTAATACTTTTCCTCCTGTGGGAAATGTAGAAGAAACAGTAGAAGTTAGTCCAGAAACATCTTCAAAACAAAACTTCATTCATGAAAAAGAGAAAAACATTGAAGACCCAAAAAACAGAGAAAACCCAACTGTGCAAAACACTAAAACTCAAACAGAAAAACCCTTCAATCTAGAGGCTGAAATAGGCAAACTTAAGATAGTTGTCCCTTTATCAGAATTGGCTAAGCATGATGTCTATAGGAGTCAGATTTCCAAGTCCCTAAACATTAACATTACTGGATTGGATGATTCAGTAAACATTCTTGATGATCAACCCAAACTTCTTTTTGCCCCTGAGGTTAATGGCAAACCAGAAAGTGGAGGAACTCCTCCATTTTATGTAAGCCTGAATGTTCATGACAAGATACTCCATAATGCAATGCTTGATTCTGGAGCATCTCACAATTTGATGCCAAAAGAAGTAATGGAAAGATTAAATCTAGATATTACCAGACCGTACAAAGATTTGTTTTCATTTGATTCTAGTCAGGTAAAATGTTTAGGTTTGATTAAAGATTTGTGTGTCACTTTGGTACAATACCCTGCTAAGTCTGTCTTAATGGACATAGTAGTGGCTGATATTCCACCTAAATATGGTATGTTATTGTCTAGATCTTGGGGTGCTAAACTTGGAGGGTCTATTCAACTGGACATGTCATATGCAACTATTTCAGTATTTGGTCAGCCTAAAAGATTATATAGAGAAACCTTGATGAATTATTTAGTCAGTAGCCATGAGAAGCCTGAAAACTTCCCTGTTTACTCTATACATTCTGATATGGATTATTTTATTTTATACAATGCTGAGTTGGATCTTCCTACTGAAATAGAAGCTCCAGAATTGGAAACCACAAACAAAACTACTGTTAAAATTGAAGAAGTCTCTGAAAATAAAGAAACACCAGATGATCAAGAAAAACCAGAAGAAACTAAACAACTAGCTCCTGTCAAGAAACATTTTAAAACAATTGATGAAGATTATGAACATGAAATTCTATGGCATTTAGAGTTTGATGGCTCAGTAAACAAATTAGGGGCAGGAGCTGGGATTTGGTTACATAATGTTGAAAATAATCATGCGCAGGGTCATGCTTATAGGTTGAATTTCAAATGCACTAACAACATGGCAGAGTACGAAGCTCTTTTATTAGGGCTTAAACATGTCAAGAAGTTAGGATCTATTAGGGTATCAATCATAGGAGACTCTGAGCTAATTATTCAACAAATTAAAGGAGAATGTTCAACAAAAGACATGAGATTGAAACAATACAGAGAAACAGTTGTAGAAATTCTCAACACCTTTCTACAAGCTCAACTTGCCAAGATTCCCAAGAAACAAAATTTGCATGCTCACAGTCTCGCAATGTTTGCTAGTACATGTAAATTACCTTTTGATCCTAATCATCAGTTTTCAGCTGAGATTAGACATAGGCCTGCTATACCAGATAATCTTTTGAATTGGCAAGTATTTGTAAATAATAATCAAATCAATAATTTTTTGACACTTCAAAATGAGTTTTTAAACTGTAATATAGATGAAGACATAACTATTGATGAATCTGATCAAGAAAAAGAACAAAAAATAGAAATTTCAAGAGAAAATGCAATTCATATGCTGCACCCAACCACATTCACAGAAAAATACATGCAGAATTTGAAACACATGGAATCTGATGAGATCATAGAAGATGAGACAGAAATCATCAATTTAAAAGATAATCATTTGCCCAAAGGATTAACTCCTTTGGAAGATCTTTTTGACTCAAATGATATTCCATTTAGACCTAAAATGGAACCTGTTAAGGCTGATATGGAAGAATGCAACTTAGGAACCCCAGAAAATCCTAAAATGGTTAAGTTGTCCAAATCTCTTCCAAAAGATCAAAAGGTCAAATATGTTGAACTATTGAGAGAATTCCAAGATGTTTTTGCCTGGAGTTATGAAGATCTGAAATCTTATGATACATCCATCATTCAACACACTATACCTTTGAAACCAGATCAGAAACCTTTCAAACAAAAACTTAGAAGAATAAATCCTGTCTTATTACCCTCAATTGAAAAGGAAATTAAAAGAATGTTTGAAGCGGGGATTATAGCTCCTATTAGATTCTCAGAATGGGTCTCTAACCTAGTACCAACACGGAAAAAGATAGGGGAAATTAGACTGTGTGTTGATCTAAGAAATTTGAATAAAGTTTCTTTAAAAGATAACTATCCTTTACCGAAAATGGACCATATTCTTCAGAGGGTAGTAGGATCTTCTAGGATATCTCTACTGGATGGATTTTAAGGGTACAACCAGATTCTGGTTCATCCTGATGATCAGGATAAAACAGCATTCACTACACCATGGGGTACGTTTAAATATGTCAAAATGCCATTTGGACTCAAGAATGCAGGAGCTACATTTCAAAGAGCAATGGATATTGCTTTTGCTAAAGAAATACATGATTTTCTGGTTATTTATCTAGATGATTTGACTATTTTTTCTAAAACAGATCAAGAACATTTAGATCATTTAAGGCAAGTATTTATAAAATGCAGAAAATATGGGATTTCTTTAAACCCTAAAAATTCATTGTTTGGTTTGGAAGAAGGAAAGCTTTTAGGCCATATCATTTCTAAAGATGGAATTAGGATTGATCCAGAAAGAATACAAGCAATTTTACAGATACCTCATCCTAGAAACATAAAAGAGTTGCAAGCATTCATAGGAAAGATTAATTTCTTGAGAAGATTTATTTCTAGTTTAGCTGAGTTACTTAGATTGCTCACTAACATGTTGAGGAAAGATTCAAGCATTGACTGGACTGTAGAAGCCAAACAATCATTTGAGGAAATTAAAATGGCTTTAACAAGGACACCAGTTCTTACCAGTCCCAAATTTGACAGAGATTTCATTATTTTTTCATTTGCTTCTGAACATACAGTTGCAGCTGTTTTACTTCAAAAAGATGACCAAGGGTGTGAAAAACCAATAGCATTTTTTAGTAAAGCACTTAGGATGCATCTCTGAAATACAATATTATGGAAAAACAGGCTTTTGCATTGGTAAAAGCAATTAAAGATTTCAGGGTTTACATATTATATTCTCATGTGATAGCTTATGTGCCTAATGTTGTAGTTAAAGATATTTTGACTCAAGATGGCATTGAAGGTAAAAGAGGTAAGTGGATAGCTACCATTTTAGAATATGATATTGAGATTAAACCAACAAAACTCATAAAAGGTCAAGGTTTGGCACAACTCATGACTGAAACTAATTGCTGAGCCTTAGACATTAACGAACTGGATGACAACCACGAGATGGCGACTCCACAGATCAGTCAAGCTTTCTTAGATTCACCCTGGTACACTGATATCATTCATGTTTTATTAAACCTGCAAGCTCCTCCAGGGTCGTCCAAAACGAAAAGAAGATTTTTAAAAATGACATCTTTGAAATATTGTATTTTAGATAGCACTCTATTTTGGAAAAATCATGAAGGAATCTTATTGAATTGTCTATTAAAAGATGAAACTGATAAAGTTCTTAATGAATTTCATGCAGGGGATTGTGGAGGACATCTGTACTGGAAATCAACTGCAGACAAAATCTTAAGGGCTGGGTTTTACTGGCCAACATTATTTTCTGATGTTAAGAAATTTGTAACAACCTGTCATAAGTGTCAGATCTTTGAGGGTAAAAGAAAGTTGTTACCTCTGCCATTAAAACCAATTTCCACAGAAAGACCTTTTCAACAATGGGGATTAGATTTTATTGGAGAAATCCATCCCCCTTCTTCAGGGCAACACAGATGGATTATTACTGCTACAGACTACTTCACTAAATGGATTGAAGCTATCCCATGCAGACAGGCCAATGATTCTGTGATTATAGGGTTTTTAGAAACCAATATACTTTCAAGATTTGGCTGTCTAGAAAAGATTATAACAGATAATGCTGCTGCATTTAAGTCAAAGAAAATGATTAGTTTCTGTAGTAAATATCATATTACTTTAGGCCATTCAACAGCTTATTACCCTCAGGGTAATGGACTAGCAGAATCCTCCAATAAAAGCCTAATTAATATCATTAAAAAATTGTTGGAAGAAAATAAAAAGAACTGGCACAAGAAACTGACCAATGCATTGTGGGCAGACAGACTTACAACTAAGAAATCAATTGGGACTAGTCCATATGAATTAGTTTATGGCCTTGAAGCAAGATTCCCATCATCTTTAGGAATTCCTGTTATGAAATTACTTCAGGAGGCTCAAGTGGAACCCAATGACATTCAAAGAAGAATTAATCAAATAATCCACTTGCAGCAAACCAGGGAAGAGGTATACCAACGATCTCAAGTCTTGAAGGAAAAGCTAAAGAAAATGTTTGATAAAAGGACTAAAGCAGAAGATTTTCAACTAGGTGATAAAGTCCTAAGATGGGATTCTAGAAGAGAAGAAAAAGGGAAACATGGGAAATTTGATTTCATGTGGAAAGGGCCTTACATCATACATGCCTTGCAAGGAAACAACACATACTTTTTGAAGGATTTGGACAATTCAGAAGCTGAAGAAGGACCAGTCAATGGTCGAATGCTCAAGCATTATTTTGATCCTATTTACTAGGATGTTTTGATTTTTCTAACTTGTACATAATATATCCTTTTCTAATGCAGTTTTGATTGGATGGTGACTTCTTGGAGTTGAAGCCCGAAGTGAAGGCCCTAAGCTTCAAAAGTTTCACTATCATATGTACAATAAAGCTACCAGAAGAAGGAGATTACATAGTTCAGTTTGAAGACATTTTGAGGCATCTGACCTGCTGTTCTTGACTTTCCACAAGGAAAAGCCATCCCCAAGTGGAGCCAGTATTAGACTCCTATACCAATAGGTGTCATTTTTCATGATTGTCTTGATTGAACTATGGAATATGTTCAAACCTTTTTCTTGAGCAAAGGTGTTCCATATTCTTGAAAAACCAAAAAATCAAAAATTTTAAAAAATGTAAAGAGGGCATACCCTAAAAGAAAAATCAAAGGGTAAGAAAAATAAAGTGGTCAAAAAAGTGAAAGAAATGAACCCCAAACAAAAAATAGACCAAGGAAAGTGTGCAAATCCAAATGCCACTACTAGTTCATTTTTGTAAATAAACAATTGTGTGCAGCTTGTCAAACTTTTGCCACAATTTATGAAGGGTCAAACTTTTTAAACTTGACTTATTCATATTTCAATTTCATGTTATAGAATAGAGAATAAATATCTGACCAAACAGTTTAATCTTGGCAGATAAGTAGATAGGTAGAGTTAATAAAAGGTGCTCAACAGTTTAATCTGAGCCCTTGGATGTAATAAGGGTAGAAATAGATAGATTTATCATGTAAAAAGAAAAGGTTGAAAAGGGTTTGCAAGTCTAAATGCAACCTAATAAAGAAGAGAAAATGGTAGTAGTAGATAGGGTAGGTAGATGGTGTTACAAAGTTTTATCTGATGAATGATGCTGCTAAATGTTTTTGATCCTTTACTTTCATCACAAATACTGAAGCAGGAAATACACTGGAAAATCATAGCAAGCAAAGTC
Organism: Pinus albicaulis; assembly: GCA_034641835.2. Taxonomy (NCBI): domain Eukaryota; kingdom Viridiplantae; phylum Streptophyta; class Pinopsida; order Pinales; family Pinaceae; genus Pinus; species Pinus albicaulis. The sequence continues at coordinate 331,244,113 of CM076571.1, forward strand.
AAAATCATTAACTTCCCTCATCACTTTCCCCTTAAAAGTTTTACTAATTTCCCCCAAAGTACTAAGGTATTTGGAGATCAAAGGGGCTCAAGGCATTTCCTTGACTTTTGGAGGGACCGGACCCTCGGCCTAATGATCAAAAAAGACCTAAGTACTTGAGATAATTCAACATTATAATCATTCATCTTTAACCTTTTCCTAAGTAAAATCTCATTTTGCTTAGGAAAATTATGCAAAATTCCATAAAAATCCCTCAAAATAACTTACTATTCTAAGTTTAAGTGTTGAAGATGAGATATTGCAATTTACTTCAGAAATTATCACTTTCTTAGATGTGCAAAGTATTTTGAGTTCCCTTGTCCCTTTGTCATATTAATGTTTAACTCTAGTTATTAAATCCCTAGTGAAAGTGCCTTATCCTAAGTATAATAACTCCTTTTATATAAATATCCAAAAACCCCTCTATTATAAAGTTTAGCCAAAGTATTTATTTCCCCGTGCATTCAAATAAAAACCCACTATACAAGCCCTTTGGTTAAATATATCGTTATATAATACTCCCGCCCCTATGGTAAATTAATTATATCGGTTAATTTATCATATAATAAAAAAAACATATATGAGAAAATCTTTAAACATATGATATATATGTTTAATACAAAAAGAATAAACCCGAAGTTTTATTTTTAAAACCAAAACTTCGGAAATATCCTCATGCCACCGTGGCCCATCCACTTGGCATCCCACCCAACCAAACCCCGCCGCGACCCCTATTTCCATTATAATTATGGGATTAATTAGTTATCAGGACTAATTAATAACCTTTCCTCCACCAATCATGTGCCACCCGGGATGATTAATTAAACGCTAATTATGCCGGGCCCGCGTGATAACCACCCCACTATCTCTCCGTCCTTTCAACCGTTGGATCGCCCCTCCACAAATCTAAGGCTAATACTCATTCTGCTAGCCATCCAATGTCAGAGCATTAACGCGCGGGGGCTTGGTGTTATTTGACTAGTCTTCCATCCACGTGTCAATACTCCAATGGAATCGCTGCCCTCGCATTAAAAACCACCTTTTCCAATAAGCGGTGCGGGGACTAACCGCTTACCACCCGGCCCCCACCACACGTCAGCCCGTACTAAAGTGATGTCATTCCTCGAAAAACTAAAAATCCCTTTTTGACTTTGGAAATAAAACAAATTTTCGTGTTTTTATGTCATTTTCATCATTTGAACGCGACTGCGCCTTCCGCTACGAATTTCAAATTTCCACTGAAATCTACTATTCTGTTCAATTTCGCTCCAGAATTCTGCCAGACCTGTGTTCAAGCATCCTCCTGCTACCGCCTGATACCTGTTAAAAGCCAGCTTTCCTCCAAGAACAGGTATTTATCCTATAGCGCTTCGAACTTCAAAAGAAAGTCTGTTTTCCTTGTTTTCCACTGGATTAGTGATTAAATCTTATCACTAAGATCATTCCCTGAGGTTTAAAACTGTGAATTGTTCCCCTGAAACTGCAATTGTGCTAATTTCCTTCATTTAAATTGAAATCGCGCCCGGCCTGTGAAGAAAACCCAGAAACTTCCGTTTTGAATCCACAAGAACCAAAATGGAAGCCCCGGCAGCCCTGAATGTGACTCCATTGAATGCCCCCCACAGAGAATTAGAATATTTTCCTTTAGTAGATAAAGATTTTCAGATTAAAGACTTGCATTTTGATGAAAGCCCCCTTCTGAGTTATTGTCGCTGCAAAGACGATTACTCGAAGGGGCAAGATGTCATTGGGTTGTGGGAATCCAATCTCCCGAGATATCTCATCCCTTCAGTCATTATTTTCCCAGAAATTATCCACTATTGCCATTCTAACTATGATCCCACTCAGAGAGCTGTAATATCCCCTGACCAGAGTGTTCTTTTCCCCATTACTCCCCAGGCTATCAATGCAATGCTACATTTTGAACCAGACCAAGAACTAGCACCTTTGTCTATGGAAGAATTGATTGAAAAGTCTAATAAATTGACCCCAGAAAAATTGGAGTCCATTTGCCAGAATTTCATGTTGCCTGAACATCAACCTAAGGGACCTCCTCCCTATGGTTTTTATTATTTCAATAAGTTGGGAAGGCTCATCCTAAACATGATATCTTTTGTCTTGGGTTTCAACACCAGTGAATATGTTGATGAGATAACCCTGGTTTTGTTGTCTATCTTTACTCCTGGGCAACCTCCTGAAGTTAAATATGACTTTGCCTCCTTCATAGCCAATAAGATCCATGATCAGTTCATGAGGCTAGATGATGAGAAAGTTTTCAAATATTCCTCAGTTATTTATCATCTCATTATCTTCTATCAATCAGAAAAGTTCCATTTCCCTGTAAAAAAGCTTGATGCCAAGGGAAACCCTAGGTCAGTTATATTTTGGTCTCCCATAATTCATTCTTCCTATAATTCTCCATATTCCTATACTGAGTTCATCGATCTTTTTGTATATCCTGCAACTACCTTGTTGACAGGAATCCATCCTCCAAGGCTCAGTAATGAAATCAAGAAGACCTTGCAACTTTCAAGGACTTATAAAGTTGGAGATTGGTATTTATATCAAAACCATTCAGTCATCAGAATCTATGGATGTGAATTACATCCATTCAAGTTGCCAAGATATGTGCCCATGAGAAATTTTGCCTTGGAATATTTCAGGCAAATGAATAATTCAGATATGATCCATTTTTGTAGTGTCAAGAAGAAAGCCCAATTAAGGATCAAAAGTCAATTAGGTCCTTTCATCTGCAACTCTAGGGAGGCCGAACAAGAAGCAGAAAACATACTACAAAACCATTGCAAGTTCCAAAGAAGTTTTCGTTGGGTTCCTTATGACCCATTTTGTTTTATCTGTGAAAAGAGAATAAAGAACAAGTCATCCCCTTACATACACCACAAGATTCCTCAAATAGAACAATATGCCAATCAAGATGAATGGGTGGCAGAAACACTAATTGAGGAAGAAAGTGAAGAAGAAAAAATGAACAGAATAATGAAAGATCTTGAGAAGAAGTATGACCTAGAATCTTGTGGTCAAGTGTAGGTACCTGACATCGGCACTTCTTCAACAGCAAATCTACAGCAGACATTACAGGAAGGCAGTTCACCAGTGGCAGCAGAATCAAAAGGCAAAGGAAAGGAACCTGAAATTCAGGTCATTGAAACTTTAATCATGGTAGAGAAACCTCAAACTTCCAGAGCACCTGATCAAACACAAGTTTCTCCCACTCAAGTAAAACATCCTGAAGTTTCAGAATTACAAACTCCATCCAACATGGAAATAGGAAAGAAAAGACAGGTTCCAGACACTACTCCTTCTAAAGAGTCCTCGGGAATACATCAAGCCAAAAAACATAAACCAGATCCACTTCCAGATGTGGAAATCATAGATGAGGTGTTTGATGATGGAAGAGAAGACAGTCAACTAACTGGTTCTGTTAGTGTGACCCATACAGAGTAGAAAGGAAAATCTTTGCACAAGCAGTTGAGTACTGAAGTATCCTCCTTTAGGCCACCAAAAACAGATACAGGGGATATAAAAATAACTTTCATCGATATAAAGGCAAAGAATGATCCATTAAGAATGAAGGTATATGATCAATATTTGAAAATGGCTCCACATAATCAGGAAAGGTTAATGTCAGCATTTGACATTTCACAAGGCAAAATGATGATGAGCCACTTCAAGTCAAAGTTGCCAAAACCCATGTCAGCAGCTGATTATATTAGAACAAATTTTGAGGTCCTGGCAAAGGACATTCATCCTTTAGACCAGATAGAGCTGCATAAACAAACTGGGGAAATGGTGTATTCCACTCTTACTAATAAGGCCATGGCAGCCCTAACGCTGCAAGCCTCTTCTCAGGCCAAAGATAACAGAATAAAGTCTCTGGAAGACATAATTATCAGCTTGGGTCACAACCCCAAAGATATTAAAAGCATTGAGGCATTAATTAAGAAGAAAGTTGATGACATAGCTGCACTGAGAAAGTAGCTAAAATTGCCAGCCTCAAGGCACCCCTAGACCCAAGAAGTTTTGAAGGGGAATTCACAAGAAGAGATAACAGATGGTTTTGAAGATGGGACTCAGCTATCAGGTGAAAATGAAATACTGGGACAAGCTGACAGAAAAGGAAGCTACTGCTGCATCCACTTAAGCTTCTACAGCCACAGGTACTACAACAGCAAAGCAACAAACAGACCCAGCGCAGGTAAATACTTCTGGTTTAAGTTCTGATGAGTTGATAAAACAAATGGAAAGTTTACAATTAAGAGTCACAGAACTTCAAACCACAAAGTTACAATTAGAAAATTTGGAGCAGAAGTATGATACATCTAAGAAGACAGTTGCTGATAATACCAGGGAAATTAAAAGATTGGAAAAATTAGTTAAGGCTTTAGAAAAATATCTTTCATTAGAAAAGTCTTTGAAGGAAATAAATGAAATTCTTTGGGGTAATATAATTGAGTTAATAAAAAGTATTTGGCCCTCTATTCAAGCAATTTTTGAACAAAATGACTTGATTAAAGTAGCTCAGGAAGAAATAAACAGAACAAGAGATGAACTAAGAGGTAGACCTGAGCAGGCCAATCAACTTATTCAATTTTTGAACACCCGAACAAAACAACAAACAAGATTAGGAATTAAATATTTAATCCTAAAAGACTTATTTTTATGACAGTGGAGTTTTCATCAAAAGAACTTTTTAAAATGCACTTGAAATAAAAAAGGTTCAATATTTTATTTATATTAATGCTTTAGAAAATTTCTGCAAGAAGTTTTATATGTGGTTACCATATGTCTCAATGCTTCACAGACTAAATTTCTGAACCTGAAAACTGTTAAGAAAATAGACATTCACAAGTTTCCAAAATTATTAAATCGCTAGTTCTATCACTATTAAACAACGTTGGTCAACAGGAGAAAGCATTCAAGCGTGATAGATTGGAAGAATCTATTTCATCTTGAACATGAAATAAAGTATTTGTTTCCTAATGAGCCCACTTTTTACAAACCCGAAGGTGAGGCCGATGAGACATGAGGAAACTTAACAGAACCGAAATACCAGAAGATCAATGGTGGAATGACCTATTGGAAATTCTATGAATTTTATTTTTAGGATGAGAATTTTGTCTTTTTACTATTATGTGAAAGATAAAAATGAGTACAGGTTAAAGAGTATCAGTTGAACAGGTTAAAGAGTATCCGTAAAGACAAAGAGTATCAAACAAGCAAAGAAATTACTCTAAGGGACAACACCGAGCCCTATTTCAGCACTTACCTCCAGCACATCAGCAAAATGAGGAAACAACACATCGGTAGTTACTTATTATTCTATCCACGAGACCATTTGTCTCCTATTTATTTGTAAATTACTCCTTAGTCACCCTAGATTATTGGCTAGGTTAGTGTGAGATTTTTTCAATTATTTCTTGTATAAATAAACCCTCAAAGAGAGTATTGAGGGTGGATTCTATTACTTTGCTGTAACATTGAGATTTTCGGAATAAAAGCATTTTGGAGAAATTTATTCGTGGCTTACTCGATGACGATTTGAAGCTCAGGACTTTTTGCAGGATTCATGTGTTGGACTGCAGTTCAATAAGTCTTTCTACCCTTTGTCTTAAGTTTTATATCAGTTTATAATATCATTATGTCCATTTCTGAATAATTTACATAAAGGATTGAATTTAATTACTTAATGGTATCGATTTTATGTATCGTTCTTATGTCTTCCTCTAAATTAGTTGTGTTGGTTTAATTTAAATGCTCAAAATGCTCTTGCTTTGCTAATTTAAACATTATTGATTACTATAATAAAGAATTCTTCATTGCTCTTTGTTTGTAGTCATTTCATTTCTTTCTTTTGAACATGGTGAAAGATTCTTAGCTGACTTTCATCCCTTCAAAATCATCCCATCCACTTAAAATTTTAAGGATTGTTCTCTGTCTGGCTATCTTGCCCTGCAAAGCCATCTTGTGTGTAGAATAGAAATCCAGTAAAGCCATCCTTTGACTCCATAGCCCAATGGACTGAAAATCTTCAACCTTGCCCCTAGTTTGCGGATTCCACCATTTTCAAACAAACTCTTGGATCTATAACTAGCCTAAAACCTCCTAAGAACAAAGATAAATCATAAAGAGAGAGCCCTCTCTGGATGCAGATTGGCTAGATTCTGCATCTGAAGGTTGGTTTGTGGTTACCTCGGGTATACTTTCCTTTTCTTACAACTTCAAGGAAAACCTGAGTGATAACAAGTACAAAGTGTCAAAAAATGGAAACACTATTTGATGGGCAAAGAAACAGTTGTTCATACCGACCATCAGCCTTTACAGTACTTGCAGTCGCAAAGTAAATTGTAGTAGTCACGACATTTCAAATGGATGGGCTTCTTACAACAATTTCACTTGGTAATAAGGTACAAGAAATGTATTCTCAATAAAATTTTTGATATGCTTTCAAGGCCTATTATTAATGCTACTACTTTACTTAATAACGATTCTATTGTACATGAGAGCTACATAGAATAGTATGCATCAGATGTTGATTTTAAGGATGTGTATGCTAACTTGAGTGAAGGGAATCATGTTGAGGAGAATGATTATCATTTTCATAATAATTTTTTGTTTCATATGGGCAAGTTATGTATACCACAAGGGGAGAGACTAATCATGATGACAGAGGCTCATTCTTCTCTCATAGATGGACACTTCGGGGTAAGAAAAACAGTGGCACATTTACAGAGGTATTGTTATTTGCCTCGCATGGTAGATAGTGTTGCACGTTTCATTATAGGTTTTTCATTATGTGCTACAAGCAAGCCAAGAAATAGGAAGCTTGTTTTATATACGCCATTTTCAGTACCTTCTAGACCATGGGAAAGTGTTTCTATGGATTTTGTTGGAGGGCTACCATTATCTAGAAAGCAACATGATTATCTTTATGTAGTAGTTGATCGTTTCAGCAAGATGTGGATTCTTATGCCATGTAAGAAAACTATAACTACTGAACAAAATGTTGATTTATATTTTCAACATGTATGGGTTCATTATGGCTTGCCTACTTCTATTGTTAGTGACAGGGATTCCAAATTTGTTGGGAATTTTTGGTCCAATCTATGGAAGATGAGGGACACCAAGTTGAAGAAGAGTATTGATTTTCATCGGCAAACAGATGGCCAAACAGAGGTAGTGAACAGAACCATTGTATATCTTTTGAGAGGTTATTGCAGCAAGCATCCCAAGCTTTGGGATGAGCATTTGCATTACATTCAGCATGCTTACAACCGGGCCAAGCACTCTTCTACAAATACTTCACCTTTTGAAGCTTGTTTTGGGTATTTGCCTAAGTCACCATTAGATTTCATTCTTGAGAAGGATGTTTCCATTGATGGGCATAGTGACATTGACAAAGCGCACATCTTCATTGAAATAATTCAGCTCATACATCAGCAAGTTCAAGAACAGCTTGAAAAAAGTCAAGGCAAGTACAAGGAAAGACATGAGAAACATAGAGTTGATCAAAAATTTCAAGAAGGAGATGAGGTATGGCTGCATATTAGTAAGGAAAGAATGCAAGGAGAAGGTAGAAATCATAAGCCTATTTGTTATGGTCCATTCAAGATCCTTAAACAAGTTGGAAATAATGCTTTTCAACTAGATTTGCCTTCATATATGCAAACGTATTCCGTTGTTAATGTGGAAAATTTACTTTTGTATGAACCTCCTTTAATTGATGATTATGAAAGTGAAATTCAGCTACCATCCATAGAGGATTTCTTGCCAGAATTTTTGGATGAGATGAAAGAAGATGCTATCCTTGACAGAAGGACACGCACTTTAAGGAGGGGAAATGTTGAGTATGTTCGGGTTGGTCTTAAAGGTAGAAAACCGAGTAAGGCAAAGTGGATGGAGGTGGAAAAGGTGAGGGAGTTGTACCATCATCTTCTTAACAGGTAATTGAATGCTTTTGTGGGTCCAAAAGCTTCCCATTTGGGAGGTGTGATCAGGTGATCATGTCCTAATTGGAGAAAATGCTCAAAATTTTATTTGCTCGGAATTGGTTGAAACTAGAACGACAGGAAAGGTCTCATCAAAGCGATCCTGTAGCCGCAAACGACACTAAAAAATGATGTTGTATGAGAAAGATATTCAAGTTTGAAGTTTCTCAATTTCAGGGAAAAGCCCAATTTGACTCAGTTTGACTTTGGATAAAAAATATTAAAAAACGAAATATTCCACAAAATATTTCGAGAATATTTCGAGAATATTCCACAGAATATTTTGAAAGAGCCAATCAAGGGGCGTCACGTGGCCAGCCCGGAGGCTGCCACGTGGCCCCAAGAATCCAAAGTTTTTACTGTGCAAAATTTTGTATGGCTACTGGGTTCAACCGCGAGTCGATGGGTTGGCAGCCAACGCGCTCGACCACCCGCTCTACATGTGGTGCTTAACCCTATTGGGTCACAAATGTTATATGAAGTTTAAAATGCATATGGGCAGGGCCGAAAGGGGACTAGCCCCCTCTCCAATGTAACCAGGCACTCAGAACCGTAACCATATTCTCAACGGTCAACACATTTCGCGATTAAGTTTAATGTGATGTGGATAGGCCACATGTAATATGCCGACAGGTGCAGAAGGTTTAATATTACGGTTTGAAAACCGTTAAGTCCAACATTATATGCCGACGGGTGCGGTCATATGACCCCCGTGAACTTTAATGCAAACCCATAACCGTAGTGGAGATTCTGGCAGACTCTGCCCGATTCGGCGCGGTTCCTAAAGTAGTGGCTTTATTTGCAGTTCCACCACATTTGGTGGAGGTTTTCTAGCCCTAATTAGGCAAAAAGTTGTTGGGCTCATAACTTTGGCTAGGGAAGACCATTTGGAGAGAATTTTTTTTTTATTTTGGGTAATTTGAGCATTCCAGAGCCAATGGTGTAGGTTTTAGAGGCAATAGAGATCATCTTTAGGTAATTTTTTGGCAGAGAAGCTTGGATAGCCATCAGGGCCTAGGGAGTGTTGGAGTTGTATTGGGCTATGGTTAACCTTTGGAGGTGAAACAAAAGCCTATCTTTACTGTTTTCAGTGTTTTGAACTCATTTCTACAGCTACTTTTACCTGTTTAGGATTTCTTCACACTGTATAACTAATTTTGAGCATAATAAGAGCAAGGACATGCCCATTTTGGGGCCTTGGACCTGGCAAATGTAGCCCAGGAGGGGTGAACTGCCTTATCATATGTTGTGTTATATTCTGTGATTTATTTTTTGTTTTTATCAGAGTTAAATATGTTAAACAGTAAAAAGAAATAAGCCTCCTACACACAAAAGACTCATAAATTCACCAAAAAAATTTTGTTCCAATTGCAAAACATATTAAACAGTTTGCACACACAAGTTTATGGATAATAAATACCTTGCACCAGAAAACAAGTAGTTTCATTTCCAGATCATTAGTGATTACTTCTATTATTTCTTTAGGTAGAGTCTGTAAAGGGCCAGCAAGCTTCAGGATCTCATCCTTTCTTTAAAGGTGACATATCCTGTAAATGCCCCTATAGTCCATCTCTGTATTAGAAATAAAAAGTTCTCACATTTCAGATCAGACATTTAGGAGAGTGCAGATGATTCTTGTGAGCAAGAATGCATTGTATTGTTTCATGATTCCTTGGTTCATTATACAATATAGATAGAGGGGTTTTAAGAAGCAAGCTTTCCCCAAGAAAAATATCTGTGTTGTGGAATTATTTGCTTCTTTCTTTTACTTGGTGTGATTGTGCGATCGTGTTTAATTTCCACAGAATTAATTGTAGAAGGATTCTGTATTTTTCTCTAGTATATTGAATGATCATATTGAATCCATTAGAATACATATTGTTTGTATAATTTCTACAGTTTGAAGCCAACTTCTCACTTATCACTTGGGGTTAGTTTGGAAGCCAACTTCTTGGGGTCGTAACTTGGTCATATTATCTCTGTTTGGAGCATATGATACCTCGTTGGAAATATCTATGAGTACTACAAGATTTTCCATAGGCCCCTGCCTACGACTACAATCCTGATGCATGTTAGAAAATCAGAAATATAGTTCATGATATTATTAACATTCTTGTGTTATTATTTTATTATAGTTCATCAAGAAATTACCAAAACAATAACATGCATATCAAGGACACTATATGTAGGTGGACAGCCAGGAAAACCCATGTCTAGGGGAAAACCTAGCCAACAACTCTTCCTTCAATAGTTTCACAAGATAATCTGAGACTTCTTTGACCTAGTCATACAATTCATCCAATCACCAAGTTAGCCCTTTATTTATTCTATAGATGATAACCTTCCAGCACTATCTTCAACCTAGAATAACAACAACAACAACAACACACTTTGATGCTGCAGAAACTTCGATCTAGTAGCAGCAACAACTTTGACCTAGCAACTAAACTTCGACCTAGGTGCAACACTTAGACCTTGAAGCAGTACTTCGATATTGAAGCAGTACTTCGACCTTGAAGCAACACTTATACCCTAAAGCAGTTATTTGATCTTGTTGCAGTAGCCCAGAAAATCCACACGTGGGAGAGAAAGATGCCCTAAAACTTCGATCCTGCAACTCATTTTCTTCTTCTTGCAACTTCACACCTTTTCTACTGCTTCTTCTTGGATATCAAACTGGTGTAAGTTGTTAGTCATCAGTATTTTTTCCTGTTTTGATGACTATATTCCTTGGTTGAGTTTTCTAGAAACCAATCTCAATCAGTCAATTTGTCATCTAGAAAACACTCAAACAATTTTTTGTCTTCCTACCTCCTAACTTTCATACTGTAATGAAAGTGGTCTTCAATTTAGAGTCCTGGTTTAAAACAGCAAACCTCCCCTATCTATAGATGTCATAAGCCTAATACCTCTGCGTTCAAAATCCCCTATTTCCACATGGCTCCCTGTCAAACATTGGACAAAGTTTTCTACCCCTTTCTCACTATTTATCTTGTCAAGTGATGAGCTGAATATGCCTAAGAAACTCTTCAGAAACTATGACAAAGTCTGTAGGTCTAGGTGGTGGTGTTTAGGGCAAATTCCTTGACAAAATTGTCTTAAACCAAAAACCTTGTTTTCAACACCAGTCAGCCATCATTTTCTTCCCATCCTGCAAAACAAAACCCTAGTTTATCCCTAGTTCATACACCACTAAAATGGTTACTTTGTTTCTTTTCAGTAAAGCTCAGAAATGTTAAATTCGGGAAAAAAGCAGAATTCTAAAGTTTCCATGATTGAAGAAAAGTGATTATTTCAAGCGTGATTTCATGATACATCAAGAAAACTCTCCAAATATCAAAGACATCTATCAATGCATCTCTGCAGGGGTGTAGTGAGTGATGACAGTAAGCACAGTGTGAGCAAAAGAATACTTCAAGAAAAGTTTTCATGTTGTGGCAGTTTACTTTTGGAAATCAGAGAAAGTGCAGATTGTGAAGAAAGAAGACCTACAGGATTCAAACTTAAAAACACCAAAAGGTCAAAGGTCTTCCATTATGGAAAATGAATACACAATTTGGGTAATGTCTGCCTCCAGTGCTCCATGATAATTCAAGATGGCATTTTTGCATTAGTTCTCAAACATGTGAGCAAGCCCTACAAATCAATCTTATACAATCAAAAGTGACAGTCTTTTGGCAAAAAAAGAGCCTCTATTAAATAGGCATCCAAATGAAGGTATAAGAGGAACAGCTGCCTTTTATATCTTACTTTAAACCTAGTCTCTAAAAACATTCAAGGACAATATGTTGCGCCAAATAAAGCTATAGTTAATGCAAAAAGGAGTTATTTCAATGATGGACATAGTGAGCATTTATCGTTTACAAATTGCATTACTTACCCCCAGGTTTCATAGTGATTTTGTGCAAAAATACATATATCATAAGCAAGGTTTCATGAAGGAAAAGAATAGTTTGTTTAAAGGCCTCAATCATTGATAAGTGGAAAGGCTCACAGTTTGCTTCCAATTCTCTCTTTCAATAAACAGAGAGAGGATACAGTATTTGATAAAAGAAAACTTTTTACAGTGCCTCCTTCATAACAAGCAGAGGGCTCACAGTGGTTTTGAAAGACCTTAGTAGTGGTGTTTGTATAGCCTCTTTCAAATGATAAATCCAGGGCTAAATTTTTGATGAAGAGACCTCATTTAATTGGTAAACAGAGATAGACAAAGTTTTTTTTAAAGGAACTTCTACAACTGATAAGAAAGGGAAGTTACATAGTTGGTTTGTTTAAAAGGCATTCTTCATTTGCAAAATAGAGACAGGTCCTTGAATTTGTAAAAAGTTGAAACCTAAAGTATAAACAGAGCTCCCTGAATGTATTTTAAAAAAATACCTCCTTCATAACAAGCAAAGGGTCAAAACCACTTGTTCGAAAAGCCTCCTTCAAAGAGAAAAAGGGCGCTCCTCATAGTTCTATTGCAGTATATGTATTAGTGATAAGTACACAAGGGGCAACATCATAGTTTTTTAAATGGCCTCCTTCATCATGAGAAGATGGCCTGAGAAGATATGTTTGCATTGCCTCCTCCAAAAGATGAGCAGAGGGTAATCACCAGGTTTAATATTTTGTTTGAGAAATTTTTTAATGATAAACCAAGGGTAAGAACAGTTTTTGTGACACACACCCTTCAAAGGCTAGCAAAGGGCATAACACAGACACTGTGTTTGCATTTCCTCCTTAAATCATTACACCCTTCAGTCATAAGCAGAAGGTAAAGGCTCAATCTCAGAGAGCCCAAAACAGGTGATGAAAAGGTTGAATCTTCAAAGGAGAAAAAGGGCACCCTAAAATACAAAGTGCAAAAGAATATAATCTCTTTTTTCAAAAGTACAAAGGAAAAAATGTCAAATCACCAAAAGAGGGAAATTTCATAATTCAAATAGCATGTCAAAAGGTATAAAAAACCTCAAAGGATTTTTTCACATTCCATTTGCTAACTAGCAGAAGAGAGAACAATTTTTCAAACCCTGGGCAAGTATTGTGCAAACTTGTTAAGACGTGATGCGCCTATAGCAGGACACAACGCACCTGTAGCATCCTTTTAAAGAAATTTGCACGCGGCCCGACGTGCCTGTAGGGCGGTGCGATGGGGTTGGGCCATCTGCTGGCGTGCAGAATTTTCTGCCCGGCGCCCAGCGCATCTGCACACAGTTTTCGCCCAGTGCCCAGCATCTGCACGGCTACTCCTGAACGAGACCTCGCCCGGGCCCTTTGCGAAACACCTTGCCAAGGCCCCTCTCATGCACCTTCCTCACCATCCACTCATTATGTTTCCCCTTCTTCTCATGAATCTATTAGGGTCTCGTGATTTGGCTGATTGGCAAGCCAAATGACAGTGTAACATCAAACCAAGCTTTGGAGCCCAAGGACCTAGCCTTCCTGGACTCAGAGAGGGCTCTCTCTATGTGTGTAAGGGATATCTGTGTGTTTGCTTATTGTGTTCCGATTTTAGGCTAGTTATGAAGTAATTTTTTTGGTTTTGATTTTTTAAGTTGTGAGGGATGAAACTGATCAAAGATACGAGATAAGTAAAAAGATGTCAGATCAACTGGGCTATGGGGTCAAAAAGGTCAAGAAATATATCAGACGGTGATACAAGGCTGTTGAAGGGCCGATTTGATTCGAGGTAGAAAGGATCTTTGGGAAAAATGGAGTAAATGGACATCAATTTTGTGCACAACAAAGAGTTTCAAGCATAACTAGTTCAATAGATAACATAAACATGGTAGGGAAAACCATTAATCATGCAAAATGTAACTACAAGCTAATCAATACATAGAAATAAACATTCAAGCCATGCATAGAAGTATATGACCCTCTAACTTTTGGAAATGGCTATCAGACTTTGGGGAAAACACTTAAGACAGACAAACAACTTAACTTACTATGCCGGAACGCCTAAACACAGTACTTCAAGTTATTGGGCACTTTGAACAACGAGATTTGCATAGCTTTAGGCAAAGGGCTAGATCGGAACTAGGCCTCCTTGGTTCAAACAAAATGATAATCTAATCAGTCAAAGAGAAATTTCATGGATGGAACTATAACTAGCCATAGGTAAGTAGGGCGTACCGCAAATCATACTTAGCTTGCATAGAACTATGAATGAAACAAGCAACAATATCCTTAAGTTATTAAAGAGCAGTTAAGAATTCTTTAATGTAACTAAGGAAGAGGAAAACATGAAAGCTATGAAGAAATAGGAAATTTGAGGTGCCTCCAAGGGCATATCTCAAATTTGTTCTCTACTGATCTATAGAAAGCAAGAAACATGTATTCATGAATGAAAACTAGAAGACAACAACAAAGCAAGAGACACTATACCATTCTACCAAGTCATGGAATCCAACAACAATCCTTCTTCATTCATCCAAGAGCATCCAAGAGGCAATCCAAAAGCATAAGACAAGTATTTCTTCCAAAGTTTATATGACCATATATTGCTTCTCTTCTCAATTTCAGCCTTGTTTTACAATGAAAGCCTTTGGAATATATAGGCTTAAGTGAGGAAAACCTCATGGTTCAACTTGCTCTCCCATTGGCCTAATCAAAATATCTAAACTTGTCTTTGAGGCTTTGCAAAGCCCAAGGCACAAAATATCTCATAAAATATCTAGAAAATGCTAAAAAAGGAAAAATAATTGACTTTGCATCATTTTCCATGTGCAAAAATAGCTAAACACACAATTGGAAAAAGCATTTTTTTGAGGTTCAAAAATTACAAAAATATTCAAAATTTACATCAACAAAAGGTCCCCTGACTTGCCAGCAACATTTGGCAGCCTTCCCGATGTCGCAACGAGGCTCATGATAGCTCGTTGGAAATATCTGAGTGTCTACTTTCTGGAGCAACTAAAATTTTCCAAATCTGATGCCCTGAAGTCCTCCAAAATTGGACCTGTGTGTAAAAAACCAGAAAATAAACCTTGCTGATAGACGGGGCAGAATGTTGAAAAAGTGAGTGTTTTTCGCCATTTTGGGGAAGAAAATGATCTTCAAATGTTCTGAAAATCACTGAGTATGTGCTCCTGAAATTATGGCATCCAATGATACCATTTTCATCCCATGACGATCTCCCAAACTGAAATGGCGAAGCCCCTGAGTTTTGGCCAAAAACCTAAAAATGTCAAAAAACAAGATTGTGTCAAAACTTGCTCAATTTTGGTGAGCAAGTCCCTCAAGGATTTTAGAAACATGTCTAGAAGCTCGGGCCAAAATTCTAAGCCTATAGGTGTCTTCCTCCCTTTCCGTGTCAGGCGCTTCCCTGTAGCCTCCTTTAGTTTTTCTTGGGTTTTCTTCTTTGATGTTTGGCATTCTGGTTTTGGTGAAGAAGTCATGGCCCTTTGCCTAGGAGAGGCAGATAGCACATGCTTTGGAGAATGCCCTTCACAATCCATGTTTTGTATTTTCTTGCCCTCATTAGGAAGCTAATGTGTATCATCTCTTGGTTTCCCTTGCTCATCACTGTCATGGCTTTTGTTCATCATCTTCATGCTGCTAAACAAAATTCTACCTTCTCTGTCAGTCACTATTTTTGGTCAAGGCAACCATGGTTTCAATTTTTGTGTGTGATGCCCTCCTTGGGTATAATATCCCTACTCCTTCCAAACAATACCTTTCCACTTGGTATGCAACTCATAAAATAAACTTCTAGAACAAAATCACAACCAATAAAGATACACAGTCAAAATGATGTTTTCTGTGTTTTGTGGTAAGGTCACCTTGCCTTTTGGTATTTTGAGGATAACAGTATAACTTTGTATTTAAGACTAAGGCAAAAACACAGTCTTCTTATTTCAGGACCCTTCTTTCTTCTTTGTAAGCTACTCTACCAGTGGGTTCAACAATACAAACACAGTCAACCAAAGTATAACTATACAGTCAAAAATCACTGTGTTTGAAAGACAAAGTGACAAAGCCTGTTGTGTTTTTTATGTAGTTACAAAGGCCTTGTAGCAGTCCAATACCAATAAAATCTTCTTCAAACAAAGCACTACCCTCCTCGTATGTAGCTCACCAAATATATTTAATAATATAAACACAGTCAATCAACAAGTATCTACACAGTCAAAGGTTACTATGTTATAGGATCAGGTGATAGAGCTCTGTAGCATTCAATCAACAATCAACTCCTCTCCAACAAAAACATTGCCCCTTTATACTCCATATTTCCTGATATCCAGTGTTGACAACACCTACTGTTTCACCCTTTAAACACCTTGTCTCTTCTTTCTTTATCACAGTTTGAGGGTAGTTTTATTGGCTATTCATACTAATGCAAACTCAATCCTCTTTAAACCTTCACCTCCAGCCAATATAAAACAGTAAATTTTGTTTTCACACAAAGCTCGAAACCGTGGTTTAAACTGTGATTTTAAAGCCTTTTGCATTACTTAACAGTTTTTTGAAGAACCTAAGGGAGGCAGCAGCAATACCTTTAAATCGATGACAGGATTTTTAGAGAGCTGGAGCAGCTTTCAGAAGTGATTTGGAGGTGTTTCAATCATTTAAACCTACGCGGCACGTTTGATAGGAAAAGCGCCGCGTGAATGGAGGGGTGTCGGGTCACTGTCGGGCCGACAGGACCAACACGCACAGGCGCGCCACGTGCCACTACAGGCGTGTCACGCCATAGCTATAGCCCTTTGTAAATTTTGTTCCAGGCACGCCGCGCAACCTTTTGACCTCAAAAAAATCTGTTGTTTAGCCCGAAAACGCCTTCTTTGGTCTTGTGGTCATCAATAAGAATGTTCCTTCATGCATGGAGAGACTTAGGAGGGCTTGCAACGGTTTTTAACCTCCTTTTTAAAACAAACAAGCCGAAGTCCCTTTCACATTTGATTGATGAGGGTTTTTGGAAGAAAGGTTTGAAAATGCCCCTTTTAAACAAGATTTGAATCCCATTTTCTTTAAAACACAAACTGATACCCTTTATTTGAAACAAATGTCACAGTGATGATGACTACTTGTCTTATAGACCTGACTTTCCTCTTTGAAACAAAAAAAAAAAGCCCCTTTAAGACTTTAAAATACTTTCACTGTTTCTTATTGCAGAGACAACTACTTTCCCTTCTGATACCTGCAATGTTGGAGGAAAAATTGCTCTGAGCCATATGAATGGCTATTGATGTGTCTTTTGAGTGGCACTGCCTTTTTACTGGGGAATAAACTTAACTATATATTCAGTATCTCTTTTTCCATCTCTTGTATTTGCATTTCTCTCCTGCTGTCACTTGTGCTATTTGATCTTCTTTTTGACTCTTTTTGGACCTGCTTATGAAGGAAACTTTATTTGACAGTTGCATGTTTTCCTTTTGGATATAATGGCAAAGGTTACTTTCAGACCAAGACCCCTTTGACTTCTCTGGTTAGTAGTTTAATAATATTTCTTTGCTGATGAGAAAACCTACTAGCTTCACATTGATATTCAAATAACAATATAACTCATGCAAACCAACTTTTAAAGCCTACTTTTTACCCCTGTTCTTAATCATCATTTCCATAGAGAAGTTTTCATTTGTTGTTTCACTGTTCTTTAAAGCTTGTCCTCAGTCAGTGAAAAACTCACAAACAGACTTTACTTTTGGCCCTCTGCTTATAGATGAAGGAGGCGCTTTCAATCTTCAAACCCTCTGCTTATAGATGAAGGAGGTTCTTAGTCATGTCATATCAACAGCCTCTTGACAGTGTTGTTTTTTTTCTTCTACTGTCCTTTCAGGCCTTGAATGAGGTTGCAAGAGCTTGATGAGAAACTCTTTGCCCTGTAGATGCATTTCAGGCTCAAGATCACATTGAGGAGTAGTTTTCTTCTCATGTGGAGCCAGAAATTGTCTTCTGAGATGCTGGTATGTTTCTGTCCTTGAAAGATCCATCAAACAATGTAAAACACCTAAAATAAGCTTGAGATTATGGTCTATGTATTGCTGAGACTTAAGGGTGTATTAGTGGCGTGACTTAGGGCTGTGACCAACTTTATTAGCAGAGTGGGAGGTCTGTAATGACTGGTCTATAGCAGATGGAGGTTTTTGGCTCTCGGATAGTTTGCCAAGGGTGAAATGCCTTAAAGCGCCACTTCCTAACTTAGGGGAGGTCCTTTGAACAAATTTGGATTGTCTCTTTAGAGCTGATGGGCAGACTAGTATGGCTGAGGCTAGGTAGGATTTGATAATGGGGTTTCAGCTCGTCATGGGTGGACTGAGAGGTAAGAAGGAAAAAAGCTTATGGGTGTTTTCCCAGCTGGCAAATATGACAAATTTTGGATCAGCTGTTGGAAAACTTTGTTGTTAGAACTAGTCATCACCAACAAGTGAAAAATACTGATGACTAACAGAATATACTCCTCAAAGGCAAACATCACCCATAGTTGATAGTGAAAAGGAAGAGTACAGTGAGAGCAAGCAAAAATGTAGTGATGATTAAGGGCAAAGCAGTCCTCAAAGAGACAACAAACATGATCTAAGTGGCATCCATGAGACCAGCAGTGACACTAAAACTAATCAAGATAGCTCACAGGATGATAAGCAAAGCAATGTCAGCAAACACAATGATGAAGAAGTTGGAAATATGCAAGAGGAAAATGAAGCCAGTCAAGATAGACGTAGCTCACATAAAGGACATAAAAGCAGTAAGCATGGTGAGAGCAGCACACATGAAGAAGTTAAAAACAATGAAGCTAATGAAGACAGCCCTCACTCAACTAAAAACAGTGAAAGTGGAAATCGGCAGAACGATGAAGATAGTGGCAGTCAAGCTCAAAACAGTGAGGAGGGTAAAAAAGGCAGCCCTAATAAAGAAGACAAAAACAGTGAGCAAGATGATGACAACCCTAAAGGAGACAATGCAAACAATGAGCATGAAAATAGCCCTCAAGGACATGTGCTTGTTGTCTCTCCTAGGCAAGGGGCCATGATTCATTCCTAAAATATGGAAAAGACTAAAATCACCAAACCTGTAAAGGAGGATGACCAGGCATTACAAGAAATTGAATCAATTTGCCCGAAACAAACTAAAAATTTCCCAAGCCAAGCTCAAAACTGCCAGAGAGGGCGCCCGGAAGAAAAAAGAGGAAAATGCCAATCTCAGCTTAGAATTCTAGCTCAAGCTTCCATGCATTTCTCTAGAAACCCTTAAGGGGTTCTCTCACCGAAATTTGGAAATTTTGGACATGATCTTGTTTTTTGTGATTTTTGGGCCTAATTACATAAACTCATGGGCGCTGCCATTTTTTCTTAGAGCATCATCAGTTGATGAAAGTTAAATTTTTGGATCCATTGAAATTAAGGGAGCATGATCATAAATTTTCAAAACAAATGAAGTTGTTTTGGCCCCTCAAAAATGCCAAAAACAGTCATTTTTCACCTTTCTGCCCCTTATATCAGCAGGCGCTACACTCCTGGGTTTTTTACTATTTCTACTTTTTTACTGACTTCTAGGCATTAGTTTGGAAAAAATCAAGTATTTCTGGAAATTATACATCCAGGGTTTTCCAACGAGCTATCACGAGCCTCATTTCGATATCGGGAAGTCCCTCAAAACTCCTCTGCAAGATAGATTTTTTTCTAGTACTACGCTCCTGTAGTTTTTGCTGAAAAAGCAGTTTTCTAAGTGTGACTAGCCAAATATGTGTTAGGCAAGTTTATTTCATGTGCCAGGCCTTAAAAGTGATTCATTTTTGCTATTTTGGTCTGAAAATATATTTTTAGAGGATATTTTGTGCCTTGGACCTTGTTAGGCCTCAAGGACAGTTTTAGATATTTGTTTTTTGGCCAATGGCCTTCTAGTTGCTCTAGGTGGGTTTCCTCCTCCTTGGCCTATATAATCCAAGGGGATTCATTGTAACCACAGGGCAGAACTTGAGTTATAGAGAGAAATACATAGCACTATGAGCTTTGAATAAATACTTGTTTTATGAAGTGGATGATCTCTTGCTTGGCTTGATGGTGGAAGAGGATTGTGTGTAGGATTCCATAGCTTGGTGAATGGTGTTGTGTTTCTTATTTGTTATGTTTTCTTAGTTTCTCATATATGTTTTCATGCTTCTTGCTTGTTGTAGTTCATTAAAGAACAAGTTTGAGATATGCCCATGGAGGTACCTCAAACTTTCTGATTCATTACAGCTTAAATGTTCTTCATCTTTCTTGGTTATGTCAAAGAATTCTTAATTGCTCTTTGGTTCCCTAAGAACTTGTTATCAGTTTCATTAATGGTTATTATGTATGTTGTCTAGTATGATTCACGGTATGCCCTGCTTACTCATAGCTAATCAAAACTCCATTTCTGAAATCTCTCTCTGAATTATTGGTTGTTTTAGTTAAGTCAAAGAGGTCTTATTTCGATCTTGCCCTTTGTCCATGCTTTGCAGTCTTATTTCAAAGTTCCCGATAGCTCAAGATATGATGTTTAGGAGTTCCCTCTTCATAGATTGAGTTGTTTGTTTATCTTATTTGTTTCCCCAAAAGTCTAAAGGTGATTTTCCCAAAGTTAGAGGGTCTTATACTTCTATGTATCACTAGATTGTTTATTTTCTGCATCTATCAGTTTGAGTTTCGTTCATAGAGATTAATGGTCAGCCCTAACTCATGAATGCTTGTTGTTTAACTATTTATGCTTAAAATATATTTTTCTTTCACAAACTTAATGTTCATCTCATTTCACTTTCACCCAAAGAATCCATTTACCTCGACTAAATCAGCCCTGCAGTAATACCTTGTCCATCATTAAGACAGTCTTGACCTTATCTGACCCCATGGCCCAGTTGATTTGATGAACTCCATATCTATTTGTCCTTTTGATCAATTCCCCTCAAAAAACCCAAAACAAACCAAAACATACTTAACAACTAGCCTAAAATCAAATATACAGAAGCAAACAGGTTTACATCCTTTGCATAATAGAGAGAGCCCTCTCTGAGTCCAGGAAGGCTAAGTCCTAGGGCTCCAAATCTTGGTCTGATGTTACCCTGTCATTTGGTTTACTAATCTACCAAATTACGAGACACTAACATAAGTGATGGTGTTCCAAATTAATCGAAACTGCACTTATATATACCCTTTTTTGGAGTTCAAATTCCCTTCATGTAGGCCAACTTGAAAAGGTAAGGTTCGACTTGGTCTGGAGGTGAAAAATTACATATTTGACTCAAAAATAATTATTTTTACATGATTCAAAAGCCCAATAAGGGTCTCATTAAATTTAAAATGGCTCTAATGACTCAATATAAATCCTATAAGTCCTCAATAGGGACTTGACCTAAAACATGATGACCCAAGCATGAAACCCATGCTTTAATAAGTCATAATAATAGTAATAAAATTTGTATTATTCATTCTTTTGATAAGTACATTTCATAATGACTCAAATTGATCAAATGATCATGTCCAAGTTGAAAAAATTCTCAAAAATGGAACTGCTCAAAATTGGTTGCAATCTGAACGAACGGAAAGGCCTTGTCGCTGCGATTTTGGCGTCGTGAACGGGACTCAAATTCGATGTTGTATGTGAAAGTTACTGAAGTTTGAAAATGCCCAATGACCTTCAATACAGGACTTTTTGACCAAAAAAAAATTGTCATTTTTTTAAAAGTTTTATATGGAAAAAAATTGATTTTTATATGGTTTATTATAGGCCTATCATAGGGTGCCACGTGGCCCCAGGCCAATGGTTCAAAAGTCATGTTGAAATGTTGATGGCAAGGTGGGTCGAACCCTCAACCTGACACCTTGGGCAGGTTCGACCCGACCACTTCACCACAGGCCGAACATGCAATTCAGGCGAGTCAGCTCGTTGTAAAATCTAAATGGAGGAAGAGCTAAACGGGCGAGTCGGGTCGTCGTTTAAAGTTTGAACGGGCGGAGTTTTAAGGTTTTAGCCCTCAGGGCTAAGCTCCGGGACCATATGACTTGAAGTGGAGGACCAAGGGCTAAGCCCCATTGAACTGGCAGTTTAAATGGGTTAAGACCCTTTGGGGTTAGCGCCTCACCACAGTACCTCCGACCCGTGACCATGGGCGGGGGCTAAAACATTATCCGCCAGCGAAGTTAACCGTCTGCCTTTTCAGCATGTGAACGTGACTTTAACTAATAGTTAAATTTATTGTTGCCCCCAAATTTAGTGCACAGTTCCACCTTTTAAGAAATTCTGCCATTTTTTCGGAGTTAACTAGAGTTCCTCCAGTTTTGGAGGAGGTTTTCAAGTGCCACTGGGCAGAAATTTGTTTTGGTCATAACTTTCACACTTTTCGACCAAATTGGAAAAAAATATAGTCAATTTTGGCTTTCTTCAACACTCTGGAGTGTTTGGGATAGGTTGCAGAGAAAAAAGAGGTGTTATTCAGCCATTTTTGCTTCAGGGAAGAGGAAAGAGCCACTAGGGCCATCAGGGAGATGGAATTGTATTGGGTTGTACTTCACTATTTGAGGTGAAACAAAAGCCATTTTTAGCTTATTTTTGTCTTCTGAAGTCAAATTCACAGCTTTTTTTTGCCTGTTTAGGCATATATTTCACTGTATAACCATTTTTAACAACTTAATAGAGCAAGGACATGCCCATTGGGAGCCTTGGACCCGGCAAATGTAGCCCAGGAGGGGTGAACTGCCTCATCAGTTTGTTGTGTTATGCTATGGTGAATTTATCTTGCCATATATTTATAATATAATATGTTAAATAGTAAACTTAATTAACATTTCCTCACACATAAAACTCAGAACATTACCAAAAACATTTTTTTTCAAATTGCAAGACATGGAGAACACTTTGCACACTAAATTATATGGAAATGGATACTTTGCATAGCATTACAAATAGTTCCATTTTCAGATCACAAATACACTTATGAAGACCAAACCTGGTTACATTATTCAACACTGCGGACCTAAAAAAATGTCATTTAGGGGTTCAAAACTGCTCCGGAAGTTCAAGACCCGAAAAACTACTAAAAATAGTAAATGCAACTATAAACAAGGAAAATAATGAAACTAACTGGAGGTATATGTGGAATAGGTGGGTGGCCACCAATATCCACCTATATCATTACTCCCTACTTAGGAAATCAATGGTCCCCATTGCGTGCATAGCCTCCATGAGGTGAGGAAATTTTTGTTGAACCTGGTCTCTAGTGAACCACTTGCCTTGGTGAAGGATTTGGCTCACTTTGACAACTTGATATAGCTAAATCTGTTGTTGGCGAGTATTCTTGATCTGCATGTCCATGATCCAATCAGTTGTGGCCTGTTCCATGCATTTTTGGTTTAACTTTGTTGGTGTGAGTTGTTTTGCAATGTCAAATGTGTCTAGTAATGGTGGAAAGTATGGTCGAAGGCAGTCCACATTTAACACTGGGTGCAGGCCAAGGAACGATGGAATTTTAAGCTCAAAGGCATTGTCCCCTACAACCTTGGTGATGGTTTACGACACATATTAGAGTGGGAAAAGCTTGCAGTGGGGCCCAACAAGGTGCTCCTTCTGCAAGTGTAGCCAAACTTTGTCACCCATTTAGAACTTGTGTGGCACCCGATGTTGATCATGTCGCCGCATGTACTTAGCATAGGATCTATCTAATATGTCATGGACCTGATGGTGGATGTGCTAATGCAGTTAATGAATTTTTTAACCTTGTCAACCTCGGACTGGACATGAGATGAATCTGGCTGAGTAGCTGCAAATGGTATGGTCGCATCAATGGGACATAGTGGTTGGAATACCAACCCCACCTGAAAGGGGATGTGGCCAGTTGAGCTATGGAGAACTTTCTTGTAGTTGCGTTGGACATGGTGGAGGTTTTCATCTCATGTGCATGGATGCTTCGAGTTGTACATGCACAGAATGTGTATGATCATGATGTTGACGACATTTATTTAACCATCATTTTGGGGGTGAGAATTCATGGACTTAATGAGCTTGGTATCCAGCATCAACCAGAGACTTGACCAAAATGTACTTAGGAACCCGTTGTCCTAATTTGAGATGATGGACTGTGGGATCCCAAAGTGTACCCACACTTATTCAAAGAAGATCTTAGTAGTGGCATTTGTTGTGGTACTCTTCTTGCAGGCCGCCATAATGACTATCTTAGAGAATCTATCAATGACCATGAAAACGTAGTCGTTGCCATGCTTAGTAGAAGGAAGGCCTGGCATTTAATCCATGGAGATGGATTCCCAAGATTGAATAAACAGAGGAGTATATAGACCTTGCTTCTTGATGGTTGGTTTGGAGATGACGCAGGTAGTGCAAGATCTAATGTACTTAATTCCCAACATCCTATCGAAGGTTTTGCCAATAAAATAATTCTGCAATGCTACCACTATTTTCTCTACTCTGAAATGTCCAACGAACCAACTGTAGTGTGCCTCCCAAATCATCCTGGCATGCTCGCTTGAAGGAACACAGAGATGTCCCAGGTGGCATAATGGTGCATCTTAAAGGTGAAAATTTGGAACTTGCTTTCCTTCCAGGAGTGTATGGTATGTGTTGTCGAGTTTTGGATCAATTTTTTAAAGATGCAGCCACCCCGATGATCCAGGTGGATTATTTAGGTACAAGTACAAGCAACTCAGCATAAAAGGCTCAAAAATCAAAGTGTTCAAAAATATCTCGAACCAAGTTCATGTTGTAGATCTCATCTTTCTGATTCCAACGGCGCAAACGGCACTCAATTCCGAGTCAGTATGAAGAAGTTATAAGCGGTCAAAGTTCCAGGTTGACTTGGTGACTGGACAGCCTTAAGGAAGGCACAAATTCGAATTTTTCCAGGCAGCGGATTCCGGCAAGCTCAGGCCAGATTTCGGGAAAATTTGTGGCTTGTTTAATTTTCCTCCTCCGGTCCAATATGTTAAACCGTGTAACGGAGGTGGTTGGGGGCGGGCCGCCCAATACGGGTCCGGCCCCCCAAAAGCAATATTATATTGTTTGTTATAAAAGAAAGTGAAAATTTGGCAGAGACGGGATTTGATCCCCCGACCTCATTTAACCAATTACTAAATCTTACCATTACGCCCAACTGACTACTTGGGTAATTTCGCCCACGAGTTTTTATATAAACCCAGCATTTGAAAGTGCGCCCAGGGCAAGGGAGCAACAGAGAGCGTGCACAGAATTCGAGATTTATTATTTTTTAATTGCAGGTGCAGTGGAACGATGAGCCCAGAAAGAGGCAGGCGGAACTTTGATTGAGGCCAACTTTCAGGAGGGCGAAATTTTGACTTTGTCCAAATGGGACAAATTTTATGTCGTTTCAGCACTACTCGACGCCACGAGTCTGATGGCATGCTCAGTTTCTACATCTAAGTTTTGATTTTTCAGCCACTTTTGGAAGTGGGTTATGCAGATGTCAGATTTCCACGTGTGAGTAGTCGTTTTCACCTTTCTCGATGCCACAAGATTGATGGTGTTTTCAAATTCAGCTGTAGAGCAGCTCAGTCTTCAGCAAATGGCAGCATGAGGTATATGATGTGGATTCCATGTACTTCTTTATTTATTTCTCTTTGAGATGAATTATGTCTTGAAAATCCCGGTTGATACATGAGTCGTGGGATCTTGCTTTGTGTTTTTATTGATGTACTTTCAGCTATGGATTTGTGTCTTGTATGAGTCCCTTTTATGCCACATTGGCAGGATGCTCTTTTTCATATGTGTATTATTGAGATCCCTTGTTTGCCAGGATTGGCGGGATACTCTTATTTATTACATGTTAGCTATGGTCATACTGATAGGAGTCTTTCTTTATGTATGAGAGTTCTGCAGTGGAATATCTCTTAAAGAATTCAAGCCACTCCTGCATGAGGAAAATTTTTCCTTATATGTCATAGGGAAACACATCCATGTACATCTTCTTCTTACAACACATAATGCAGCGGCCTACACCATCTTGACACCGAGGCCCGGAGATGTAGTCCCTCCTAGATGAACTCCGTCATCAAACAACGTGTTCTTATGATTGCTAATCTTGTTCATTTATGCTCCTCTTATTTACAACTACAATTGTTCATTTCAGTTCTTTAACGTCTTAATTAAATGCAATTCTATTTATCAGCCGAAGTAAAATGTCTTGGATAAGGGTATCAAGATTTTACCCTGGATCACCCGAAGTCTTGTGCCCACAAGATTCAAGCATAGTAGTCAATGCCATGACCGACGATTGACTAAGGTAGTTTGCAACATTATTGGTGTTTCATTTCTTGTACTTAATGTTCAAATGGAACTGTTGCAGGTATGTGGACCATTTATGATGGATATCATTATGCAACTTCCCTTGTGTCTGTATGAACTGCAGGTATTGGTGGTCTGTGTGGATGACCGTTTCCTTCCCCAAAATGTAATGTTTCCATTTTCGGCAGGCCAACACAATGGAACACATCTCTTTGTCATAGGTGAGATACTTTCAGACTGTGTTGGAAAGTGTGTCACTGTGATATGCCATTGGATGCCCCTATTGCGTAATAATTGCACTAATAGCATAGTTAGAGGCATCTATCTCAATATCAAATGGTTTTTGTAGGTCTGGTAATGTGAGAACTTGTGCAAAGAAAAGGTAATGCTTCAACTCAGAAAATTCCTTCTGTTGGGATTCGGACCAAAATAACTTTTCATTCACTCTTCCCTTGGTGACTTGACTTAAAGGCCAATTGATATGAGAGAACACCAACACGAACCCACGGTAGAAATTGGCAAGACCCAGAAAGTTGCGGAGCTATGTTAGAGTGGTTGAGGATGGTAAATCCTGAATGACTTGTATCTTAGCTGGGTCCACATGAAAACCTCGCTTATTAATGATGTACCCTAGACATTGAACCTGGTTCATAAAAAAAGTGCATTTCTCCATATTGGCATACAAACTTTGTTGTCACGGGTTTTGGAAGACCTGTAGAATATGGTGGAGGTTTTATTCCCAACTTTGGTTGAATATCAAGATGTCATCCGAAAATACCACCACAAATTTTTTCATGAAGGGTCGCAAGATGTTGTCCATTACCCTCATGAAGGTTGTGATGACATTCGTCGACCCAAAAGGCATGACCAACCATTCGAAAAGGCCCTCCTTAGATTTGAAGGCAGTCTTCCACACATAGGAGGGTTCAATTGGTACCTGGTGATAACCGGACTTCAAGTCAATATTGCTGAAATATTTTCCCCCCTTGGGTTGGTCCAAAAGGTCATCAATCTGTGGGATTGGATACCTATTCTAGATAGTGATCTTTTTCAACACCCGATAGTCAATACATAGTCTCCAGGTCCCGTCCTTCTTCTGTACCAACACAATCGGGCTCCCACAAGGTGATGAACTTGGTCTAATGTGTCCTCTCTGCAACAAATCCTAAATCTGCCTCTTGACTTCATCGTTATCCAAAATAGAGAATCGATATATTGGTCCATTGGGTAGTGGAGCACCCAAGGACATATCGATGGAGTGCTTGACCTCACAGTGTAGAGGTACCCCTGTGGGTGAGGTGAAGATGTCCTTATACTCCTCCATGACCTTGTTGATCTACTTCTACCATGCGGAGGGGCCCTATATGGTGGTCGTTGCCACAATATTCTTCTTTCCCTGAGGATGAATCATCAGGAAAAAAATTCCTAGTGTAGGAAATGATCTTACTACATTTCTTCGCAATGATCAAAGAGATGGTGGTAGGTGGTGCTACCTCTGGTATCTTGTACAACTTATTACCCAAAGTAATAATAATAATGTGAGGCCTAGACTCATACACAACATGTCACTTCCACAAGTATGGTTGGCCTAATAATAAATCACAAACTTCAAGAGGAGAAACGTCACACAATACCTCATCCTTGAAGGGCTTGATGTTGTAAGGAAGGCAACACTTCTGGCTGACACAGATATCTCGTCCTTGGTGAAGCCACCTGATGGTGTATGACTGTGGGTGTGTTGTGGTCAGTAGGCCCAACTGCTTCATAACCTCTACTGAAATGAGGTTATTTTGGCTCCCGCTGTCGAGAATTAACTGCATCAAATAACCCTTCACCCACAAATGTGAGTGGAAGAGGCGCTCCCCCTCCCCTTGATCTTCGAGCTCATCCTTTTGGATCTTGGTGATGGAAATGGTGACACTGGGCTCTGCATCAATAATATTCTTCCCTTTTTCATTCCCCTTATTGGGTTCTAACTCATAGTCGGAACATGCATCTGATTCAGAAGCCTTTAGGTTGGCCACTGGTGACTTCTTGGCCCGACACTCACTTGTGTAGTGAGTGAGGCTCCTATGGAACTCACACCATTTTCTCATGTCCCTCTTTGTTTTCGTGGTGTTTTTATTTGCTTGCAGCTTTGGCAGGTTGTCCTAGGTCACCCTGCCTTGGCTTTTTCCTTTATTCTGTGGTTTGGGGGTGCCTTTCCCTTGCTTCAGATTCACATATCCAAATTCTCACTTCTTCTGTTTAAATTTCTGCTCAATCTTAACAACATATCAATATGCAACACTAAGCAAGGAGATGTCCAGGAACTCCATATCATCCTAGATGTATTTGTGTAGACAACTACAGTACTTGAGTACCAAATTTCACTCACAATCCTTGATACATAACTTCATGAGAAGGTTATGAAAAATATTTGCGAACTCTCGTACGTCTTGGTCCCTTCCCTATTGCAACGTGGTCCAATATATGTATTTATCCTCATAGTTTCTGACAGGGTAATACTGCTCCTTGATGATGTCCTAGAAATAATTCCAATTGGGTGTGGCCGAAAATAGTGAGGGTTCACTCTCGTCCCTCTGTTCACTATAGGTTTCCCACCAGTTCTTGATGTGGGGGGCAGCTTTGAGGAGTGCAAGAGTAATCTTTTCCTAGTTGGAAAAATCATGAACCGAGAAATATCCTTCTAGCATATTTTAACCATTTATGTATGGCATCCACACCTATCGAACCTTCAAATATGGGGATGTCAAATTTAACTTGTACCTTAAAGGGAGTGGTGCTTCTAGAGTGGCTGCTAGAAGAAGACGTGTCGCCTGTGGGTAGTCGCCGAAGGATCTAGGAAAATTTTTCCATCATCGCGTTCCTCTATCGCTTGAGGGATCCTTCGAGAAATATTTTGAAAGGATCTCCTGCCCCCTTGTATGTCTTTTCTTCTGCCATGGGAGGTCGTCAGGGTTTGTGAGGCTGGTCTTGCAAAATTTCAACCAGTTCGGGCCCTAACTCCTTATACCTTGACCTCATTGGGGACATGCAAAGAAAAATAGAGAAAGGGAAGATCGATATGATATAACCATAAATAAAGAGATGCATCAAAAATAAAACTTCATTTCATTAATCTCAAATAATTGATGTATGCTTACATACATAATGGAAATAAACTAGCTTGGGTGATGGTAGCTTATCTTTGAGAAGAGAGGTGGCGGCTACATGCCTCTGAACTATGTTACAACGAGGCTCAAGGGAATTTTTATTATTGAACAACAAGGGAAAACCCTAAAAAAGCAAAACCATAACCCCAGGAGATGAAACATCAAGAATTTGTGGGCCCCATTGCGGTTAGTTGGGCATCCAACTTCCCAGAGTCATAACTTGGTTATATTATCTCTATTTGTCGTGTATGATACCTCGTTGGAAATATATCTTCGATTATTGTGGTTACATGCTTGCTACATACCTCAAAAAATTGTTGTTTAGCAGGTCAAAATTGGTCCAGAAGTTCAGGACCCGAAAAAATGCTAAAAATATTAAATGTTGCTATAAACAAGGAAACTGATGAAAGTGACTAGAGGTCTAGGTGGAATAGGTGGGTGGCCACCAATATCTACCTGGATCAGTGCCACTCCAATGGAACTAGGTTGTGTATCTTCATTGATTTCCTTCTTAAAACATACAAACACATTACTTTATGCCCAAACATAATAATCAATAAATTATACAATTAATAAATTATAAGTATTCTTCATTGATTTTATTTACCCATGTGTTGACGGGACTGTCGAATTGTTAAATTTAGATAACCATGGTGTGTTCTAAGCTTAATGAAAATTTACTTCAATCTTTCTTAGGCCCGATTCAATTTAGAAATCACATAAACATGAAAGTAAAATGTTGATAGAACACAATAATAGACCAAAAGAAGACAAGCCAATAACATAAATCATATTTTACAATTCTTCTTGTCCAGCAAAGATATAGGATAATGTGTGTTACGACAGTCAACAGGATGCACCAGCCAGCAAAGTCTTCTCAACATCAGATCAGCCAACCCTCCAAAATGTCACACACAGCCCTCAAAGATATTTCATCAAAAGATAATGTTGGTCAACCAAAGTGAATGTAGGAAATTCAACACAAGACAGTCAATGCAGAAAGTCAATGCTGCAGATTTAGGGCTTCGATTAATCTGCTCCTTTTTCCTCGATTTTTGTGCCCAACTATATGGCCTTCAAAAATCATATTTTTAGCAAAGTTTAAAGGTTAAACGATCAAGGGTTGACCATGGTCAATGCTGGTCAACGCACAAAAAACAACCCTAAAACAGATCCACAGATTTCCCCAACTTCAGCTCTTCACGTGTGAAGGAAAGAGGCCTCCAAAGGCTATCGAACCAATCAGATCACAATGCGAGAATGTGTGATGAGATGATGAGAAAATGATCTCCAAGTCTCTCCAATTTATATCCATCAGTGAGGGTGTGTGACACATATATTAGGCTTGTGAGCCTACATTACAATTCTAGCCGACCTTGCACATGTGTGGAAAATAAAATCAAAATATATGTTCTGCTCATCCAAAAAAGATGATATTTAGATCAATATTGCACCTCTCTGAAAGAGGAATCCAACAAAAATATAATCATCGTCATATGGGCAGTGAAACATGGAGTTTGAACCTAGTTTCCCAAAATTAACACTACCTCTAAACTAGGGAGAACTCCATCTATCCACCTATGCCATCTAGAGATCAATGCCATCATGTATTATCATATAGCATCGTGCTTCATCCTGACGTCACTTGATTTGCTGGATATCGTCACAAATAGAACAAGGAGAGTGAGTCACAAAGACATCACGCTCTGCTGAACCAAATTCAGCTTCGACTCAAAAGAGTCACATACTAACCCAAAGTTGGTTTACTGACCCGAAGTCAGTTTCAAGGCTAAAACCTCAATAGACTCAAAAAGAGTCACATACTAACCCGAAGTTAGTTTACTGACCCGAAGTCAGTTTAGAGGTAAGAACCTCATCAGACTTGATCCCAGATCAAGATGTTGGACATGTGCCATCCTAGACATAGAGAGTGCAAAAATCTCTGATGCGTCCATCGGTCTTGCTATTGGTCTTTATCCACATTTCCCACCTCATTGGCCAAATGAGAGGTACTTCCCATGAGTCTGAAACTCCATGGGTAGGATGCATGTGGGGCATAGATCAAAGAGAGGTGAACCAACTCAATATCATAATGGTGGGGCAGAAGCACAACAAGGTTTGGCAAGCCTAGCCCCATGTGTGCTAATAGCTCCAAGAAGTTATCCCCAAGCCCCCCGAAGCTCCCAGAGCTCATAGTCCAACTCAAGCAGGACCCTCAGAATAGGGTCTTTACACGATTCCAAGCTTCTCACCGAAGGTTAGGAACTTGACCTTCCCCAAGAGATTTTTGAGAATATCTACGACCTGCTTATCAGTTCCTATACGATCTAGCCTTATGGTGCCTCTTTGTACCATATCCCGGATAAATTGGTACCTGATATCAATATGCTTGGATCGATCATGGAACATGATTCTCAGATAGACGAATCCCACTCTGGTTATCACAAAGGATAATGGTGGTATCTAGCACATGCCCAAACAACTCATTGAATATCTTTCACAACCAAACAGCTTCACAATAGGCCATACTCGTTGCAATGTATTCGGCCTCAACGGTGCTCAAAGCCATCGACTTCTACTTCCTGCTCATCCAATATATCGAAGAAGAACCCAAGGTGAAGCAACTTCCAGATGTGCTCTTGCGATCCACCACATTGCCATCCCAATCAACATCAGTATATCCATGGAGTCTCAAACTCCCATCAATGTATCTCAGCCCATGGTTGATTGTGCCCTGAAGATATCTAAATAGATTCTTGGCACCAATCCAGTGAATGTGATGAGGATAAACCATATGTTGACTCAAATTGTTCACGAAAAAACTGTAATATTCCCACTTAGCCCAAGTTAATGGGAATATTCAATTTTGCTTTGTTTTTTTTGGCTTTTCATGTTGATGAATAAAGTGTAAAGGAGGACATGTAAAACTCCTAAAAATATCAAAATAAATCAATGCCCAATGTAAACAAGGCTAAATCTGGGCCATTTTATAAACACACTTGAGTGTGGAAAAGGTTGATGACTTGACCAAGTCAACTATGACCATATATAAAGCGTAGTCTAGATGCATTGAACCTCCTTGAGGGACAACATAGTTCTAGATGGAGGCTCTACATGTGAAAGGAGCTAAATTGATGAATTGGTTTAGGGTTTGACAAGACTTTTATCTTATAAAATTAAGAGGAGAGTAGCATGAGAGGGGTTGTTGAGGATATTATTTTAGAATAATTTGTCTTCTTAGACATTTCTCATTCTCTAGTTGTTTAGTTGAGAATAATGTTGTTTAGCATTGGGTGTTCCTGAGTGGGAATCCCACCTCCTTCCTAGAGCAGCTCTTGGAGGAGTTTTTCCAGTCTTGTCCACTATCAAGCTTGGGCCAAGCTTCACCTTACACCTATAGCACTGATCCTATTGAGGGTTGGGTTGTCCTTGTGAGTTGCAACAAGTGGAGGATAGATCTCTTCAAATATATGCACATCTAGCACCCCTTTTCACTGGGAAAGTCTTCTATCCCATTGGCAAGAGTGTCATAGATCATTGGAGCTACAGATCCAAACCTTGGCATCAGGCCAAATCATTCTCAGAGCTTACAACATAGTTTCCCTTCCCTAACTGCATTATTTGCAAATTTGCAGTTGCAGGGTGTTTTGTCTACAGTTTGGAGGAGAGATCTCTAGTGACAGGATTCTTCCTCTCACTGTAGTGATCCATGGATTGGCCATCAAATCCATGTTTTTTTCATATCTGATCTGTTGTTCTATTACATGATTCAGGAATTTCTGAAAATTACTGCAGATCTGCAACTCTAGATCTCAGATCTACTCTTGTACTCTCATGTTTTGCACAAAACCACAAGGGGAATGTATAGATGAGATTTTCATGTACACAGATCTGAATTAGATCTATCTTTTTATGTACAAATATTCTCTAGATCTGATTTATAATATACTGCTACTTCAGCCATTAAAATAACGCTGTCAAGTTTTTGCAGAATTTTCTTGTGGTTGCAGCACCTCATTTCTGAGGGTTTATTCCTATATAGTCTTCTACTTTCTCTTGTACACTGTATGGGCTATAATGTAAATCTGATTTGCTATTGTACATATGATATTTGAGCCTCCATATTTTCCTACCGCTTTACTTCAGTGGAACTGCGTTATTTCTAAAGCAGTTTGTGCATATAGCTGCAGCCCCTTTCATTGGGTGTTTTTCAGCCATACTAGGTGGTGGGAGGTCTATTTACCTCACCTAGTTTGATTTTTTTTTGTCTCATTTTTGATTTAGATATTAGATCCATTGATCTAAGGGATCATAGAGCTGCAAACTCATTTCAGTGCACCAATTTGTGGAGATAGCGTTATTCCAGCAAGCTTTGTTGTGCAT
This sequence comes from Pinus albicaulis, assembly GCA_034641835.2. Taxonomy (NCBI): domain Eukaryota; kingdom Viridiplantae; phylum Streptophyta; class Pinopsida; order Pinales; family Pinaceae; genus Pinus; species Pinus albicaulis. The sequence continues at coordinate 331,277,885 of CM076571.1, forward strand.
TCCCATTTTTGGATATTACAGTGGTATCGAAGCAACTTTCTTGGCTCAGCCTATGAGCTTCAAGAATTATGGAGTCTTCTCATGGGAAGGAGGAGATATACAATAGAAATCAAAGAAAACCCTTATTGTCTGGGGAAAATAGGTTTATAAAAATTCTATCTCAAGCTCTGCAGGGTATCAGAAAGGACATCAAAGAAATGAGGAGGGATAAGCATGGGGATCCCTCAACAAGATCTACAAGATCTATACATGAGGAAGGTTCTAAATCCTCATCTCATGGATATGAGCACTCAGGCATATCATGAAATCTACAACGTTCTGTCAGCAACTTCTTCATGAAGAGGAAGGAAGGAGATGTGCCGAGGAGAGAGAATCACTTAAACTTCCAAGGATCTTGCAAGATCGAGGGAGAGAAGGCTCAGGATAACTGCGCAGTCATGAAAAGGGCACACCTAGACCCTCATGGAGAGGAAGAAGGAGAAATGGCTCCAAGGAGGGAAATTCTTGCACTGTTGCAAGGAGTTCCAGAGAATCTCACATATGGAGATTGTGGCACAATCCATGTGCAGCATGTGCCATCATTATCAAATGGTGAGAATCTAAATATTGCAGAATATAAAGGGGAGGGAAAGCACCATATGATGAGGAGTATACACCCCTCTTTATTTCAAAATATTTATGCAAAAAGAAGGCATGAGGATCTATGCAATGAAGGCAAGGACAAATCAGTCCATACATTTATATATCCTGCTCTATGCCTTGATGTCTCTCTACATGGAGGCATTCCACCAGGGAGACCCCCTGATTGGAAGGAAGCTAAAGTTTTCTCTCAACTATATGCAGCAGCAACATATTTTTCTAAAGAGGGAACCTTGAGAGGAGCTACTACAGTGCTAAGAATCATTGATGGGGAGCTAAGCGATTTCCTGAAATTGACTTTGCTATCTTCCACTCATATATTTGCACTGGAAAGAAGAGATTCAAAAATTTGTGTTGATATGGGCATGGTATCAAAAGGCCACTCCATAGCCTTGGAGCAGCAAAATATACTCCAATATATGATGAAAATTTCTGAATATGACAAGAAGGTACTTCTATTCTTGTATGCAGGAGCAAAACTGTGGGAGTTTTGGAGGAGGAGAACCTTTCAGAAGAAGGATGACTCTCCTAAACTTCAATCTTGTCCTGAGCAAGATCAGCTGCAAGAGGGGTAGCAAAAGAAAGTTGGACATACTCTGACATGTGACTCTGACATCAAGCATGTCAAGGGGGAGAGCCATCATATGACAGATACTTCATTTCAGACTTCTACAACGTTGTCAATGTTGGGAAGCCTAGATCCTTATTGGGAGTCCCAACTCTTGATGGAATATTCCAAGGATATCTTCACATGTAAGGTTCTTGATGAGAAAATGATAGATAGGAGGTATAAAGTAGTTAATGGAGTCATTTATTTCTATGATCAGATCTACTTATCTAAAAACTCCAAACTCAAGGACAAACTACTTCATGCAACCTATGAGATCTTGATTTCTAAACCCACTAGCTTCATTAAAACTTGCCATACTATATTGGAGGGATTCATGTGGGAAGATCTAAATAAGGATATGCACTCTCATATGAGGATGTGCATGGATCATTTGCTGGTTGAGGAGGAGCATAGCTCTTGGAAAAAGACATCCTCAACACTTCCTTATTCATAGAGTGTGAGAAGGAACTCATCCATGAGTTACCTCACTAATGTAAAACAAGTATATGGAGGAACTTGTATCTCTGAATATTCTGATGTATTTACTATATTCTTGTATTTTTATAACACACATGTGCAGGGCTTTTCTCCAAGAGGGAGCATTATTTCTTATGGGTTTCATAGGCCACTTGGGGCTATGAACAATGGTGATTATGGCCATTCCTTGAAGGGTCTTAGAGAGATGATATACTATTCATGGTGTAATTCCTTTACACCAACTATCATGCACTTTCTCCAAGCATGCAAGAAGGATGGGGCAGCAAACAAGTGTTTGGGAGAACACTTGTCATATCATATTCTAAGGTAGTTAGGAGTAAAACTGCACTGGTTGCACTTGAGGGACCATTGTCCTTCTCCATTATTGCATATGGCAGCTAGCATGACTCTAATTATGATTCCATGTGCTGAAATGGTTCTTGTCTTTGTTTGGAACATGGATGGAGGGAAGACACATTGGTTGGATGTGTCCTTGGGGAAAGGAGTTTCCCACACTTTTTGCACTACATGTTTCAAGGGGAGCATGGGATATTATATGGCCACTATGGTAGACCACGTGTTTCTTTGTAAGGTGAGCCATATGTTTGTTTGGGACATGCCTCTCATAAGTACTGGGGGGGAGTTTTTTTATGAATTACAAAGTTGGGAGGTGATTCACTTGATTTGGATGATAGCATGGAGATGGGAGTCTTTCATGGATGATGAAATCCCCCATGATTTTCATCACTTCTATCTTGAGGAGGTCATGGATCAGCAAGGAGGTTTCCATATAGACCTTCCAATCCTTCATGATGGGAGCCATTGGATTTATTCACCAAAGGCCAACTTGCACATTGGGGAGGGACCATTGGGAGACAGAACTATTGCAGAAAATCTGAAGCAATGGTGGAGACTGTTGGATGAGGGGGGCACAAGAGAAGGAGGGGAGATTTTGCAGCACTCACCTTATCAATTTCTTGAGGACAAGCAAAATTTTGGAGGGGAGGACTGTAATATTCCCACTTAGCCCAAGCTAATGGGAATATTCAATTTTGCTTTGTTTTGTTCTGCTTTTCATGTTGATGAATAAAGTGTAAAGGAGGACATGTAAAACTCCTAAAAATATCAAAATAAATCAATGCCCAATGTAAACAAGGCTAAATCTGGGCCATTTTATAAACACACTTGAGTGTGGAAGAGTTTGATCACTTTTCCAAGTCAACCATGACCATATCTACAACACAGTCTAGATGCATTGAACCTCCTTGAGGGACAACGCAGTTCTAGATGGAGGCTCTACATGTGAAAGGAGCTAAATTGATGAAGTGGTTTAGGGTTTGACAAGACTCTTATCTTATAAAAGGAAGATGAGAGTAGCATGAGAAGGGTTGTTGAGAATATTATTTCAGAAGAATTTTATGCTTAGACATTTCTCATTCTCTAGCTGTTTAGCTGAGAATAATGTTGTTTAGCATTGGGTGTCCCTGAGCGAGAATCCCACCTCCTTCCTAGAGCAGCTCTTGGAGGATTTTTGCTTGTCTTGTCCACTATTAGGCTTGGGCGAAGCTTCACCTTACACCTACAGCGCTGATCCTATTGAGGGTTGGGTTTTCCTTGTGAGTTGCAGCAAGTGGAGGATAGATCTCTTCAGATCTATGCACATCTAGCACTCCTTTTCACTGGGAAAGTCTTCTATCCCATTGGCAAGAGTGTTATAGATCATTGGAGCTACAGATCTAGACCTTGGCATCAGGCCAAATCATTCTCAGAGCTTACAGCGTAGTTTCCCTTCCCTAACTGAGTTATTTGCAAATTTGCAGTTGCAGGGTGTTTTTTCTACAGTTTGGAGGAGAGATCTCTAGTGATAGGATTCTTCCTCTCACTATGGTGATCCATGGATTGGCCATCCAATCCATGTTTGTTTCAGATATCTACTGTTCTATTATATGATTCAGGAATTTCTAAATATTACTGCAGATCTGCAACTCTAGATTTTAGATCTCTCTTGTACTCTCATGTTTTTCACAAAACCCCAAGGGGAATGTATAGATGAGCTTTTCATGTACATAGATATGAATTAGATCTATATTTTTATGTATAGATCTTCTGTATATCTGAGTTATAATATACTGTTGATTCAACCATTAAAATAACGCTTTCAAGTTTTTGCAGACTTTTCTTGTGGTTGCAGCACCTCATTTCTGAGGGTTTATTCCTATATAGTCTTCTACTTTCTCTTGTACACTGTATGGGTTGTAATGTAAATCTTATTTTCTGTTGTAAATATGATCTTTGAGCCTCCATATTGGCCTACTACTTTACTTTAGTGGAACTACGTTATTTCTAAAGTAGTTTGTGCATATAGCTGCAGCCCCCTTCATTGGGTGTTTTTCAACCATACTAGGTGGTGGGAGGTCTGTTTACCTCACCTAGATTGATTTTTTTTTTCTCTCCTTTTGGATTTATAAATTAGATCCATTGATCTAAGGGATCCTAGAGCTGCAAAATCATTACAGTGCACTAATTTGTGGAGAGTGCGTTATTCCATCAGGCTTTGTTGTGCATTCCCATTTTGGGATATTACAAAAACATACGTCTAGACGGGAGTTCACTAGGAACATCAAGCCCCCCATGAGTTGTATATACTCGGTGGGATTTCCCAGCATGGGCCCAACAACACTTCCACAAAACTTCTTAAAGTTTGGTTCCATCGGTGTCGACACAGACTTACAGTCCATGTTGTCCAGGTAAATCCCCTTTGCGAACAGAGGCGATCCCTCTAGCCCTAGGGTGGGTCTAGAAACTATAGGAACATACTAACATCTACCTTCCTATATTTTAAATGAAATTCAGAGCAAGGAAGATGACCTACCTCGTTCTAATGCTATGTGTCGTCTTTCGTCGAAGCTTCTTGATCCGTCGCTCTCCTCAAGCTCGATACACGCTGCTGCCAACGTTCAATTACCTGTACAGACAGTCAAGACACCACAACAAGCATAAAACCATGAAAAACATAAAACAATTACAACGTATCTGAATAATGAAGGAATGCTAGAAATCTCATTATAAATGTAAACAAGAGTGGAAGATAAACATCAGATGCATTTTATTATGATAAAGACAAGGGGAGTTTACAACCAAGCCTTGATGTTGAGGCTCTCCTTCAGCAGGTCTGTATCCAAGCACGTTTGCCACACCCTCATGAAAAAAGGTCCAAAATTTCACTATGTTCTCAACACACACAAACAATCACACTCTGCACTATTCACCCGAAGCTATGATTGCTTCTTCTCTATGTTAAATTTTTCAGCTATCTGTTCAACTAGCTTCATCAAGGAGAGATAGCTTCTTTTTATAGAGGAAAAGGAGGAGGTTAGGATCCCTACAAAGGTGGAAGGTAGCCCTATCCTTTAGAAGGTTCCCACAAGAGGTGGAAACCATAAACTACAGGAGGGAGTCTGTGGTTAATCAGTGCAACCACTCCCAATGAATCATCCTCGAAGTTGTTCTGATTGAAACTTCGCCTATATTTTTAAAAAACATTCCATAAACAGCTTGGCGTTGGTGCTTAACTGGGATAGAGCGCCAAATGGCACGGGCTCAGTGTTAGTTTTCCAGCTCGGCGCAGGAGTGTAACTGGCTACTCGCGTCAAGGCAAAAACAGGTGTTTTTCGTGGTCTGCTCAGGAAATGGTCAACACAAGGAATGTTGTCCTCATGGAAAGGGATGAAATGATGGTATTTGCAAGGCATGACACTGCCTATTGATCATAGAAATTACCCTCCAATGGGCGAAATGGGGATTGTAGGGACAATGAAAAAATGTTATGTAACAGATGCCCCCTAATGTATGAAGTCCGAACATGAGTGAGGGGTGAAATGATTTACAAGTACATGCAAGGAACCATACGTTGCTTTCGGGAGACCTGCAAATCAAGCGTAGATACACATACATAACTGAAATCTCTGTTGAAAATACATGAATCCATGGTATAGGCACAACTATCCATCAAGAAGAGGATCATGTGAATGGATCCTCGGCATGGACGCAGCCATCCAAATGAAGTGATCATATGAAATAGATCCATGGTATGGGTGCAGCCATCTGTATAGAGAGGATCAAAACATGAGAACTCGTGGTATGGTCGTAGCCATCCATCTAAATAATCATGTATATAATCATGAATGACTCATCACTCCTTGCAACCTGGACTTTTGTGATCGAAGCCCAGGGTCTTACGCTCCAATACCACCCGATCAAAGTACAAATTCCAACACGTGAATATATGTGTTGAAGTTGAACATGCTAGAAAATCACTTGATTATTGATCAATGATGTGAACCATTAACAAGTGCAAGAGGAACCATCAATAATGACAATGGATCTCAAGGTACAACTAGTACAATCCATGGAATGTGAACAGTGAGCTGAATTCGAACACTCGTGAAATCACTCGATCGAAGGCCGTTGATGTGAACCTGTCGTTGAATGCGAAGAACTTGCCTTTAAGGCATGCAAGCTCTAAGGTACCAGAAAGGAGTCTCTATATCAAATTCCCGAATAATGAGCTGAAGTCGACAGGAAGCGATCCGTCGAAGGAGGGTCATAATGAATCCCACATCATCGACACGAAATAGAGGATGTAATATGAGTGTGAATCAAGACTGAAACAAAGGATTAAGGAATGTACAAATTGCAGAAGGATTTTCTCTTGAACATATTGGCGACATGACTCTTGAATTTGGCAGCATTTGACTCAAATAGGATCATAGGTCATGTTGAAAAAATTGGTAATCGAACGAGAGGCAAACAGATTTCCCAAACCTATGGAGGAAAAGTGACAGAATGAAGATATCCCAACCCAACATGAACTGCACGCAAGTGTCATGTTCAAGAGAGACATACTGCCAACACAACTGATGAATAACTTCCATTTTCCCCCACCATTTCTGGCCAGTACCTCTTTATTTTTACACAAGCTTGAAGAGGATACCATATGCTTGTCATATAAGTTTTCCCTTCGGAAAAATCCAACCTAGTACATTTTACGAGCCCTAGGAAGGAGAAACTTGTAACGTCATGGTGACGATTTCCGATGTCATCAGGGTTTAACGAGTTTGGAAAAGGAAGAACTCGGCATCTTTTCATGTTTAGAGAGATTGAAAAGAAGCGGAAAAGAAAACTCCAGCAGATCCCTTTTCGTAGGTAGTCTCACAGATCCGAAAAGGTAGAAAATGATATTCGGGAGAATCTCTTAGTCGCGAAAGGCTAAGTATTCCTTTTTCGTAAATAATCTATCCCAGCCCAAAAAAGGGGTAAACGTATACTGGGTGGATATTGTTTCGCATCCATTTAATGAGTTCGAAACGACAAGAATCTCAGCAATCCTTTCAATTTTCGAGAGTCCAAAAAGAGCTGAAAGTTGAGAGGAACGAGTGGTATTAAGGGTAGTAACTGGTTACGATGATGGTGGAACTACTCAGAACAAGTAAAGGTCAAGAGGTTGGCTAACAATACCACTCATTGCAGCGGTTCCTCGGGAATGGCTAAAACAATCAAGTGAAGGCGTATGATTGGCCAAGAAAACGGTGACGATGGAATGAAAAAACAAAGGCTCATCTGGAAAAACAGGCTGATAAAATGGCAATAACGAGAGGTAAAATGGGAATGGTTTCATTTTTACACAAGCTTGAAATCAAGAAACTCTGCTTGAAGTTGGTTTCATTTTTACACAAGCTTCAAACAAAGATAAACTATGCTTAAAACCGGTTTCATTTTTACACAAGCTTGAAACGGAAACAAACTATGCTTGAAAAAGTAAGCATGCCCCCAGCATGGTGACTCAATTCGAGGTACATGCCCCAAGCTTCATGCCATATGAAAGGCAGATGGATTGAAGGTTCAAATTACAAGATCAAGAGAAAGACTCAACTGGGATTTTACGAGATCGTATCAAAGACTCGAATTGTACGAGAACGTGTTTCACTATTTTAACGAGGTTGACACATTAAAATAACTATCCTCAAGACCTAATTCATTTTTTTAACGAGGTTGACAAAGAAGACGAACTATCCTCAAATGATCTTGTTTCATTTTTTAAGGAGATTGACACAAGAAAACGAACTCTTCTCTGAAGACCTTGTTTCATTTTTAAGGAGCTTGACACAAGAAAAACGAACTTTGCTCTGATGACAACTCATCATGTCAAATAATAAGTCATGGCTTCCAAGAGTTCCGCACTGGATGGGAGAACAACATCTCGGAAATCAGGACCCAATGCCCCCAGCACACAATGCACATTGGCACTATCACTGAATGTGAGCACGGGATATGTAGCCACATAATTAATCTGCGGCAGGGAAGATACAACCAGCGGATAAAGACTCGGAAGGGATGATGGTGGACCAGATGTCACATCAAGACCAAAGAATGAAAGCTGATCAATGGTCATGATTCGACCTTTGTGTGGAAAATAGATCACATGAAAGAGGGAAGAGACAACCGCCCCCATGGCATATGCATAGTCACGGCCCAAGAGTAAATTAAAATCCAAGGGACCTTGGACCACCATCATGTCTAGATAGATAGTTTTTTTTCCCAAAGTAATAGGCAACTTCGAAAGGATCCCTAAAGATTGACTCGTTCTTCTGTTAAAAGCCAATAGATTCTGCGTAACAGGCACAAGCGGTGGAGAACCAAAATCTTGCCAAGTAGTTGAATACAAAATACTAATAGACGCGCCTTCATCTATAATCATGCTAGGTACGACCATATCGAAGATTTGTACCGTGATCTCAAAGGGCACATAAGAAGGAAGGCAATATCTCGCAAATCGACTCCAATCAAAGGAAGAAACCAAACTACTTGGAGGGGGTACCATCGAATTGAGATGGTCATCCCCTAGTGTTACATGAGCAAGAGGAGCATCCTACGTGACCTCCATCATGGGAGCAGGAAGAGCAGCTTCTTGAACTACATGGACAGGAGAATATTTCTCCAAGTCCGAGGAATCTGAAGAAACAAGAAGAACATGAGGGGGATGAGATCCACTCTCAACGGAAAAGACCTGATGAACCGTGGGCGGGATCAGATCAACCGATTCCACAACCAAAATTTGGTCGGGAATGGATTCATGAATTTGAATTTCTGAGGGAACGGGATCGACCAAGGATGACTCTTGACTGCTCGTTGAATCAACTAGCAGAGGACTCAAAGAAAGCTTCTGGTAACCAACCGGAAAGCAGGGTGCAGAAACAGTAGGGTTTTCCAACACTCTCTTGGCTTCATCCATGTATGGACAAAGGTGAATAGGATGATTCCCTTCACACAACTTACAGGGATTGGTAATCTTACCCTGTTTCTTATTATTCTTATCAACACTAGTCGAAGATGTGTCACCAACATGACTTCCAGAAGCCAAAGACAACGGTGGATGGCCGTCGGACCATACTTCAAGTACCTTGTGAATGCCAAGGCAATCTCAAAGAAAGTGGTCACCTTTGTAGAGCATGCAAGGGAATTTGACATTCCGTGGAAGGTTGGATGGTTTATCAAGGGAAGGTTCCTTAGGCACAATAGCTGCAGCATTAGCCTCTCGCTTAGTTGACTTCTTCTTCTTGGTCTTCTTCTTCTTCTTCTTAGCCACTGTTAGGTGGATAAATCATTCTTGCGGACAAGAAGGATCTCCCTAGTATCACAAGGATAGCTAGAAAAAAACAGGACAAATGTAAACTACTTTCTCTAGATTATGTATGATTTAGAATTTTCTATGATGAAGAAAGGACCTACCTGTGATCCAATGCTAGTTGTATTCTTCTTTCCATTGCTCCAAAGAAGTCACCTCTTAAGACCTGCAATCAAAGACATGGAAGAGAATCAAAAGCACCTGCACAATATACTAATTCATAAATCATAAATCTATCTTGATGATCAAGGAATTTAAGAAATAAGTCATTCAAGTAAACACATAAACAACTTATTGAGAAAACAAGATCCATTTGTATTATCTTTAAATAAAAGGAGTCTTACAACCGCATTCGCCTTGATGTCGTACAGGTCCTTCCAAGGTCCGGAACAAGCGTTTTCATTTGGTCTGACAAGCCCTTCCATTCTTTGAACCAGCCTAAATACGAGTGTGTAATCATTCTCACATGGATAATGGATAGAAAAAAGAGTATGTTTCATCAACAATTCTCTTCTCTAATGTAGTATGAAGTACAAAGAAAGTACTTTTTTACATATCAGTATCTACCCTTGAGACTGAACCATGGCTTCAATTTATAGCAGAAGGGAAGTGGTTTCAGTTCCAAAAAGGAAGGGATAATTCCTCTCATAAAGGGATTAAGCTCCAAATACCAAGGGATAGGCTCCTTTAATGAAGGGATAAAGGTTCATGAATGGAGGGAGTGAAGCTTCAACTAGATAACGCCTTCTAGAAGCTTCCAGTTGGGAGAATATTCGACCAACTGGGCTTCTAGAACTTACCTTTTCTTCCATTTTACCTTTTACAGGGGTTGGCAGTTTTAATACACAAAATGTGCGGTAGGTACCGCAGTTTTTCTTTACAAAAGGTGTGGTACCACAGGTAATGGCTAGGAAAAGTGCGGAACTAGGGTTTTTATGATTTTTATGAGATTTTCTCAAAATCCAAGACTCAATATAGGAACTTTAGGGTTTTAGACCTCTAAGGGAGCATTATATAGGTATTGATGAACCCATATAGACAGTAAAATGTCATGGTGACAAAATAATGTGTAACAGCCACCTGGTTACTAGAATCCAGACTTTCACCAGGTGAAGTAGAAGAGGAGGACGAAGAAATAGGTGAAGAAGGGGAGAGGTCCACCTTAGAATCAACATGATGTTGTTCAGGTGGAGGGGATGGTTGAACAGAGGGCGGAATACTCGAGACCACAGAGGTGGAGAATAACCACACAGGCAAACCAACAGTTAACCCAGAAAGGGACAATGTTGCCATATAAGGAGAACCAACATTTCCAAAAGTAGGAAAAGGACCAGGATTCCCTTCAGAGGGGATTCCTTGGTTGGTAAAATCCGAAAATTTTGCCATTGGAAACAACCTTAAAAAAAATGCTAAGGAAGATAACTTTAACCAGGAATATTTCATGGGCAGTTAATATTTTAAGACACTAAAACAAAACTCTGTCGTATCATATTTTAAGAGTCGAGAAACATGAAAAAGGTGACTCTATCAATTTCAAGTTAAAATGAGCGTGAAAGGACAAGCGCTTGATGATGTTTTCACTTTTAGAGAGTCAGGAAAAGACCAAAATGACTACTCAGGTAATCTAAGCAAGAGGGTGTACCAAGTTTCCGTGAACTGCCATATACACCTTGGTGATCAAATGAAAGAGAAATGACCAAGGACTTTCCGTACATGCAGGTAGTCTCCCCGAATGCTGTGTTCGGTGTATCACGGTTACAGGGTGGCAAACTCGGCTTCCTATGGATAAAGGATTGCAACCTATAGGGTTCACCCTTTATATATGCGACATTACAGGGAGCACAAGTCCGTACTAGTGTTGTCTAAATCCAAAAGGTGAATGACAGCTACTAGGTTTTAAGACACCGGAACACGTCTCTAGCCTAGACCACTAAAATGTTTGCGTTAAGTTCCAATGTTTCCTTAGGTTAATTCAATAAATTTTAAGGTGGATCTTGAATTATGTGTCTGTTTCAAGGCCCTACCGCATGTCATCTAAAAATCTCCTATATGCATCTACGTGAGAAAATAAATCTTTCAATTCGAGGAATGTTATCTAGTTAAGGGAAGAGTCTCAAACAATGATGCAACAAACAAAAATACTGCAAACGAAACTTTTTCCTAACTAGATGACTTTCACTATCCAAAAGTAATCTAAAACATTCAACAATGCGAATTATGCAATGTAATCTATGCAAAATCCTCTTTTTTGAAAACTATGCAATTGTAATCTATGGACAATTTCCTTTTTCTTTTGAAAGAATAAGGATGCACTCAATGAATTTTCGATGAAATGAGAATCTACTTAATGCATGCTTTTAATGAAAGAGAACGCACTCAATGTGATTTTTAGCTTTCAATCATTAAACAATGTAATCTAAGTTCAATGATCTAATGCATTTTAACGAAAAGCAAACTCTGAGATGAAAACTAAATGAACACAAATTTCCTTAATGGAAGGATGAATGAAAAAGGGATGCAAACCAACACTAAGAATCCAATCGTTGTTTTAAACACTTTGTAACGAAATTCCTCAAAAGGCTACAAGACATATGAGGTCAAGCACAAAAAGGACTTCCAAAGCATGAGCTCAAAACAAGGCATTCATTCCCTTTTACATCAAGCAATCATAGAAAGAAGACTTTTCAGTTGAACAATGAGCAATGTACTCTATGCTCACAAGTGAAAAAAGGAGAGAACATGTAAATCATACAAAGAAAAGGACCGAAAGGGAAAGACACACTAGTGGAGGAATTAGGGAAAAAACTCAATTTTTCACACACCCTGAAATTGGCATGACTTTTGTGGGTGAAACTAGCGCGACTTGCTCACTGACAACTAGCACCAATGGCCAATTGGCGTGGGTTGCTAACTGAAAACTAGCGCCAATCAGCGCGACTGTCAGGAAAAAAAAAGCGCCAATGCCTGAACAGGAAAAAACAAATAATTTCTCCCAACCAAGACCAAACTCACCACTTCAAGCAAAAAATAAAAGATCATAATTGATGAAAAACATGCGAACAAACAGGGAAATGGTCATTTGACTAAACTCGTCGAATGACGAAGATCTCAAAGAGTGAAAAACTCAAAGGAAACTCCCTGGTGGAGTCGCCAATTTGTTGTCCAGAGGGATCGCCTTTATCTGCAGAGGGGATTTACCTGGACAATAGTCCACCATACCAAATCTCTCCAGCAGCTTCACGACATATTTTCCTTGAGAAAGGAAAATCGCGCCTGGCCTCTTCCAGACCTCCAAGCCCCTGTAGGAAGTAATGCATCAGTCCTAGGTATTTCATCTCAAACTCGGAAGCTAGCTCCCTCTTACATTGATGAATGAGAGGGTCAGCACCTATTAGGAAGAGATCAACAACACTTCAAGTGAATCCCAGCTTCATCAAGTAGCTATCTATCCTCTCATACCAAGCCTTGGGGGGCCTTGCTTCAACCCATAGAGGGATTTATTCAGCCTGCATACATGGGTGTCTCTATCTTGGACTTTGAAACCCAGAGGTTGCTCCACATAAACCTCTTCCTTTATTGAACCATGTAGAAAATAAGTCTTCACATCCATCTGATGGAGACTCCATCCTTGCATTGCAACAAGGGAAATGATAGATCAGATGGTGGTATTGTGGGAAACAGGTGCAAATATATCATCATAATCTATGTCTTCTTTTTGAGAGAAGCCTCGGGCAACAAATCTTGCCTTGTACTTTTCAACACTTCCATCAGCTCCATGCTTGATCTTGAAGAACCATTTCGAGGTGACAAAATATTTGTCCTCCAGTATCGGGACCACTTCCCAGACATCATTTTTCATAATGGACTCATATTCTTCGTGCATAACATCCTTCCAAACTTGATGCTTTACGGCTTCTTCAAATGATCCAGGCTTATATTGTACAATTGTACTCATGGCTTCCAGATACCCTTGGTATCTATTCGGCTTCTTGCTTTCACGGAATGAACCCCTTGGGGCAATATGTCTCTCGACATCTGAAGGAGGTGGATCAATAGGATCCACTGGTCCTTCAACGTTGAGCATTGGTTCATCCTTCGATTCTTCCTGCCTTCCAGCTTCTTCTTCTTCTTTGTCTTCCTTTGAGCTAGGAAGATTTCTTCCCTTCTTGAGGGCATCATCTTCATCGAAGGTGACATCTTGGCATATCTCCACTTCTCTTTGTACAGGAACATAGATTCTATATGCCTTCGAAGTTTCACTGTAGCCCACAAACATTCCCTTCTTTCCAGAAGCATCCATATTGCTTCTCTTTTCTTTCGGTACATTAAATTAAATAGGACTCTCAAAAACTCTAAAATGAGAAACATATGGTTTCTTACCAGAGAAGACTTCTTCGGGAGCCTTGGAGTCCAGAGCGGAATGCGATCATCTATTTTGAAAGTACACAGCAGTGTTCACAGCTTCTCCCCATAGAAACTTTAGACGACCTTGTTCATATAGCATGGCGCAGGCATCTTCCACAATGGTCCTATTCATTCTTTCAACAACACCATTTTTCTCAGGAGTATACACAGTTCTGGTCTCCCTTTTAATGTTGTATTCTCTACAAAAGTCATTGAACTCATTTGACTCATACTCAGTCCCATTGTCGGTCCTCAAAACTTTGATTCTCTTCTCGGTTTGATTTTCCACCAAGGCCCTGAAGGTATGAAACCATTTGAATGCTTCATCCTTTTTCTTCAAGAAATATATCCAAGTCTTGTGGGAGAAGTCATCTGTAAAATTCATGTAATAGGAACATCCTCCCAAGGATGTCACCGGTAGCATACCAAATAAATTAGAATGTATCAACTGCAAGATATCAGTTTTTTTTTTACACTTGAGGCGAATGGTGCCCTTGTATGCTTCCCTTTGGCACAACCCTGACATATACCTTCATGATCATATTTAAATTTGGACATCCCTGTCACCACCTTCCTTTCTTCATGAAGGGATTTGTAATGAAGGCATGCAAACCTTCAGTGCTATAACTCTGCTTGAAGAGTTGTATCACATGACATAGCCCCCAATGGACTTCCTCCAACCTGATAGAATGTATCAACTCTAAAACCAATAGTAAGAGCTTCCTTGAAGTTATTCTTCCACATATGTACCTTTCCATCAACGAATGCCACTGTGAACACTTTGTCTTCCATTGCCGAAATAGACACAAGGTTCTTCTTCAAATCAGGTACGTACAACACATCTTGTAAATGGAGGACTTGACCTTGAGATAAATGAAAGGTCATAGTCCATGTCCCTTTCATGGGATAGGTGGCATTATCTCCAAGGATAATTTCTAGATATGTGTCCTTCTCAATAAAATTAGAAAGGGCTTCTTTATAACCAGTGAGGTGCCTTGAAGCACCATTATCAATCAACCAGATATCTAGGGTGTCGGGAGGAGATGCAACAGATAGGGAAGATACAAGAATAAATTCATTTCTCTTATTATCAACAACATTAGATTCATCGTACTTGGAATTTCTTGACCTCATGAAAGGTTGCCCATTTCCACTATGATCAAAGGGAGCCTTCCTCTTTCCTTTGAACCTGTTGTTCCTTTGATTTCCATTCCCCCTGAAGTTGTTGTTGTCATCATCCCTAAGAGAGTACCTTCTATTAGGGAACTCTCTTGCATAGTGACCAAACTTGTTACGAGTGTAACATCTTCCCTTCCTTCCTTTGGGCCCTGCTCTTCCATGGTTTTCATTTCTCGAACCACCATTTTTCCTCTTCTTTGCATGAGCGATGAAGGCAGTAGGGTCACCTCCATTTCCATTAGAGGGATGATCTCTTTCCATCATTATTGTCTCCTCTTGAGTGCATCTCATCAATATTTCATAAAAATCAGGAATCGCATTATTATTAAGAATAGTGGTATTGAATGCATACCACTCATGGGGGAGACCTCCAAGCGCAATGAGAACCATCTCTCAATCAACTATTTATTCTCCAATAGCTAGAATATTGTTCCTAATTCAGCGAGCCTCATAAAATAGGATTGAATGGATTCATCCTTACCCTTCTTGATATTCTTCAATTGATTCTTGAAGAAAAGAACTTGATTATCATTTCTAGCCCTAAACATGCTAACCATATTATCATACATCTCTTTAGATCTTCTTAGCTCAGAACTGTAAGCAATCAAGTGCTTATGAATAGAATCTCGGCTGATCATCTTTGCTTTGATTTCCCCTTTTCTATACTTTGTATTTGTGGCAACAGGTGCATTTGATGGAGGCTCATGAATCTTCCACTACACATAGTCCATGATATCTTGATCTTCTAAAACCAAATGCAAGGACATCTTCCATGCATGATAATCATACTTATTAGTCAATTTATCATCAGACTTGAAACCCTTATAGGTTGAGGAGGCCATTGGTCCTTGATAGGATTTCTTCTTCAGTGATTGCTTTTCACACTAGTTTGGGCTTTGTCTTCACCTCAACTCTGATACCATGTTAAATTTAGATAACCATGGTGTGTTCTATGCTTAATGCAAATTTACTTCAATATTTCTTAGGCTCAATTAAATTTAGCAATCACATAAACATGAAAGTAAAATGCTGATAAAACACAATAATAGATCAACAGAAGACAAGCCAATAATATAGATCAAATTTTACAATTCTTCCTATCTAGTAAAGATATAAGATAGTGTGTGTTACGGCAGTCAACAGGATGCACTAGCCAGCAAAGTATTTCTCAAAATTAGACCATCCAACCCTCCAAAATTCCACTCACAGCCCTCAAAGACAGCTCATCAAAATTCAACGCTAGTCAACCAAAGTCATTGTAGAAAAGTCAACGCAAGATAGTCAAGGCAGAAAGTCAACGTTGTAGATTTAGGGCTTCGGTCAACCTACTCATTTTTCCTTGATTTTTATGCCCAGTTGTATGGCCTATCAAGGGTTGACCACAGTCAACACTGGTCAACGCACAACAAACAACCCTAAAATAGATCCGCGGATTTCCCCAGCTTCAGCTCTGCATGTGTGAAGGAAAGAGGCTTCCAAAGGCTATCGAACCAATTAGATCACAATGAGAGAATGTGTGATGAGATGATGAGTAAATGATCTCCAATTTATATCATTCAGTGAGGGTGTGTGACACATCTATTTGGCTTGTGAGCCTACATTACAAATCCAGTCGACCTTGCACCAGTGTGTGGAAAATAAAATCAAAATATATGTTCTGCTCATATAGAGAAGATGATCTTTAGATCAATCTTGCACCTCTCCGAAAGAGGAATCCAAAAAAATATAATCATCATTATCATATGAGCAGTGCAACATGGATTTTGGACCTAGTTGCCAAAAATTAACAGGAATGATTTTGTTTGCCCCAAGCTTCTTCTCAGTTCAACCAAAATTGATAGTCATGCTTTTAAGAAAGCTTGAGGTCTTCCTTGCTAGGAGATTCATTGAACTCCAACCCTTGCAATTTTGCATAAAAACATGAATTTTGGTTCTTTTGTGCAATTAAATTAAAATTGCTAACAATTTATTATTTTGATGCAATTGATTTTTTTATGTTTACAATTTGTGTGGCTAGTTTGTGGTAACCACCTAGACCAAGTTTGTGTTGCCCATGTTTTTAGATTTTGGATTTTGTGGCTTTAGATGTATCTGGGAGCCTATATTGAAAAGTTTCAAATACATAATTAGATGTTGAAATGACGATAAAGAATTATAATTCCATGATTAGAAATGTCACATACCTTCTTGAGCCAAGTGGTGTCTTTCCTTGTTTTCAATCTCCCTTATCCTTTGCATCATCCACAAGGTCCCTCCACTCCCTCTCTAGAATCATTGGAGGATGCTCATACTTGGGGTTATTTTCAGGATGAACCCTATATTGGTCTCGCAGATATTTTAAATATCTCCCTTCTTTTGAGGTGACTTTGTATTTTTCTGAAGGAACCGTCATCGAACATGCCAACCAACTTGCTAATGAGCTCATATTATAACTTGGAACTTTTGGAATTCCAACCTAAGTGTATGGTGGGCCCAAATATATCTAGATCCATGCCATTCAAGTGTTTATAAAATGTATCATTTCCTGCAAAATGATATTATCATTAGTTTGAAGTAATTTCACATTATAAGACAATTTCAATTAGATTGTATATAATAATTAAAACACTTCTTAAATACCTAAAACCTTTTCTATTTTCACAAGGATGTGATAATCATCTACCAAAAAATTAATTGGTAGTGATCATGTGCTAGTGACATAGGTAGATATAGGAAAGCATGCTTCAAAATGTGCAATGTTATTGTCAACATCACATGCACATTTTGGCTTGTGCTGCATAGGGGGTGTAGTACTGACATCGACCTTGGAGGATGTATTGGTCTGAGTGACTGGTGTGACACTCACATATGGAGATTGAAAATGGGTACCAATATGGTGCTGCGCCAGTGTGGGAATGGTGTTGATACCAACACCGACCTCCGTAGGGTGCATACGCTGAGGATCAAACTCATTAGAAAACACATGTAAAAAATAAAAAAAAATTTATAAAGGACTTGTAAGAGTATACAAATTAAAATCATAAATAAATAAAATTGAAAAATAAATATCTTCATGCTTACCCCATAGTGACGAATCTTCTACATCAAGGTTTTAATTCTTTCCTTTTTCGACTTTGTCTCCAACCAAATATCAACCAAAGAAGTGAGCTCGTTGTTTGATCTTATCAGAAGCTTGTATATTGTTTGCATTGGGTTTGTAGAGGAATGAATTTCTTCATCCATAATCTCTTCCTCAGGATGATCTGTGGATTGCTCTAATCTTGGTTCCTTCCCCTTGCCACCCTAGGACAATGGCATTTCCAACATTTAAATGTCATATTATTTTTCATAAGCGTTTTTTACATGAATACATTATAACAAGTTCATAAGCATATTTTTTATATGAATGCATTATAGTAAGTTACAAATACAACTAGGGGCATAATAATGAGGACATGTTGGACCACCTATAAACATAAAATATAAGAATCATTAATGAGAGGTTACGTATCACCCCCATAATAGCAATGTATGTATCTATTTGATTCGATTTGTAATTATAAATCACCAACTCTTCTCCTACAGTTATTCATCTTATTATGCATGTAAATACATGGTTTCCTTCACATCCCTCAAATATGCAATATGGTTGCTTATTTGTTGTCCCAAGTTGTGTATTATTTATAAACCCTATAATATTCCTCGATTCTTTTGGCCTTCCGTCAATATATATATGCTCCTTTATTTTTATCTTTGTATCTTAGTTATATATAATTTGCAGCCAATCTATATCTCCACACACCTCGTGTATATTAGACCAGTTGCATCCAATCTCTGTAGTTATAATAGGGTCTGACATACTCCATCAATTTAGTTAATATGCTATGAAAAAATTTAATTTTGTTTGTGGAAAATAGCCCCAAACCATGTAGCGATGATGGAGCAATGTGATATATCCTCATGTTGAGACAAAAACCGGTGTCTACTTGAGGAAGGTCCTGAGTATATGCCCTTTCTCTGGTTAACAACAATGAATCAATGAAAACCAATTCATGGCTCATAATCTGAAGATTATTGTGGTAAGACAAATTAAGTCAAATTTTGTCTCTAGTGTTGATGCCTCTATTTGGAGCAAACTTAGGTATCAATGAAAGATATTTTCATATCCCTCTTATAGCAATGAAGAACATGAATACAATGGTATTATCATATAGCAACAATAGGGTTTAGAAAGATATACTAAATGCATTGATTAAATGGCAATAGTGGAATGGTATCAACAGTGATTCTCTTAATAAATTTTGTATCAAACAACATGGGGGAAAAGGTGCAGTTAGCATGGATATTTGAAAGATATTTGACAATTATGCTTGCAAAACTTTACAATAAAATGAAATACACCTTCACAAGGAACTAATCATTGTCAAATTCATAAGCACAAATTTAGATGCATCATGAATGACACTTGAATAATTTTTGAATGTTAACGACGATGATTGAACATTTGTTGACTTTCAAAAATACCTCAATGATCTCATAGCAGAGTATAAAGGTTGATAAAAAAATTTATTGATGGCAAAGGGGGAGGTGTTGGTAGGAGATATACGAAAGATAATTCTTACGACAAAAGGGGGAGGAGCACAATAAGCGCAATGTTGCCATCAATGCCAAAGGGGGAGAATGTTGGAGATGTTGGAATTGATGTCAAATGTTGATATGCCTATGAAGGCTAATTCAAGTGATTTTGTTTGAAATTGAAGAAGGTTGATACAATGATGATGAAGATGAAGATGAAGGCAAGACTCTATTGAAAGGAAAATCAAGACTCTGAAAGGCTTATACAATGATGAAGATGAAGGAAAAACTCAAGTCGAGACTCAAGGAAAATTATATTGATGAAGACTCAAGACTGATGCAATGATTAAGATTAGACAGTGAAAGACTACAGGGATCAAATGGTTAAATACAAGGCGGCATTATATAATGTGTTACACTTAGAGTAATGTGGGTTGCATAAAAGGGGACCCACATTATAATGCAAGCTATTGGAACAAAGGGCGTGTTACTGTGCTGAATGAAATTTTGTCTGAAGAACTTTTAATTTGCAGTATACAATAACATCAAATTACAATATTTTCATTAATAATAAGGCCTAAAAACTTGATATTTTCATTAAACATTAACCATGGTATACATGTTGAGGTCACATTTACAAGAAAACATTATTATGTGTAATGATACGGACTGGAGTTACAATTTTTTATTCATATAGTGTAGACATTATTGTTGACTCACGTTATATTATTTTTCCAATATTACAAAATAAAAATAATGTTGTCTTGACTTAATCCTCAAGTTCAAAAATGAAGAGATAGACCACAAAAAGCCTTGGAATTCAAAGAGGAAACCTTTCACTTCAGATTCCTACATGGAATACTAACAATCAACGATCCTTGTCTATAAAAGATACAATTTTGAATGAAATCTAAGTTAGAGAATTGAATATTAGGTGAGAGAATTCATGAAAATATTGGTAAAGAGAGGTGGAGAAAGATGACAAAAAGTGGAGTATATTTGAGAAGGAGAAGCATAGAGGATAATTAGTTGAACATAGGGAAAAAACAGAGTTTAGAACAAAGACATAGACTAGGTAACTAGTAAAATTAGTTTTTATTTTGATAGGGGATTGTAGTCTCCTTTCATGTGGTAGCCTAGAAAAGAGTAGATTGTAGCATGTAGAAGAGGAAGTAGGAGCTTCCTTGCAAGTGTTGGATTGCAAAAAAAATTCAAGGTAGTGGTCTGTAGAAAATTTGATGTAATGAGGTGAGTAGGAGCTTGCTTCCACATCACTTTAGCAAAAATTTGTGGTTTTTCCCTTTATGGGTTTCCACTTATATATGGTATCTTCGTGTGTTGCATGTTGAATGTCTTACTTGCATGTCGAATGTCTTACTTGTATGAATTCTTTTGAATTCATTATTATATGTTGAATGCAAATGTCTCTCTGGTAACTACAATAGAAACAATTAAAAGTTGAAACATATACATAAGTCATTAGCTGCAAAAGAAAATACTTGAAAAGAAAATTTAACTTGAATTGATTAATTGAAAAGACACAATTACTGACTCACCCCCCTCTCAATAATTGCCAAGTATTTATCAAATAAAATTAATTCACCCCAAGATGTATGTCCAAAAAAAATCTCTACAAATATTCACCATAGATAAAGTTAATTCAATTACCATGATGAGTAAAATATTTCAATTTCAACTATTTATATATTATATAAAACAACTAAAAATAAAATATCTCAATGTCAATTATGTATATATTTCATAAAGTTTGAAAATAAGAAAATTGCTTATGGTTAAAACATTTCACATAGTTGAACTATTCTATGTTTTTTCCCTTTTCTAGAAATATTTTTCAGTCTATTTTGTTGGTATTCAAGTTTAAGTTGTGTAGACTACAATCTCAATGCCCAAGGGATTTTTCAAGGCATTGAATCCATTTATGAATTCAAAAATTCAATGTAACCAATGAAAAAATTACAATATCATGAATAATTGTATCATCTCGAAACATTTTATTGATGTGTTGATCAAAATGAATTAAATGTGCAATTCCTTCCATGCTCAATATCTACTTGATACATATACATATGCATAGACATACATATATACACACACCTATATAAAGAACCAACGTATATATATATATATATATATATATATATATATATATAGAGAGAGAGAGAGAGAGAGAGAGAGAGAGAGATCACTACAGGATATATGCCTAGGAAGAATCTTGGAAAATATTCACCCCAAGATGTATGTCGAAAAAAAACCTCCACAAATATTCACACATTTTAACTATTCTATGTTTTTGTCTTTTTCGAGGAATATTTTTTAGTCTATTTTGTTGGAATTGCAAGTTTAAACTATGTTGAGATTCAACAAGATGATGAAGCTTAGTGAAAATCTATCACCTTCACTAAGTGGGCCCACATGCTATTTTTAGGTGCAAGTCTATTTTTAGACATGGTGATCATATTTCAGAAGCTACAGGATGCTATTTGTGGATGGTTGGTCAAGTTGGAAAAATGGATGAAATTCTATTTTTAGAATATTGGGCGAAGTCTATTTATAGATCGTCGATCTAAAAATAGATGTTTCGATTATTATTAGCCCTTAATAATAATCAGACTCTAAATATCAACTTATTCTCTTGGAGCACTTAATTTCAGTGTATAGATTTGGAAAATCAGTGGGCTAAAGGAATTATGCAATTCCTAGGGTTTACTGGTGGTTCATGCATGGAGGACTCAGTTAGAACTAAAGTGGAAAATTTATGACAGAGTTGGAAGAGTAGTTCATGGAGTTGTTATTAAATTTAACTCAGTTAATGGAGTTAAACTCAATTGAGCTAGTTGTATCTAGTCTAACTGAATGATACAATAGTGAGAGTGGAGTGAATTAATTAGTTAATTAATTCACAAATAATAACTCAGTAATCAATTGAACAAATACAACGGTTAACTACAGTGTATTTCAGTTCCAGTGGAGACCCAGTGGAGAGATAGGTGAAAGGGTGAGATGGACTATTTGTTGTGACTATAGTGATGCATTGATTGCATCACACACACATTGGAGTTGCCAATGAGGATTGCGCAGTCAAGGCAAAGTAGATTCGAATTCATTCAGGGGTCTTCTTCAGCAGGGGTTGCATAGTGGAGGCAGGCTATTAGGTGGCAAGAAATCAGTGCATGGATTTGCATATTTCTTCATGTTGGTGTGTGACGATTGATTGTACTGAGAGCTTGATGTACTAAGCTTTGTATGAGATTGTTACATGATCTCCATGATACATAATATATGATAGTTGGGGTTTTTAGCTTCAGGATTTCCCATTAAATAATTGTGTTATGTGTGATTGTTTTTATTGCTTCATGTGTTTGCAATTGAGTTTAAATTTCTGCAAAAGATTAATAGTGGAAGGATTCTGTATTTAGCAAGAAGATCAATATTGTTAGATCAGGAGAATCTGAATATATACATGCATATGTTATATAATTTCTACAAACTATGTAGACTACAATATCAGTGCTTGAGGGAATTTTTAAGGCATTGAATCCATTTATGCATTAAAAAATGCAATGTAGGCAATGAAAAAAATTACAGTGCCCATGAAGAATTGAATCATCTTAAAACATTTTATTAGTGTGTCGCTCAAAATGAAGGAGATTTGCAATTCCTTCCATGCTCAACATTGAGTTGATACATATACATATGTAAAGACATACTTATATAAAGAACCATCGAAGATTCATACACACACATAAAGAACCAATGTAAATCCATCTTAAATCGATCTATCATGTGTTGAGAGGGATCAAATTTCTTGTAATGCAAATATTTTTTCAAGTTTTTTACATCAAAAAATTAACACTGATTATAATTTCATGAAATCAAAATTTTGATCTAAACATTATATTAATTATCATTTTAAAATTGCTTTTTCTTTTTATTATTATAATTTTAGTATTTATTATTATTTTTTTAGCATATTGAGAAATTTTATGTCCATACATTAAATTATATCATACAACATTTAGCGGTAGAATGTATCATCTCCTAACATATTTACAAGTTACTTTTACTTACACTTGAGATAATTATTTTAGGAAAAATAGATCAAATAAAAAACAAAGAGATAGAATTTTTTTTAAGGAATTAGTTCCATTTCAGATACGAACATTGATATTTATTAGAATGAGGTAAATCAATCACCAAACACTGACATTACTTTGAATGAGGCAAATTGATAGTTGTACACTAACATTACCTAGAATGAAGTAAATAGACAACCTTACTTGCAAATGGAGAATCCACTCATTTCAGAAGGGATAGAGTTAAAGAAATATATACCGGTTTTCCTTCTCCATGGTAGTGATAGCCCCTCTAAGTGGAACAAAAATATATCAGAAAAATCTATATCTATTAGAAATTATGAGAGCAGAGATGCATAGGAATAACACACAAATAATTGATTGTATTACTGCACATCAATCAATAGAGATTACATACGTATATATAGTTGAACTCAGATCCAACTAATTCTAATCTTAGAGAGAGAGGTTGAGAGAATCTCTCAACATCCTCCAACAAACCAAACTAATCCATAAACTTTAGCATGCATCATAAATGAGGCATTACCTCAAACACCCCCCTTAATGCCTACATTACAGAAAACTTACAATACTGAAATCACAATTACAAAATTTGTATTTGTCTTTGTCTGACTGGTCTTCATCAGCAACTCTACCCACTCTGCAGTCTTTTGGATTTCGCTCTTTCTTTCTTCACATCTTCGAGCTTACCTTTCAAATCATTTAAAGTACATCTGCTTCTGACCAGCAATGCTGAATTTGTAAGATTAAAAATTCTTGACACCCTCGAAGAAGAGTCTTGACACTGAACTACCCTATTGAAATATTTCCATCTGTGAAATAACCCCGAAGAATAAATTTCAACAGTCGTATAGGAAAACATTCTAGGTACGGAATATGATCAATGATCAATCCTACAAAGTGACCTTTACACACTTACAAACTCACAAAAAATAACCTGCAATTGTCGATCTTGGAGCACCGAAGTACAGCAAGAGTCTACAACATATAACAGATTCTCACAATCAAATTAGCGATACATTCTCTCGACACCGAAGAACGTCGAGAACCGCTATTTTAAATTGTGTAAATCTATTCAATAATTGGTTCTTCTTTACAACTTAAGCAATATAAAAATAACAAATTTGACATAAAACTCTGACGAATGCAACCAAGAAAGCGACCAACCCATGGGAAAATTAACTCACTGCAATGTGGATATGCAAACTGTGAATTAGCAAAAGATGGAAAATAAGTTTGCATGGCTTCAAATTCATGGAGTTGTATCTGGTTTGCATGGCAGCCATCTTAGAACCAGTAATTCTGTCCATTTCAATGGACTCGGCCCAATATCGTTTCCTCAACGTAAATACCATTCAACAAACCTCTGGTTCTCGTTGAATGAAAACCTGACAGTGCAACAATTCGAAGGTCGTTGGTTTCGAACTGCCTACATGCTTCTCTCAGCCATGTCCAGGAGGCTTCATGTATTATTTCTTCCCAGGGCTCATGAAAATGCATGTGGGATCTCATCCAAGCCTCTTGAAAACGCATATGGAAACGTTGATCTCGGTAACGTTGATCTCAATTCATTCAGTCTGCAAAGGAAGGCAGGAAGGCAGCAGAAAATTATCTCTGCCAATTTAATTTAAGAGAGTTTCAGGCTCCCTATATTTCCACATTGTTATTTGATTGCTTATTACAGCGAAAGTACGGAAAACGTTTTCTATCTCCATGTCGTTGTCACGTTCCTCCTCTTCTTCGACATGGGAAATTGCAGTCTCTGGATCACCTCAGGAAGAAATAATAGATAATGTAAGAGAGAAAAGTAATATAGAGGAAGAGGCCGAAGAATTTATTCAAACGTTTTGTAACGATTTGAAGATGCAGAGACTCAAATCTCTCGTTGAAGCCTCTACTGCTGCTGCCGCCGCTGATCAATTCAAACCGAAGAACAGCAGCTCGGAGATTTGAAGTAATCGTCAGAATAATTTGTCTCATAATAGAATATTTTAAGAGTCTGACAGAGTTTCCACATTTGCAGGGTAATGCAATGTCAAACCTATAGTATTTGCGAATCAAAAATTGCAACCACATGATAAATATTATGCGCCAAGAATTCAACACTCCTAATCCTAATCTACGTATGTACAAATAATCAGCGACTTAGACTCTCACATCTTCCTGGCCTTCCCGTGAGGGAATCAAGCCAGAACAGGCTTTGATACCATATTAGAAATTATGAGAGCAGAGATGCACATGAATAACACACAAATAATTGATTGTATTACTGCACATCAATCAATAGAGATTACATATGTATATATAGTTGAACTCAGATCCAACTAATTCTAATCTTAGAGAGAGAGGTTGAGAGAATCTCTCAACGTCCTCCAACAAACCAAACCAATCCCTAAACTTTAGTATGCATCATAAATGAGGCATTATCTCAAACAATATCTCCAATTCAAATAAAGAACTAGTACATTTTAAGAATCATGATCTCCAATCTTCTACTTCAATTACTGAAAGGTATTCAATTCTTAAACAAATTAACTAAAATAAATAATAGTTTTTGTTTTTTTTGTTTTTGTTTTGTTTTTTTGTTTTTTATTTTTTTTATTTTTTATCATATTTATAATATCTAACATTGTGATTTTCATTTCATAATGAAATAATATATATATATATATATATATATATATATATATATTAAAAAAAAACAAAAAAAAAACCCTTTAATGTGTAATCATTTTATTAATACAATACAATTAAAAAAAAATCATAATTATATCATTTGCAAAAAAAAAATTTGCTAATATTTTTCTTTTTTGTTCGCTGAAACATGTCTAGGGAATAGAAATTCCAATCATTTAGATACACAAGAGCTTGCCAACATATTTTTTCCAATTACACTACCACCCAAAAACAAAAATACAATATTAAAACAATAATTTTAATTTTAAAAATTTTAAAATATTTTTCTTTTTTCATTTGATTTAAAATTAAATTATTTTATTTTAATATTTTTTTAATATAAATATTTATTATTATACTAAATTTATTTTAAAATATAATTTTTAATATAAAAAATTACAATTTCACCAACTATTATATAATCCAATTAATTCATCATCATTTAAAATTTTCCAAATCCTTAAAAATATAAATACATCCTCTAAATTATTTCTACCCATAATAAATATAAATATCCTCACAATTGTTTTCAGTAAAAAGATAATATCTTATCCCTCCAACTTTCAAAAAGAGGCTTTAATACCAATAGGCCATTCTGACATCGTTTGTTCATTGTTAACAATTGATTCTTTTATGTTTACAATTTGTGTGGCTAGTTTGTGGTAACCACCTAGACCAAGTTTGTGTTGCTCATGTTTTTCGATTTTGGATTTTGTGGCTTTCGATGTATCTGGGAGCTTATATTGAAAAGTTTCAAATACATAATTAGATGTTGAAATGACGATAAATAATTATAATTCCATGATTAGAAATGTCACATAATTTCTTGAGCCAGGTGGTGTCTTTCCTTGTTTTTAGTCTTGCTTCTCCTTTGCATCATCCACAAGGTCCCTCCACTCCCTCTCTAGAACCATTGGAGGATGCTCATACTTGGGGTTATTTTCAAGATGAATCCTATATTGGTCTCGCAAATATTTTAAATATCTCCCTTCTTTTGAGGTGACTTTGTGTTTTGCTGAAGGAACCGTCACCGAACATGCCAACCAACTTGCTAATGAGCTCATATTATAACTTGGAACTTTGGGAATTCCACCCTAAGTGTATGGTGGGCCCAAATATATCTAGATCCAGGCCATTCAAGTGTTTATAAAATGTATCATTTCCTACAAAATGATATTATCATTAGTTTTAAATAATTGCACATTATAAGAAAATTTCAATTAGATTGTATATAATAATTAAAACACTTCTTAAATACCTGGAACCTTTTCTATTTTCACAAGGATGTGATAATCATCTACCAAAAAAGTAATTGGTAGTGATCATGTGCTATTGACATAGGTAGATACAGGAAAGCATGCTTCAAAATGTGCAATGTTATTGTCAACATCACGTGCACATTTTGGCCTGTGTTGCATAGGGGGTGTAGTACTAACATCGACCTTGGAGGATGTATTGGTCTGAGTGACTAGTCTATCACTCACATATGGAGATTGAAAATGGGTACCAATATGGTGTTGCGCTAGTGTAGGAATGGTGTTGATACCAACACCAACCTCCGTAGGGCGCATATGCTAAGGATCAAACTCGTCTAAAAAATCCTGTAAAAAAATTTTAAAAAAAAATTATAAAGGACTTGTAAGAGTATAAAAATTAAAATCATAAATAAATAAATGGGAAAATTAAATATCTTCATGCTTACCCCATAGTGATGAATCTTCTATGTCAAACCAGGAGGTAACTCCTCAAATCTGCAATATGTATTAGCTGAAGAATGTACATGCTTATATAGATGGGAAGTGAGGCTATTGGGATTCAGCTCCCAATGACTCTTGGCCTTCCTTATCTCCTAATAATAAATAATATACAAAAATAAATGTGCACACCCATCCATAGGATTAGGTGTCAACATTCCCCCCTTTAATCCGAAGGGATGTTGGTGAGTCCAAGCATCGATCTGAACTTTTCAAACTTCTCTCTTCCAAGTGCTTTGGTGAAGATGTCAGTAGTTTGCTCATTTGTGGAACAATGATGTAGATGGATGGTCTTGGCCTAAACATGATGTCGAATGAGATGGTACTTTGTATTGATGTGCTTTGTTCGATCATGGAACTTTGGGTTCTTGGCCAACTTTATTGCAGAAGTATTGTCGATCATGAGTGGAGTGGAATACATCTGTTTCATCTGCAAATCTTCCAGGATTTTCCGAAGCCACACAATTTCCTTTGTTGCTTCAGCTGCTGCCACATATTCTGCCTCGGTCGTGGAATCTGCTGGAACTGACTGTTTGCGTGATCTCCATGAGACAGCTCCTGATCCAAGACTCATGGTGTAACCTGTAGTAGATACCCCTGTTTCTTTGTCGCCATCAAAGTCTGAATCAAAGTATCCGGTCAAGATGAAGTCGCCTACCTGTGTATATTTGAGTCCAAAGTCTTGAGTCCCCTTCAAGTACCTTAGTACTCTTTTTGCAGCAGACCAATGTCCTTCACAAGGTTTCTGCATGAACCTTGAGAGGATTCCAACAGCAAATGAGATGTCAGGTCTGGTGGTGGTCGGATAGATAAGACTTCCTACAAGCTGTCTATACTTATTTGCATCCTCAAATTCCTTCCCTTCAACAGATGTGAGCTTCAAGTTTTGTTCCATTGGAGTGCCTAAGGGTTTACAATCATCCATGCCAAATTTGTTCAAGAGATCTCCAATGTACTTCTTCTGAGAAAGAAAGATGAATTTAGGATGTTGAATTACTTCAATACCCAAATAGTAATGAACATGACCAAAATCAGTCATTTCAAAACCTTTCTTCAACTCTTTCTTCATGGATGCAATATAGCTCTCATTGTTTCCTGTTATCAAAAGATCATCTACATATACCACAAGATATACAACTGTTTTTCCAACTTTCTTAACAAACAAAGTTGCATCATCAAGATCAAAGTGTTTGAAATCAAGTTTCAGAAGATGCTCGGTCAACTTCTCATACCAAGCTCGTGGTGCTTGCTTGAGGCCATACAAGGATTTCACAAGTTTGCAAACTTTGTGTTCTTGACCCTTTATCACAAATCCTTCTGGCTGGGACATATAAACTTTCTCCTTCAGATCTCCATTCAAGAATGTTGTTTTTACATCCATCTGATGAACTTTCCATCCACTCTGAGCTGCTAAGGCAAAGAGAGTCCGGATGGTGGTCCATTTTTCTGTGGGAGCAAATGTTTCTTCATAATCAATTCCTTCCTTCTGTGCGAATCCTTTTGCCACAAGCCTGGCCTTGTGCTTGTCAAGTGAGCCGTCTGCTTTGTACTTGTTCTTGTAGACCCACTTACAGCCAATTGGTTTCGCTCCCAAAGGTGGATCAACCAGCTTCCAAGTGCCATTCTTTATCAAGGCATCATACTCCTTCTGCATCGCTTCTTTCCATTCATCATGAGAAGCGGATTCTTTGAAGGAAGTTGGTTCATGATCTGTAGACAAACTCAATTCACGGTTATAAGCAATATCCATATCAACAGGGGAATCAGAATTATCTACATCACCTTCGATTTCTTGAGTGGAACTTCTTGTTCCTGTTTTTCCAACCTCATCAGGATGAACATCCTCCAGTGTCTTTGTCAGCCATTTGGGAGGACCTTTTTGAGATGGCCCTGGCTGGTCACTTGACTGAGTTGGGATTGATTCAAGATTCAATCTCCCAATTCTGTCAATCACATCATCCAATGTGTCATCCGTGGTTGTTTCTTCATGTTGGGGAGAGTGTGGTTCAGGAAATGATTCCACAGTTTGATTCAATATCGGAATCCCCCCTTCAAGGTGTGGAATCACATTATCAAATTCTTTGAAAGACTTTGCATGTGTGAATCTATCCAGGCGATCAAGTTGCCGCTCAACAACCTTGGCACTCTTGGATGATTCAAGAAATATGACATCTCTTGCTATCACAAACTTCTTATTTGCTTCATCATAGAGACGATATCCTTTGGAGGTATTGGAGTACCCCGAGAAGATACATTTTCTGCTTCTAGCACCAAGTTTGTTCCTTTGACCCTTGGGTATCAAGGCATAACAGGTGGACCCAAAGACCCTGAAATGCTTTACCGAACGAATGTGGCCATGCCACATTTCAAAAGGAGTTTTGTTTCTAATTGAACTTGAAGGACACCTATTCTTTATGTAAACAGCACATAGAACTGCATCAGCCCAAAACATCAATTTTACATTCTTGAAAAATAACCTGGAGCGGACCATATTTAAAATGGTTCTGTTCATTCTTTCAGCTACACCGTTCTGTTGTGGATTATATGGCACAGTGGTTTGATGTTTGATTCCATGTTGACGAAGATAATTTTCAAATTCGTTTGAAGTGTATTCTTTTCCATTATCAGTACGTAGAGAGCCAATATGTTTTTGTGCATCATTTTCAATCCATACATGAAAATTTTTGAAAGTTTGAAAAGCATCAGACTTATTCTTCAGTAAGTAAATCCAACACATCCTGGTGTAGTCATCAATAAATGTCATCATGTATTTGTTTCCATTTGCAGAAGAAATAGGCATAGGGCCACATAAATCTGAATGAACAAGTTCAAGTTTCCTATGTGCTCTTGAGTGTGAGTCATGAAATGGTTGTTTGCTATGCTTTCCTAGAATACATGCATCACATTCCTTAGGTTTTCTAGGAATTGTAGGCAGTCCATCAACACCATTTTTCTTCAACAAACGAAGGCTGTCATAATTTAAGTGTCCAAATCTAGCATGCCATAAGAGACTTGATGGAAATGTACCTTCATCATGATGTGAACTGAATGCAAAGTTTTGAGCATGAGCAGATGAACCTTTCAGCTTCAAGAGTCTCCCTTCTTCTATTCCCTCCATGACAAGTGAGTGATCTGATGCTGTTCTGACCTCTGCCTTGCCATCAAACAAGTGAATTGAGTGTCCTTGCTGCCGGATTTCGATCAGGGACAGCAAGTTTCTCTTCAACTCTGGGAGGTATAGAACCTCATGTAGGATATGATCAGGAAGACCAGGCAGTTTAAGCCTGACTGTGCCAAGCCCTGATGGCTTGAGTTTGGATTTATGTGCGAAATATACTGCTCCATCAACTTTGTCAGTGAAATCTTCAAAAAAATCTTTTCTAAATGTCATGTGACATGTTGCTCCTGAATCTAGCAACCAATCATCTCTCCATGAAGTAAATGAAACATCAAAGAGGTTTTCATTTACTCCATTGTTATAATGTGCTAGAACATAGTGAGCGGATTCAGGTGCTTTACCTTTGTCTTTGTCATTGGTTTTACCTTTGTCTTGATTTCTGTGCTGCTCAATTTTGTTCCATGGTGTTCTGCATTTGGGTGCATCATGTCCATCTCTATTGCAGCGTGTGCAATGAAGATGGGATTTGTCAGCTTTTCTGCCCCCCCTTTCTGTGAAGTTCCTTCTTCCTCTTCCTCTTCTGCCACCTCTTCCTCTAAATGAATCTGGAGCATGATTCTTTTCTCTATGTGCCAAATATGCAGCCTCTTCGGAAGATGAAGGGACTGTCATCTTCCCAAAAGCTTTCTCTCTTTCTGAAAACTTCTGCTCAAGTTTATCAAAGGTGATTTGTTCAAGGTTTCCACTTGCTTGCAAAGACTCAAGATAATGTGAGTAAGTCGGATATAATGCCTTAACATATGCTATGAGAGGAATGTCCATTTTTACACCAGTGTTTTTAATGTCATGCATTATAGATCTTATTTATGAAGCTAAAGCAAGGGGATCATCATTCTTCATCTCAAGACTGAACAGCTTAACCATCAATTGAACATTTTCTAATTCTGAGTGTGAGTCATAGAGTTCTTTTAGTTTCTTCAAGGCTTCATAGGCATTTGAGAATGATGAAATATGGTGACTCACCTCTTCACTTACTGAAGCTGCAATCAAGGCATAGGCCTTGCAGTTCTTGTTTTCCCAGATGGCAAGCTCTTTGTCTGAAGTGGGCTTCTCTGGTGGATTTTCTGCTTGTCCTTCACAGATTCCTCTCCACAGCTCATTAAAAATGAGTGTGTTTAATCTTCCGAGACCATTCAAGATAGTTCTCTTTGCCAGAGAGAACTATCCCAACAATAGAGATGAGAGAATGCATTAGACTGCTGGAAAAATCTTCTGAAGAGGAAACAAATTCTGCTATAAAAACTTCAAACTCTTGAAATATTTCAAATACAGAGGCAAAAACTCTTGCTGGAAAAAAATTTTCTGAGTTAAAAACTCTTTCTGGAAACTATATCTGCTCAGAAAACTTTACTGGAGACTGAATTTTTAAAAAACACCCTATGCTAGAGACTGAATTCTGCATAAAAAAAATGTATTTTTTTTTTTTGTTTTTGGGAAAAAAAAAAATATGAATATATGAAAAAAAAAAAAAAATGGAATTATGGATGGGAGGGATTGATAGGGCGTAATGGGAGGGATTGAAAGGGCGTAATGGGAGAAGAGGCGCAATGGGAGGGGCGCAATGTAATGTATAACGAATATGTAATGAACTGTTGTAACACAGCGTTATAACATATATGGGACAGCGTTACACACAGAAATATATAACAAATATATTTAAATGTCAAACCAGCGCGTGAAGGGGCGTGTATGTGAACAAATACAATGGTATTAAAACAAATACAACAATGGACAGCGTTCAATATATAATGGACGGTATATATATTGGGCAGCGTTTTAATGACAATAGACAGCGCATACCATGTCAAACTGAAGCGGAGGTTAAGTATAACGTGGAGCGGTATTGAAAGGGTGGTATTACATGGTGGGAAGGGCGGTTTAAATATGGAATAGACGCAGCGTGTTAATGTGAAACAGCGTTTTAAATACAGTGAATGTACTGTGGTAATGCCAATGCGTATGGAGAAGCGTATCCGCCTTTGTGAGCTGCGTGGGAAGCGTGGAGAGTGTAGAGCTGCGTGTGAAGCGTGGAGAGCTGCGTGGGAAGGCCGAGTGTTGAACGTGTGAAGCGTGGTGAGCTGCGTGGCTGTAAGGGAGGATGTGAGGTCGTATAGTATGGGGATAGCAGAGCAGAGAGGGAACGCTGTGCAGAGAGGGTGTTGTATGTCAAACCACGACAGCGTTTGTAATATGTCAAACCACGACAGCGTTTCTAATGGAAATAACACAGCGTTTGTAATATGTTGCGGAGGGATTGCGCTGGAGCAGGGGCAAGCGTTTATTTACTTGGGAGTGCGCTGGAGCAGGGGCAAGCGCTGGAGCGATTGTGGAAGCAGGTGCAGGGTTGGGGGGCCGAAAGGCCGTGGAGAGGTGAGGGGAGGGGAATGGGAATGGGAATGGGAATGCAGGCAGGGAGAGTGAGGGGAGAGGGCGTAGGGAAATGAATGGAGAGGGCGTAGGGAGAAAGTGAGGAAAGGAGAATGAGGAGGCCCAAAAGGGCGTTACGTAAAAAAAATTTGAATTTGAATGCATGACGATTGCGGGGCGCTGGGCCAAAGGCTGCGGTTCACGGATGTGAAACTGCAAATGTCGGTGCTATTTTAGGGAAAAAAATGCGGAAAAACGGTCTAGCAGTGGGCATGACAATTAATAAATACTGAGCAAAGGGTAGGGAGTTACACCACAGGGCAGAAATGCCAAATGTGGGGCTGGCTCTGATACCATGTCAAACCAGGAG
Source organism: Pinus albicaulis (assembly GCA_034641835.2). NCBI lineage: Eukaryota > Viridiplantae > Streptophyta > Pinopsida > Pinales > Pinaceae > Pinus > Pinus albicaulis. The sequence continues at coordinate 331,311,892 of CM076571.1, forward strand.
GTAACTCCTCAAATCTGCAATATGTATTAGCTGAAGAATGTACATGCTTATATAGATGGGAAGTGAGGCTATTGGGATTCAGCTCCCAATGACTCTTGGCCTTCCTTATCTCCTAATAATAAATAATATACAAAAATAAATGTGCACACCCATCCATAGGATTAGGTGTCAACATTCTACATCAAGGTTTTAATTCTTTCCTTTTTCGACTTTGTCTCCGACCAAATATCAACCAAAGAAGTGAGCTCGTTGTTTGATCTTATCAGAAGCTTCTATATTGTTTTCATTGGGTTTGTAGAGGAATGAGTTTCTTCATCCATAATCTCTTTTGCGGGATGATTTGTGGACTGCTCTAATGTTGGTTCCTTCCCCTTGCCACCCTGGGACAATGGCATTGCCAACATTTAAATGTCATATTATTTTTCATAAGAATTTTTCACATGAATACATTAGAACAAGTTCATAAGCATATTTTTTATATGAATGCATTATAGTATGTTACAAATACAACTAGGGGCATAATAATGAGGACATGTTGGACCACCTATAAACAGAAAATATAAGAATCAGTAATGAGAGGTTACGTATCACCCCCATAATAGCAATGTATGTATCTATTTGATTCGATTTGTAATTATAAATCACCAACTCTTCTCCTGCAGTTATTCATCTTATTATGCATATAAATACATGGTCTCTTTCACATCCCTCAAATATGCAATATGGTTGCTTATTTTTTGTCCCAAGTTGTGTACTATTTATAAACCCTATAATATTCCTCAATGCATTTGGCCTTCCATAAAATATATATATATGCTCCTTTATTTTTATCTTTGTATCTTAGTCATATAATTTGCAGCCAATCTATATATCCATATACCTCGTGTATATTAGACCAGTTGCATCCAATCTCTGTAGTTATAATAGGGTCTGACATACTCCATCAATTTAGTTAATATGTCATGAAAAAAATTAATTTTGTTCGTGGAAAATAGCCCCAAACCATGTAGCGATGATGGAGCAATGTGATATATCCTCATGTTGAGACAAAAATTGGTGTTTACTTGAGGAAGGTCCTGAGTATATGCCCTTTCTCTAGTTAACAACAATGAATCAATGAAAACCAATTCATGGCTCATAATCTCAAGATTATTGTGGTAAGACAAATTAAGTCAAATTTTGTCTCTAGTGTTGATGCCTCTATTTGGAGCAAATTTAGGTATCAATGAAAGATATTTTCATATCCCTCTTATAGCAATGAAGAACATGAATACAATGGTATTATCATATAGCAACAATAGGGTTTAGAATGATATACTAAATGCACTGATTAAATGGCAATAGTGGAATGGTATCAACAATGATTATCTTAATAAATTTTGTATCAAACAACATAGGTGCAAAGGTGTAGTTAGCATGGATATTTGAAAGATATTTGACAATTATGCTTGCAAAATTTTACAATAAAATGAAATACATCTTCACAAGGAACTAATCGTTGTCAAATTCATAAGCACAAAGTTAGATGCATCGGGAATGATACTTGAATAATTTTTGAATGTTAACGATGATGATTGAACATTTGTTTACTTTCAAAAATACCTCAATGATCTCAAAGCAGAGTACAAAGGTTGATAAAAAAATTTATTGATGGCAAAGGGGGAGGTGTTGGTAGGAGATATACGAAAGAGAATTCTTAGGACAAAAGGGGGAGGAGCACAATAAGCACAATGTTGCCATCAATTCCAAAGGGGGAGAATGTTGGAGATATTGGAATTTATGTCAAATGTTGATAGGGCTATGAAGGCTAATTCAAGTGATTTTGTTTTAAATTGAAGAAGGTTGATACAATGATGAAGATGAAGATGAAGGAAAGACTCTATTGAAAGGAAAATCAAGACCCTGAAAGGCTTATACAATGATGAAGATGAAGGAAAAACTCAAGTTGAGACTCAAGGCAAATTCTATTGATGAAGACTCAAGACTGATGCAATGATTAAGGTCAGACAGTGAAAGGCTGCAGGGATCAAATGGTTAAATACAAGGCAGTATTATACAATGTGTTACACCCAGAGTAATGTGGGTTGCATAAAAGGAGACCTACATTATAATGCAAGCTATTGGAACAAAGGGTGTGTAACTGTGTTGAATGAAATTTTGTTTGAATAACTTTTAATTTTCAGTATACAATAACATCAAATTACAATATTTGCATTAAGAATAAGGCCTGAAAACTTGATATTTTCATTAAACATTAACCATGGTATACATGTTGAGGTCACATTTACAAGAAAACATTAATATGTGTAATGATTCGGGCTGGAGTTACAATTTTTTATTCATATAGTGTAGACATTATTGTTGACTCACGTTATATTATTTTTCCAATATTACAAAATAAAAATAATGTTGTCTTGACTTAATATTCAAGCTCAAAAATGAAGAGATAGACCACAAAAAGCCTTGGAATTCAAAGAGGAAACCTTTCACTTCAGATTCCTGCATGGAATACTAACAGTCAACGATCCTTGTTTATAAAAGATATAATTTTGAATGAAATCTAAGTTAGAGAACTGGATATTAGGTGAGAGAATTCATGAGCATCTTGGTAAGGAGAGGTGGAGAAAGATGAGAAAAAGTGGAGTAGATTTGAGAAAGAGAAGCATAGAGGATAATCAGTTGAACATAGGGAAAAAACCCAGTTCAGGACAAAGACATAGACTAGGTAACTAGTAAAATTAGTTTGTATTTTGATAGGGGATTATAGTCTCCTTTCAGGTGGTAGCCTGGAAAAGAGTAGGTTGTAGCATGTAGAAGAGGAAGTGGGAGCTTCCTTGAAAATGTTGGATTGCAGAAAAAATTCAAGGTAGTGGTCTGTAGAAAATTTGATGTAATGAGGTGAGTAGGAGCTTGCTTCCACATCACTTCAACAAAAATTTGTGGTTTTTCCCTTTATGGGTTTCCACTTATATATGGTATCTTTGTGTGTTGTATGTTGAATGTCTTACTTACATATGAATTATTTTGAATTCATTATTATATGTTTAATGCAAATGTCTCTCTCGTAACTACAACAGAAACAATTAAAATTTGAAACATATACATACGTCATTAGCTGCAAAAGAAAATACTTGAAAAGAAAATTTAACTTGAATTGATTAATTGAAAAGACACAATTACTGATTCACCCCCCTCTCAATAATTGCCAAGTATTTATCAAATAAAATTAATTCACCCCAAGATGTATGTCCAAAAAAAATCTCTACAAATATTCACCACAGATAAAGTTAATTCAACTACCATGATGAGTAAAATATTTCAATTTCAACTATGTATATATTATAAAAAGCAACTAAAAATAAAATATTTCAATGTCAATTATGTATATATTTCATAAAGTTTGAAAATAAGAAAATTGCTTATGGTTAAAACATTTCACATAGTTTAACTATTCTATGTTTTTTCCCTTTTCTAGAAATATTTTTCAGTCTATCTTGTTGGTATTCAAGTTTATGTTGTGCGAAGGGATTTTTCAAGGCATTGAATCCATTTATGCATTCAAAAATGCAATGTAAACAATGAAAAAATTACAATCTCATGAAGAATTGTATCATTTCGAAACATTTTATTGATGTGTTGATCAAAATGAATTAGATGTGCAATTCCTTCCATGCTCAACATCTACTTGATACATATACATATGCATAGACATACATATATACACACACCTATATAAAGAACCAACGTGTATATATATATATATATATATATATATATATATATATATATATATATATATAGAGAGAGAGAGAGAGAGAGAGAGAGAGAGAGAGAGAGAGAGATCACTGCAGGATATATGCCTAGGAAAAATCTCCAAAAATATTCACCACAAATAAAATTAATTCACCCCAAAATGTATGTCCTAAAAAAACCTCCACAAATATTCACATAGTTTAACTATTCTATGTTTTTGTCTTTTTCTAGGAATATTTTTTAGTCTATTTTGTTGGAATTGCAAGTTTAAACTATGTAGACTACAACATCAGTGCCCGGGGGAATTTTTAAGGCATTGAATCCATTTATGCATTAAAAAATGCAATGTAGGCAATGAAAAAAATTATAGTCCCCATGAAGAATTGAATCATCTTAAAACATTTTATTAGTGTGTCGCTCAAAATGAATGAGATTTGCAATTCCTTCCATGCTCAACATTGAGTTGATACATATACATATGGAAAGACATACATATACACATACTTATATAAAGAACCATCAAAGATCCATACACACATAGAGAACCAATGTAAATCCATCGTAAATCCATCTATCATGTGTTGAGAGGGATCAAATTTCTTATGATGCAAATATTTTTTCAAGTTTTTCACATCAAGAAATTTAATCCCCTCACCACTTTATAAAACTAGATTAAGATCAATTAACACTGATTAAAATTTTGATCTAAACATTATATTAATTTTCATTTTAAGGTTGGTTTTTTCTTTTTATTATTTGTTATTTTTTTTTTAAAGATATTGAGAAATTTTATGTCCATACATTAAATTATATCACACAACATTTAGTTGTAGAATGTATCATCTCCTAACATATTTACAAGTTACTTTTACTTATACTTGAGATAATTCTTTAAGGAAAAATAGATCAAATAAAAAACAAAGAGATAGAATTTTTTTTTAAGGAATGAGTTCGATTTCAGATACTAACATTGATATTTATTAGAATGAGGTAAATCAACCACCAAACAATGACATTACTTTGAATGAGGTAAATTGACAACTGTACACTAACATTACCTAGAATGAAGTAAATTGGCAACCGTACTTGCTAATGGAGAATCCACTCATTTCATAAAGGATAGAGTTAAAGAAATATATACCGGTTTTCCTTCTCCATGGTAGTGATAGCCCCACTAAGCGGAACAAAAATATATCAGAAAAATCTATATCTCTAATTCAAATAACAATTACTGAAAGGTATTCAATTCTTAAGCAAATTAATTAAAATAAATAATAATCTTTTTTTAAAAATTTTATTTACTTTTATATTTAAAATATTTAACATTGTGAAATGAAATATAATATATATACTTAAAACAAACCTTCAATGTGTAATCATTTTATTAATACAATATAATTTAAAAAAATTATAATCATATTATTTGCCAAAAAAAAATTGCAAATATGTTTTTTTGTTCGCTGAAACATGTCCAAGAAATTGAACTTCCAATTATTTAGATACGCAAGAGCTTGCCAACTATATTTTTGCCAATTCATTTTCATTTGATTTAAAATTAGATTATTTCATTTTGAATATAAATATTTATTATTATACTAAATTTATTTTAAAATATAATTTTCAATATAAAAAATTACAATTTCACAAACTATTATATAATCCAATTAATTCATCATCATTTAAAAATTTCAAAAATCCTTAAAAATATAAGTACATCCTCTATATTATTGCTTCCCATAATAAATATAAATATCCACACAATTGTTTTCAGTAAAGCGATAATATCTTATCCCTCTAACTTTCAAAAAGAGGCTTTAATGCCAATAGGCCATTCTGACATCCTTTGTTCATTGATTTGGGATCTCACATGCGTTTTCATTAAATGCACGAACTCAATTCAGCAACCAATTATAATCATCTTCATATTAATACTTTAATTAATTCAATCATATTGTCACAATACAAAACGAATGAATGAGAGGATTTTGTGACATCCATTAAAATAATCTTAATTTAATTTTTATAATTCAATAAAGTAATCAGATAAGCCTTTCGGTCATAAATATTTAGCTTACTGAATTTACCTTTTAAGGTGTACCCTTTATTCTTTGCTTTTATCCAATTTTGTGTGGTGGGCTCTGTACTCGTGCAAGGGATAGAATCGCGCTCTTTGTTTTTGCCGTAGTCTAATTAACTGCTTTCTAGTTTTGAAAATTATAAAAATTTTGGTAAGATTTTAAGAAAATTTGGCAGGGATTTTTGTAAATCGACGTTATAACTATCAAATTTTAATATTTTGGGTGCCTTTGCGGTTTTTGATGGTGCTGAATCCATTTCCATCATCAAAATCATGATTCAAACACTGTTATTGTAAGAATTCTTAAAATAAATTGACCCAGATTTGACCGTCGAGGCAATTCTCCCAGATTTGACCGAGGCAATTCTCGTTAGACAACTCCTTTTTTTTCTCAAGTTTATAATATATATATATTATTTAAAATTTAATCTATTTTATTATTAAAATAATAATAATTATTATTTGCTTTTGAAATTGTCAATTTAAACTTTCAATTGATATTTTTGTAGCTAAAGAAATTGCTACCTAGATCTAAAAAGACATACATAATCTTGTTAAGGATTAAATCTCAAAATTTATAGGAACCAAACTTCACAGGTAATAGTTAGACCACACTTTCCAGACCCACCTCACTCTAATTTTGCAACCTCTTAACAAACACAAATCACAAACTATAATTAATTATAATTCATATTAATTATTTAATATAGTTTATTCATATTTAATTTAATTTAGATTAGAAAAAAAAAATTTAATAAAAAGAAAGAAGATTAAGAGTTAGTTGAATATTGTTTATAAAAAATTTTAAAATTAATCAATATAAATTTTTATAGAATATTTTTAATGTGTTTTGGTTTGGTAAGTTTGTTATTGTATTTTATTATTATTTGTGAACTAAACTATTTTATAAATTCTTAGCTAAAAAATGGTCAATAAGAATCTATTCAAATTGATACTAAGTCTTTCATAGAACTCTGGATAGAGATAATCATACAACACAAACAACACCAAAGAATTACTGGGGAAAACCCCAACTCCGAGGAAAACCACAACTTAACAGGATTCCATTAGCCCTTGGCCAAAACCCTAGCCAAGCATTAGGGAGTCCATACTTGCTCAACCTTTGGTCCCTTGCAACTCACTACCGGGGAGCCACACATGCTCAACCCTTGGCCCCTTACATTGACACTGGAGACTAATAAACCTATTCATAAGCTTCTTTCCATCCAAATACAACTGACATAATACCATCGGCCACAAAACTATGTGCCCAAAACCACAAGCTATACACTATTATGCCTGAATCAAGGTTAATCTTGACATTCATAATGTAAGTGTCTATCCTACTATTGTCTAATATGATATTTTTCATTAAATATCTAACTTGATATTCAATTTAATTTTAATACAAAGCGCTTGTTACTTATAACAACATTTGAGTAGTTAATTTAGACCCTCGATAGTCTAAGACTTAACATAAGACAACATTAAAAGACAATAAAGAAATATTAGATGTAGAGATAACAACTTTATTTTAAGTAAAGAACTATGAGGAAATGTGGAAATATATGGTTTCTTCACATTTACGATTAAGGAAAGTAGGTAGTATATTGTAATTTACACCTAATTTTCTAAACAAAAACTAAACTCTTAAATGTATAATATATAGCATTTAATGTTCTAACTAACAAAAATACAAGTGTTTTTTATTTATTTATCTTAATAATGAGATAGTATGGAGTCGAAGGAAATAAGATATTAAAGAAATCAAAATCATAAATTACTCATAATTATTTAATATAAATCATAACTATTATTTATATTTTTTGAATTTAAAATCATAATAATATTATTTAATTTATTTATATAATCAATACTTGACTTTAAAATATAAATATTGAAAAAAACATTTAATAGATAAACCATAAATTACAACTTACAACTCTTTAACATTTTTTAAAATACCAATCACTTATTTTATAAAAAATTACTTTATTTCATTAACTTTATTATTTGTATTTAGCTTTAAATATTATATTATTATATATTATTGTTTTATATTCATCATAGAGTCCTCTTAGAAATTATATTTCCAAGAAGCCTTGCGTCTTTGGTGATGGTTTTTACGTCAACTCCTTAAAACCTATATGTGAGGGCTTTTTTCTTTACTCCTTGCTCTTATGCCCATCCACTAGGGACTATTTCATTTATAGTATTTTGAAAACTCAAATTTATTGGTGTTCTTAACATCAAGGCATTTGAATTTATTGAGTTTTTTTATCGATGTTTTTTTTCATGGGATCAAAATATAGGATATTTCAAAACACTGCTTGTCTTTATGGCTTGTTGAATTTGGAAGTTAAGAAATAAGTTTTTTTTTTAAGGCAAGCCCAAAGAAAACCTTGTTATTATTGGCCAAATCACAGGTTTCTTTTTGGATTATGTTACACAGGAAACCTGCCAACATTATACCCTTTCTTTTTCCTTCTTATTTTGTCTCTGCATATGTTGGGTTTTTCTATAGTGCTTATCAAGCAGGGGTATTTGGAGGAGGCACTACTATTCTCCTCCTTGGAAATATATACTACTACATTTGGTTAATCTATGGAGAGGATTCAAATACTAAAGTTGAAGTGACAGTTGCTTGGGTTCTCTAACTTATTGTCGTGTCTTTGAATTTATCATCATTGCATATCTATGGGGAATCTAAGTGTGTAATTGATTGGTTAGAAGGAAAGAGTTCTTTGAGGGTCCTTTCATTAACCTATTGGATGAATTGAATCCAATATCTCAAAGGACATTTCCAAAAACCGACCTTCTAGCACATCTTAAGGGAGTGGAATCAACAGGCTGACCTCCTATATAAAAAAGCCCTACAGGAGGAGGAGGGAAGGATTTTCATTGAAGGGAGAAGAAGCCTTCAACTTCTTAGGAGGGGATCTATACAAAATCCATTTGATCAACAACTAATCCAAATGGCTTTTCTCTCTTAATTTAGTGTTGAAGCGCTCTCTAAGCTTTTCTGTAGTTGACTGTCAAATCTTCATTTTCAGTCTATTAGTGCTTCAGTCTTCACTAGGATGGATTGTCTGTGTTTTGGTGTATAAATCAATGTTAAATTTGTCTAGCCTTATTTATGCTCTCTACGGATAGTTCCTCCTTTAGTTTATGTTTTGTAAATTGTTCTTTTGTTGACTCATTCCTTCACTGATCTCGGTTCGAACCACTTGTTTGTGGCCTCTCTGTTTATGTACTTCTCCTAAATTTCAATGAAATGGGCGGTTTTCTCTTCTTCTTTTTTGAAGAAAACTCAAATTTATCGTTCGATTAAAAAGCAAGGTATTTTATAAAAATTTAAATATTTTCCTATATATAATATTGTAGGCAACTATTCTACTTTGAAAATTCATACTTATAGACTATAGGCAAATATTCAATAGAAAAACATGTATTTACTATTAAAATTTGCAAATTTTTGGCGAATATCATCCATTTAATCACATATATGTCAAAAATATGTGAATCTTTAATCAAATTGGCGAATGTTTTTTTATTTCAGAAAATGTCCGAAAAATAGCTCATTTTATGAAGAATTCTTTCAGTAATAATCACATTATCAGGAACAAAGTCGACGCGTTTCGAACCAACTAGTGTGGCTCATGACCTAGTCCTGATGATGAACCACACTAGTTGGTTCGAAACGCGTCGACTTTGTTCCTGATAATGTGATTATTACCGAAAGAATTCTTCATAATATTAATGGATCACAGAAGCCAAAAATCTAGTAAAATAGCTCATTTACGAAATTTCGCTCCTAAAATTTTCCCTATTAAAAAACCATGAAGATGTCGAACATGATGCCAACATGGTATGTTTTGCCATCGAATAAGTATAGTAAATGGTAAGGTGTTAGAATAAATATTTAAAATATTTAAAAATTAATAATTTAAAAAATATTTAAAATATTTAAAAATTAATTTAATAATAATTTTTAAATTATGAGAATTAATAATTTATGAAACTTATTTGGATTAGGTTTAAAAATAAATAGATTACTTACCATTATAATTTAAGAGTATAATTAATATATTTGATTTATCTTTATAATTCAAGAGTATATTTAAATTTGGTAGATCAAATATATTAATAATTTGTGATTTAACAATAGTTGAAGTGTCTCGAGGTACACACTAAAATGGATCTTTATTTAAGAGGCATCTATTTTTTTAAACTTATCATAATGTGTCAAAGCTTTATCAAGAATTTGAACCCAAGAAATCCATTTGACTAAGCCAAACAATAGACATTTCACATCAGAAAGTGTTTACTAACCACTATTAAAACCTTGCCTAAATTTGAAACTTATTTAACCCTTCTAGAATGCGTACTTAAACTTAAAAAGATAAAAGCATCTCTTCAACTCACTCCAAACCTCTTCAATAACAAATAATATATCTATTGATTCTCCTAATTAATTAATTAAAACAACACAAAGCCTACGCTCTAACAATATTATCAAACCATCTCCATCACAATGAAACTAAGCTCCAAAGATTATGACCTTCTTTGAATTAACACCAAAATTCCAAAAACTTAAAAACCACCAAATTAACCAAAACTCTTACGTTTTCTTTCGTCGAATTGGATAGATGACCAAACCTAAGACATCAATTATTTGTTTCATCCGCTTATCGTGTATACATTCAATTACCTTGTACAATAAATATTCGTATCTGCAAAGTTTTGAGGGTGAATCATTTGAACACATCCTAATTATTACTCGGTCAAATATAAAGCCATACGTGTTACAAACCATGAAATTTCTCCCAAAAGGGTTCCGTTTGTTATCATTGTCCCAACAATTACTCAAGCTTCACACATAGTAGTCAATGGTACTTTGCTATGAATTTAGCGCAGGTTCATATAACACTCATCAAATGTAAAATCATTTTTACGGACACCTAAGCATGGCAATGGGTATAATCCCAATCATTTTTATGGACACCTAAGCATGGCAATGGGTATAATCCCCATATAACTTTTATAAAAGAAATGTACTATGGGTACCCCACATTACCGTTGGATTCAACTTACTGTCCACCCTTACAAATGTAGAGGGCCTAGAGTCAGTGTGCACATGTTTGCAAGGCATAGAACTCACAACTTCCTTCCTAAAGTGATGGATCACCAGCAGACCCACCCATTGCTCAGAGGCAAATGCACCTCATAATCAAGATCAATGTCATTGATCCCACTATGGCCTTGGCCCTCCTTTGTATAGAATAATATAGAGCTTTACAAATATGTGTACCATGAGTTGTAAAAGGGCGAGCTAAAGCGAGACCCATCATATCTAACATTAGAAATGAGGACATAAAAATCAAACAAACAATAATTAATAGATTGAAGAATTGGAAACATAAAAATAAAAGATACAGTAAATTAATAAATTGAAGTCCAAGTGGGGGAATCGGAATAGTAAGTGTTCTAAACGTTCGAGTGTTTGTTAAGTTCCCCATAACAAACACTATATTTGATCGTTAGCTTTCACTTCCTCGTTGATTTTCACGTACGTTATGCCTGCCAATTAAATGGGCGTTGCCACGTGGACTTTTCGAGACAATCGACACGGAAAACCGGAAATGCCAATCACCCAGTTCTTCCTTAACGGTTGCCTCGCTTAACGGCGTGGCGTACTTGATTGACGGACGGACGGAACCGGGTCCCGGTCCGGCAGATCGCAGATCTAACACCCCTCTGCAAAGCAGGTCTGAGAGCGGTGGGGCCCCGGCAGTCGTCCACTTTCCCGGCCAGCTCGATCCTTCTGACTACCGGCAACCCGGGGGTCCCTCGCATACTCGCCGTCGGTCTCGACAACACCACCGGATTACCGTGTCGTGGCATTCGATCCCGCGGCCCTTTGTGGGTCCCAATTGCGCAGATTATGGTTCGTGTGATCTGCCAGCGTGGACGCACCCCGGATGAGGCTCGGGGATTTGAATCCATCGGATCTGAACGTTAGGCTTCCACGCCCGAGCCTATTGCGCCGGACCTCAAATTTAAACATATAGATTTTTTTTTCACGGCGTCTCAAATTTGATTCAAGAATGTATGTACTTTTCCCACCAATACTACTATAATATTAAGTATTACTGGGTTGGGTAAGAATGTTATTATTTGTGAGGATTGCGTGTGCCTATCTAATTTTTAGTATAAATATATTATTAATAAATTCACACCATATCTAGCTACCCTTAAAACCAGGGAAGGGAAAATATTATAACAGTTCTCAACATCATGAAAAATATTATAATTATAATTTATAATTTCGCACGGAATTTCTCTCGAGGGTTTCATTATTAGATTTTATGTTTGAAACAAATCTATCTCTAACCTTAACATTCTGTCTTTTAATAAAAAAAAGGTTATTTGTTTTCCAGTTTTATGGAATGAAACTTAATTGTCCGCCCATCTAATGTTGGTGACATCGGTGTTGGTTAAAGTACAGTAAAAGTGTATCTAATGTTGGTGACATCGGTGCTGGTTAGAGTACAGTAAAAGTATAAATATATCAATTTGATCGTTATATTAATTTGTTCAAGAAATTTTACTTTGACTTGTAATGTTAAAATGTTGTTTTCACAATATTATATATCGTAAATATATAATCTACATCCATTAAAAAATTATAGACAAAATAGACCACTCAACAAATTGTATAGAAATTCAACAATATTTTATATATATATATATATATATATATATATAAATCCATCAAATATCACATGTGTTTAATAATAAGATATTTGGATATTCCATGTAGTTTTATAGGGATTATATTTGATCATTTATTTTGTTATTAAAAAATGAAGTTGATTTATTATATAATATTATTTTTTCAAAATGGAGGTTTTTATGATTTATAATTAAAGCAAAAAATTTAGCAATAAATCACATCAATGTTTTTAGATCAACACTCTTGGAACCTCTACCAAGATTCATTAATTATGGTATGAAATTGATTTTTCAAGCCAAAGGTTAAGCACTCAGACAACCTACTAAACAAAAAAAATAAAAATAATATATGTAAAATAATTTAAAAAAAAATTGTATTATGAATATATTAATTTGGTTTACATTTTCATTAAATCAATATTAATATTTATTTTTTAAAATAAATAAAAAATTATATATTTTTAAGAGATAATGGTTTTAAGAATTGAAGAACAACTATATGGGATTATAATTTGGATAATCTAGATAATTCTTCTTCAATTTTAAGAGATAGTTTTATTGAGACTAGAAATATTGAAATTATACATATTTTTAGATTATCTACTATATATATGATAAATTTATTTCAAACTTCTAAGTGAGGGGAGCTTGGGTATTCAATCTCGATTGGGTCACAATTAAAATAAATAGATTCACCTACATGTAGTTCCAAGTGCCAAGGTTGATAGAGGTTAGAGAATGAGTATTCATTCACTTAGAGAAAACCACAAAGAGATGTCTATTGTACTCAACTCCTAAAGAGTCAATTTGCTAAAAGGAGATGATTCATGATGTTTGCATTATGGGTGGCACTAGGCTACTTAAGCTTTATGAGTTTGGAATAAATAATCATAAATGCAATGCTATTCACTTGATTTGTTTCTTCATGCTTATGGAGGAGCTTGTGAAAATCCTTTAGATCAAAGTTATCCATGGACTCTACATTGGATAAAATCTTTCACACATAAGTGTTCAAGAAAAACACTAGAAAGATGCCATAAATTTGTGTACTGTTCAAATTTCCCAAATAGAAATAATTGTTCTCAACTTGGTGTATGATATCAATAACGAAAAGAGATTTAATTTAGCCACATGAGGAGACTGGGTTAATCTAGTGTTGTCTTTTGCAAAATCCTTTGCATAGGTCAACCAAAAGGCTCCACATTCCCACTCCCAAGTGTCGAAGTTACCCCATCTCTTTGTTAGATTCATTCCCAGATGCCCATTTCCACAAATTCCATAACAATTCTACTAGTGAGCAACACTAAGTGAGTTGAAGAGTTGACATTATCATGTATTTCCTGCAGGGATTCAATCATCTACATTCATTAACCACAAATTAGGCTTGCCATTTTGAATTTGGGAGCTAGGAAGACCACAACCCATCATCCTTCCCATATCATCTCTACTTGTTGAATATGAATTTGTGCATCTTGAAATGAGGAACAATTAATTGTCCATTAACTAGTTGATCAAAGGATTAGGTTATAGCCTCGAGTCCAAAATTTTATTAAGTGGCCAAGGCCCAAGGAGGAGGACACCTTTGCCTTGAATGATTTGTTTTGCTATTCAATTCTCTTTTGTTGTGGTAAAATATGACCCAATCAAATTAAGGAAGAGAGAGCTCGATTTGAAAAATGACGAGATTCAATTTGTTTCCCCTAGGGTTAGCTTGATTGGTCATTGTTTTGATTACCAACATAGATTCCCCTACAAATATCATTGATTTGATACATCCTTCCTTTGCAATGAAGATGTATTGCCGCAATGAATAAGCCTCGATGAGTTTGTTAGAGACATTTCCAAGCCCCAAGCACAATAAACTACTCTATTACCTTTGGGATCATGCAATCCCTCTCGTGCACTTACCACCTTTGAATTGATATGAAAAATTAATGATAAAAAATAAAATTATTTATTTTAAAAATTTATAAGACATTTATTCTCTATTTTTTAAAAGATTATAAAAATAATATAATACAACTTGATTGGTTCTAATAGTTAAGAACATGTGCTTCTTATAAGAAGTCACAAGTTAAAATCCAAATAATAGCCAGTAGAGATTTTTAACATTCATAAGTTTGAGTTGTTTAATCTGTAAAGTTTGAGTGCGTTATGCGTTTTTCAAGGTGTTGAATACACTTATGCATTCAAAAGTACATTTTAAATAAGAATAATCACAAGCCTTAAGGGTTTTTCAAGGTGTTGAATCCACTTATGCATTCAAAAGTACATTTTAAATAAGAAGAATCTCAATTTTGCTCATTGTATTGGGGATTTAGGCAAAAAAATGCCATTTCTTCTATTAATTAGGCTAGTCCTATATATAACTAAAACAATTAAAATGTAATATTTAGGAAGGTGAAAGACTCTATTCTTACTAAATTTTGTAAGGTTACCAACTATTTTATAATTTATCATTAATAATATACATTATCCAAAAATACTAAATTTTTCATTTCTATTCCAATGACAATAATCATTAAATACCCAATATAATTTATCTAATTTATTAATTATATAAAAATTGATTTTATAATTTAATTATAATACTCTTAGAAAATATAGCATTTAATTTTAAAATTTAACTATGTATTTAGATAATGTAGGTTTCAACAATCCCTATTCTCACACTTTTATGTCTTTAACTTTAAATAATATTATAATATTAATATTTACACCATTTAAATTAATAATAACTAAATCAAAGCTTCAACCATAAACAACTTTTTAAAAAACTAATAAATATTTATTTATATATTATATTTTAATTTATAAATAAAATATATATAATTTAAGAGTGCAAACTTCTATGATCCATAATTGTTTATAAAACTTTGTAAGGAAAATCACATTATCATACACTTTTCGAATTACCAAATAACGCTTCCAGAAATTGTTGATTATGCTCATCCAAAACTTAATATATACTGCAACGATCAATTAAAAACATAATCAATAATTAATGCTAATAATTAATGCAAGTGAACGTTAAGAAAATAAAATATTAATAAATATTAATAGTATAAATATAAAACAAGAATTTAAAATCAAATTTAAAAATAGTAAAAGTAAAAAATAATAATACTAGTAATAAAATTAGTAAAAATAATAAAATTAATGATAGTGAATAATAAGAAATTGAATTCAAATAAAATGAAAAATTAAACATAGTAAAAGTTATGTTAAATCTAAGACTTTTGTAATCCATAACTTAGATAAATATCTTTAGGATTAATTTTAATGATATAATTAATTCTAAAAACATTTATCTATACTAAAAATAATACTCAAAATAAAATTAGTAAAAATAAAAATAAAAATAACTATAAATAATAAAAAATCAACTAATAAACTAAACATAACATGATCACAAAATCAACTAACTAATAAATAATAATTCAAAATTAAAAATAAAAATATAACCAACAAAATTATAAAGTATAAATTAATAACTAAGTAAGATATAATTTATTAATGTTATGTATGGAGTTTGTGATCTATTAGAAACTTCACAAAGAGATATAAAGACCTTAATTAGTGTAACAAGGGATTCCACAAAATCATGAAAGGGTTCAAATCATATAAAAGAAAATAATGAAACTACATCAACCATTATATAAATTAATATTTTTTTAATCGGTTTAAAAAAAATTATTTATTAATAACGATAAGAGTTGCTACCAAATCCTCAAAGCCCCGTAGGAGAAAAACAAAGAGTTGTACTATGGTTAGAAGATTTCACTGTCACACCGAGTATGAGGTCTTGCCTTGACAAAACAAAGGGTCAATTGCAACCTATTCCCCCCAATTTTTTCAATTTGAACTTTACTCCAATAATTTGTAAAGCATTGAATTTATAAATTTTGTAAAGAGTCCAACAAAAAACGACGAAGACCAAAGATTTTCAAACCCGGAAAGCCTCCTTGACATGGATCGTTAACCAAGATACCAAACCGGGGTGTTCCACCAGGTACCCACCATGACGCCAGGATAAAGAGGAGAGGGGTTTCTAGTCAAGAAACTAAAATATTATTTGGAAAAACGAAGCTGGAGGTTCGGTGAAAGCGGTTCGGAAAGGGTTTAGAAGCCCGTGGGCTATGATAGACATAGCGAAGCCCTTACACTCATGGTGCAGGGAGTTCGGCATTCTATATTAGCCTTTAGCCTTTTGCATTGGGACAGGGATTCGAATCTCAGCAGCTCTCTCCTTTTCTTCTTTTCCTTTTTCTTTTCACGGCACATACGAAAAACATGGAGGAGCTTTGATCTCTTCGCACCCGATCAAATTGTATAGCGGCTAGGCATTAGCTCGCCAGGAGGTCCAGGGATCGAGCGCCTCTAATGGCGACGACAGAGAGTCTGCTTGCCTTGGCACTGGCATTGAATTCCAGCACCAATTCTTCTTCTTCTTCTTCTATTTACACAGACGTCGGCGGAGTAATCGACGATGCCGCCTACCAGCAGGGGACGGTCAGACTGAGTGATGTGGATTTGGCATCCAGGAGAGCCGAAGAAGCAGGTTGAGATTTACTTAATCTCGTCTACTTTCAATCCTCGGCCTCTGCATACTGCGCCGTTTAATTTTTATTCGCCTTTAAATTTCAATATTCATTCGGCTTTAAATGTCTAATTAATTACTTGCTCCTGATGCAAGCGCAACTGGTTGATTAATGGTGCCGATTCAAAGAATAGCATAAAGATTCTCGATCGGTTCTGTTTTACATCTAATTTAAATTCTCTGTTGCTAAATTTACATATTAGAGAAGGCTTCACAGGCGGATTTGTTTTTTCATGTTTAATTGGGATTATTTTCGCAGCGTCTCGAAGATACCAGGCCGCAGGATGGCTGAGGAAGATGGTTGGAGTGGTTGCGTCGAAGGATTTGCCGAACGAGCCGTCGGAGGAGGAGTTTCGCCTCGGCTTGCGAAATGGAATCCTTCTATGCAATGTTATCAACAAAGTTCACCCAGGTTCCGTTTCAAAGGTAAAAAAACAAAAATCACTTCTCTTTACGCCATCGAATCCATTAAATTCCTTACCTTAATTCTTCGTAAGCATAAAAATGCTGAATCTTTACCTTACCTGATAAATTAGTCAAGAATGATGAATCTAATGACGCTTCTGGCTTATTACCAGTAAGATTTCTGGAATTTCTCTAATTCTTCACTCAATGATAGAGATGGATTTGCCGTTAACATAATAATTTGCCGCGATTTGCCACATTTTCGCCGCAAAACATTTACCCGAACCATAATCTATGTACATGTATACACACCCATAGAAGGCAATTTATTTCTATCGCACAGCCCGTAAAGATGAGATAAATGCATCCAGAATGATGCATCTGATCACTCTTCTGACTTGTTACCAATAACATTTCTATAATTTGTCCATTTGTTGACAGCATCATAGAGATTGGTTCTGCTTTAACACAACAATTTGATCTCTGTAATGCCTGCCACAATTTTTTTGCCATGTTCACCGTAAAGGAAAACATTTATTTATCAGAATTAAAGTTACATCACTGGAGGTCTGATCTGGCCTTAAAGCCCATGCTTAAAAGCCAATAGTGGGTTTACAAAATATAACACGCAATGTAACCTCTGTACATAACCTTCGTAGAAAACTGAAGAGCAGCAAAGGCCCAACAGTCAGCCAAATCAGCAATTCCTTTGCTAATTTTCAATCAGTAATATTTTCGCTGTGAAATGATATGGGTGTCCTTCTGCTTTTCGTACCAGGTGGTGGAGAGTCCGGCTCCTGCATTACCATCTTCTGACGGAGCACCTCTCTTGGCTTATCAGTATTTTGAAAATGTGAGGAACTTCCTTGTTGCAGTTCAAGAACTGAACCTCCCAACCTTCGAAGCGTCTGATTTGGAAAAGGTAAGAGCTTCTATAAGCGAATAAACAGGGCCGCTTTCTGCACACCATAATGTTAAGGGGAAAAGTTGATCAAATCAGTCACCTCACACACCTTTACTGTGATTTTACCTTAAACAGTCCGCTGGAAGAAGCCCTAAATCTTGCAAGCAATGAACCGATTGCCTCGGTTTATCCTTTGTACGCTTATCTTACTTGAGCTTTCTTTCAGGGAGGATCGTCGGCGAAAGTTGTGAACTGCATTTTAGCTTTGAAATCATACAGTGATTGGAAGCAAACTGGTGGAAATGGTTTTTGGAAGTATGGGGGTAACCTGAAGCCACCCAGTGTGGCAAAACCGCCCATTAAACCGGGGAGAAACTCTGATCCATTCACCCAGTCTATATTGAAGAATTATCAGCCAGCTGCAGATTCAAGCACTCTACTGAATAATCTTGGTTTAAACTTACCAGAAGGATATCTTGCCAGGGAGAATTTGAATCAGGATCAATCCTTGAATTCAAATGGGATGGTATTTAAGAGAACCCCTTATTAATCCCCCTTTGTTATTTTGTTCACTTAAGATGATCTGTAATGATGCGCACAACTATTTGTGTTCGCTCTGAGAAAATGTTTGGCAATTATGTTGAGCAGGATCCTTCGTCACAACCACTTAATCGGCTCATTCTGTCAATTCTGTCTGACAAAAAACCAGAAGAAGTGCCTACAGTAAGCTCTTCATTTTTTTCTTCGAAAATAACAAGCCGTTCACTTTTATTGCCTCTGCATATCTGTGATGTTCACTGATATCCTTTAATACTCCTATGGTTTTCTATCAGCTTGTAGAATCTATGTTAGCAAAAGTAATGGAAGAGTTTGAGCGGCGTCTAGCCACGCAGGGCGAGCAGGTAGACTACTGAATCTCCTTTATAATTTTGAGGATTTTTTTTCTTTGGAGCTTTGTATCAGGGAAATCTGATTTTCTCAAATGATAATTTTACATGTTTAGCTTGTATGCTCCTGGGTTCTATGATTACACCTCAGTTTTGGAGGGTGTTGTAACGGGCTGGTGACAGGCTTTTGCAGTGTAACTCAGGGATTCTTGCATTTTATAACGTAACCTTATCCTGTTTTGACTCATCATTATACCTTTCTCACTTTTTACGGTGTTGCTCTGGGAATCTTTCATTTTATAACCTAACTTTGTCCTGTGCTGGCTCATTATTATATCTTTTTCCGTTGGAAATGGGAAATATTGAGCACACCTGAAATGCTTGGTTAAATTGGAAGATTGTCTGCATATAAAAAACAGAAAAGAACCTAATTCATTTAATGATTGATTTCACATGATTTAAAAAATTACCTAACCTAGACCATAGGAGTCAAGGGGCTAAAGGGTCGGGTTATTCTAATGACCATATTCGCTAATCAGGTATAATAGGATTTTTAGAGGCAAAAGCTTCTGTGAAGATGGAACTAGTTGAATTCCAGCATAGAGCAGGTGGTTCTTATTACTAAATCAACAATATCATGCTTCCACATCAATTCTTTTTCTCTATGTGAAAAGTTAACAAGAGAGGCTCTTTGGAAATGCATTGAAATAGATGAAAAATAAGTGAATTCTCATCTGCTGTGTTATTGTGGCTTGCAGTTGAAGAAGGTAGTACAGGACCTTGTTGTTAATGGTGATGGAAAGTCTTTCCCAAAGTCAAATATTTTGGCAGCATTAACAACAGCTTCAGGAGAGCCCAAGGTTTCTTCAGAATCCTTACTGCAGCATATGTAAAAGTTACTTTAGTTTCAAGTTGCTAGGATATAATTATCTGAGAATACAGAAAATGTTAACGCTTATGCTACAGAAAAGCTAAAATTCAATGCCTGAAATGGATTTGACTACAGATGTTTACTGAAATGGACTTTGATAAATATAGAGCTGAGCTTGAGCTGCAATATTGTTGTCTTCATCACTAAATACTTGTAATAGATGTCTATTTTTAATTAACATCCGAGACTGAAACTTCAATCTAAAGGTTGATGTCAGCGAAGATGAGGGAAAAGAGGAAATTTATGGTGTTAGACGAGGACAGCATGAGGACTGCTTCTCTAATAGGTCAAGTGATGCAGATGAGGATGAAAAAACTGTTCCAAATCTGCAAACACGTTTTGATCTCCAACAAAGGGGAATTGGAGTAAGTATTTAAATCTTATTAGAGTGTGTCAGATTGTGATTCAAACATAGGGATTGTTCTGATTTTTCCATAAAATCGGCAGGAACTGAAATGGATGCTACATAACACGAAGGAAGGTGTTCAGTCGATGCAAATGGAATGGAATAAACAATTGTACAATCTTGGTGAGCTTTGCACAAACAGTTGTTATTATTTGAACCATGCTTTTCTGCATTCTTCAATTTTGACTGTATTTCTTTTCTGCACAGGAAAGCATATGCGTGGACTAGCGCAGGCTGCAGCAGGCTACCACAAAGTTCTAGAGGAAAATCGACAACTATACAATCAAGTTCAGGATCTGAAAGGTGTGCTTCCTGTTTGTCTGTCATAGTGTTATTGTTTAACTGACATGTCTCAAAAATATTATAACAGAGTAGGAATTAGGAGTCTCTTTAAATTGTATATATCAAATCTGTTGCATCTTTATCCCCAATTCAGTGCGAATGAATAGTTTTATCTAATTCCATGTGGGGGGAACATATCCATGGTTTGTAGTAGGAACATAAATGGTAAAAGGCCAAAAATTGCTAGAAAAGGGCAGTTTACTGTGCATTTAAAGAAGTTTGTGCTCCCACTAATTGGGAAGTTGGCAACGAGGTTGGTTCAATAGAGTAGGAGATGGATGAATGAACTGGGTAAGATTGCTTCCAGACAGGTGCAGGTGTATGAACAGCTTATCTATGCTGCATCTTCCTGTGACTGTGAGCTGTGTGTTTGAATTGAGTGTTAGACCTTGCCTCAGGCCTGGAAGATGAGCATTAGTAATTCTGGGAGAGAATATCGAATTATGTAATCTGCTTTCACTCTGGTCTCTTCTTGCATGGTGCTGTGTTATCTTATTCTGCTTATAAAACATAAACTTAGAAGCTGAGGCAGGGCATACTTGCTTGACCAAACTGGTAGTGAAAGCACAGCAGATGCCATTTGATAGGATAAAAAATTTATGCCGTTTTGTACATCAAACTTCATTCTGACTCTGTGTTTCTTATTCTTCTTAGGAAGCATAAGGGTGTATTGCCGAGTCAGACCATTCTTGTCTGGCCAATCCAACTGTCAGAGTACAGTGGATTATATTGGGCAGGATGGTCAAATTATGATTGCAAATCCTGCAAAGCAAGGAAAGGATATACGTAAATCATTCACATTCAACAAAGTATTTGGAGCATCTGCTACTCAAGGTTGGCTCTCTTTTTAGAGTGTTGAAAACCTTTTACATGATTGCAAGGGGTACTCTCTTAAATCATAACATTATTCATGTTGAATTGCAGAGGAAGTGTTTTTGGATACCAGGCCATTGATCAGATCTGTTCTGGATGGTTACAATGTTTGCATTTTTGCATATGGGCAAACAGGTTCTGGAAAGACATACACAATGGTAATAACAACCATCTTCTAGTTAGTCAATTGCAGTTTGAAGCACTGTCTTGCAAAACTAACAAGGGAATGAGTTCACTGCTGAAGAAATTCTTGCCTAGAAATATTTTGCTCAAATACTTTGCTCTAATTTTTGTGCCTTGCTTGTCTAGACTGGCCCTAAGGTGATTACAGAGGAGAGTTGGGGTGTGAACTATCGAGCCTTGAATGACTTATTCCAGATATCAAAACAAAGAAAGGATGCCTTTATATATGAGGTTGCTGTTCAAATGATTGAAATATACAATGAACAAGTCCGGGATCTTCTTGTTTCAGACAGTTCCAATAAAAGATATCCTTCTTGATCATATGGAGTTGTCTTTCTTGTTTTTAAATCTTTGGATTTCAGTTTCTCAGAATAAAATAATCCTTGACTCATAGCACATTGGAAATCCGCAACAATTCACAGCAGAATGGACTCAATGTGCCAGATGCAAATCTAATACCCGTTGCATCTACATCTGCTGTGATGGAGTTAATGAACCTTGGACACAAGAACCGTGTTGTGGGAGCAACTGCTCTGAATGACCGGAGCAGCCGTTCGCACAGGTTTGAAACACAATCTTTGGAGAATTTCAATAATACTGGTCTCTCTTGAAACCTTTCTTCAAAAAATAAAAACATTGTTTTGTTTGCAGTGTTTTGACAGTGCATGTTCAGGGCAGAGATCTTACTTCTGGAACAATTCTTCGAGGGTGTCTTCATCTTGTTGACCTTGCTGGAAGTGAGAGAGTTGACAAATCCGAGGCCACCGGAGATAGGTTAAAGGAGGCACAGCATATTAACAGATCACTTTCAGCTTTAGGAGACGTGATTGCTGCTCTTGCACAAAAGAGTTCCCATGTTCCTTACCGAAATAGCAAGCTCACACAACTGCTTCAGGATTCTTTAGGTAAATAATTCAATCTTTTCCTTAATGAATAGTTATGGAAGGAAATTACCGCTTTTCTCTAGTCTGGGGTGGTAATGATGTTGGACTTTGTTCTTAAGGTGGACAGGCAAAAACTCTCATGTTTGTGCACATAAGTCCTGAATCAGATGCACATGGGGAGACAATCAGCACTCTAAAATTTGCAGAGAGGGTTGCAACTGTTGAACTTGGTGCTGCACGTTCCAACAAGGAAAGTGGTGAGGTTAGGGAGCTGAAAGAACAGGTTTGTGTTAGAATGATTCTTGAAAAATATGTTGCTTTCTGAATGATAGTCTGATTTGTTCTCCATGGATAAAAAGGACTAAAAACATGGGATATTTTGGTCTGTTTGCTTGAGGACCTATGAGTAGTTGAAGGTTCTTGATAATGAATGCTGTCCTCTAGAGCACTCAAAGGTTTCCTGATCTTTGATGTTGCAGATTGCTAGCTTGAAGAATGCACTGGCAAAGAAGGAAGCAGAAGTTGAGCAGAGAACGAGGATTGGTGTCTCACCAATAACTAGGGATTCAAGGAACAGTCCTGAAATACAGAGAATGAGGACTGGTTTCTCATCAATGCATCCACAAATGCAGACCATGGGAGATGTCCAATCACAGGTCAACCACAGACAACCTATGGAAGATGTTGTCAACAACATAGACGTATGTGTTGATTCATCTCATGCTATTGTCATTTGATCAAGATTTTGTATCTAGGAATTCTTCGTTGAAGTTACTTACCAGGAAAGGCTGGATACTAAATGAATGGCTTATACATTTTCTCAGGTGCGGAACAATATCACTGGAAGACAAAAGAGACCAACTCACGGTCAAGACTTTCAAGTGGAGTCGATTGATGCAAGTCCTCTTGTGTTTGGCAATGGTTTAGGTGAAATGAAGAAAGCGGTGCGCCGACCATCTCCAGATAGAAGATTGACATTGGACCAATGTAGTCAAACAAAGAACAAAATTAAGCATGATATCTTTGATGAGCAAGAGAGGAGAAATTGGCAGGACAAGGTGATGATGAGCAAATATTTACCCATCCAGGGTCCATCTTTGCAAGATGATGTATTGGGATCTTGGGAAGGCCATCAACAGGAAAAACTAGACAATCCTTCTGAAATTTATAACCAAATATACCATGCCAATCAAAGAAAGATTCATCCAGATTGTGAAGAAGAGAAATTGCTACGGCAGCAGCTTCATGAGATGCAGGGGGTAATTAAAAGCAGAAGACCTGTTAGAAAAGACAAACGTGAATATGATGGGCAAAGAACTCCTTATGAAGCTGCAACTACTGATGAGTCAGAGGTTGAAATTGATGCAAGAAGCAAGGATGACTATCTGACAAGTGATTCATCAGAAGCAGATCTTTTGTGGCAATTCAAGGCGCCAAATGTGGCTGCTGTAGCCCCAGTTGAACATGTCTCACTGATCAAGAAGCCACCGCAGAGGATGTCGAAGACTCCTGAGCGAAGGTAACTTTCCTTCGTGCCTATTGTTCTGATTATTTTTCTCATTAATTTTGAGCATTGGAGGATGACATCCATAGTTAACTTGACAGTATTCAAACTGGCAAATACTGGCATACTATCGAAAGGAAAGAGCTAAGAAAACTACTACAATTTCTTGATGGCATAATGATTTAAAGTTCCTCCTCTCTAGCAATTTTGTCTCCAAGGTGCAAGCCAAGTTGAGACTCATGTTACCTGCAAAATGCATCAATTTCAAATTGAAAATGAACATTAAATAATTTAAATATTTTCTGCAGAAGTCCAAGCCAAGCTCAATGCCCTCTTGGAGCTGTTAAGCTTGAACGTAAGCCGTCTAACAAGTTTGATCGTAAGTTGCCTTCTGGTGGAATGGAAGGGAAGCGATCTTCATCTGGGGGAAAATTGAAGAATGATTCCAGAGTAATTCCGAGTAAGTAGCCCCCTCCGGTAAATTTTAATCAGATAATTCTTGAAGGAAATGTAAGAGCATGAACCCATAACATCAACTGCACCCTCTTCAACCGAACTGGAAACAAGCTTGGAAGTTGCTCATGCTGCACAATTTATTTTGATTTCCATTCTTCCCCAGTTACATCTGAAGGATCAGCTGTCGAGTATTTTACAAAGAAGACTTTGCCCTGTCAGACAGTTATATCTCCGATTCGAGTTTCATACAGGTCATCCAAAAGATGGCAATAATAGTGCTACTGGTGCTGTTTCTTTCTCAATGATTTATACTTACAATTCTTTTAGCTTCATGGCTATCTGCCTCTCTTCTGATGATATCTCTTGATTGGATTGCAGAGTGTTGTAGAATATGATAGATAGGTAGAAGAGAGCAATAATTCGGTTGCTTCTCCATGTCTGCTAATGTTGTATGGCTTTCAGAACAGAGTTGTGATGGCCATGCTCTTACATGAAATTCACATGCTATTAGACATGGCCTTCTGTATTTGTTTTGCAATGTACCTATTGTAGATTTATCAAAAGGTAATTGAAATATTCTTTGAGTTGTAGCTCAAACCTTCCATGCTCTGTTTCTATATGCGCTTTAAATCACATACCGTTTGTGCCTAAAGAATCCTTCTTCAGCAACACGGAACATATATTTCTCCAACTCTTTTGATTTTCTTTTAAAGTAGTCTAGAAGCAGTTTCATTCTTCGTTCTTAAATTATTGAATTCGTAAAAAATAAAATAATACAAGTCAATAGAAACAAAAACACTGTCGACATGATCCTGTGAGCAGTTCAGTGAAATAGTGAAGAGAAATCGATTTGTGGGCATCTATCCAGCACTGATCAGTCTCTTGTGGTGTAGTGTATGTTCTAATTTCTTCTAGGTATTGCAGTAGATCAATCTGTACGGTGCATTACATGAAGCTAAGGCCTCGTTATTTCATTACGGTAAGTTATTCTTTAGTTCATCATCTTTTGGCACTTCGCATCTTTAGCCGACATGGTAGTGAGCCCCACATTTTGCATCACATGATGATAATATTGTTTCCGATCTTGCTTAGAGAAAGGGAGCATGAGCCCCCCATTTTGCAGAAAACAGGCAGATAAAAAATTGTTTAGCAAATAAGAAGCTTGGTATCAGACAGGCAACACACGGGAGGTTTTAGTGGGGAAACAAAGAAAGACACAAATATGTATTCAAGGGCTGCTAAAATGTCAAACATTTCTATAGAGATTTATTATGCATTGGCATGCATAATTTTAGATGTTAACGAATGTTCTGAGCGTTTGTGCCAAGTTTGAGTATAATTGACATGTCCTTGCATTAATATATTATATTCTAATTGCCTAATGATAAATGGAAGTTCAGGAAAATGTGGTGGAAGTGGTACATGCAGCGATGAACACTAAAGAGATGAAGGCAAAGCTATAAAATATTGAGTTCCAAAATGCGTGGCAGTAGTAGGACTTGTCCGGCAGATTGCTATTATTCTATACACTTCCACTCCCATGCTCTTCTTTCTGCTTGTAATGCTGTATGCTTTATCTTTTTCCACTGCAAGAATAATTATATTCATTCACTTTTGGAAAACTTAAAAGCAAGCAAGATCCTTGACATTGTAGGATTATGTGCTTAGATTATTTAATATTTTCAAGTACTTGTTGTCATTCTCAGCATAATTCAGAAAGTGATTTATTTGAAGAGATGCTATGGATAATCTTCAAAGGAAGGTACTTCTATTAAGGTGGCAAGAGCTATTAGGGTTTGGTTGGGGAACAAATAGTGGTAATTGTTTGGTTAGACAGGAGACGTCGGAACGACTTTCTCACTTGCCTGGCTTTAACTGATCAATGGTACTAATGAGCGTGGTCGATAGGCCGCTTTCCCACCTTTAATGGCGACCATTCCCTTTTCCTTTTCCTACTGTTGAATGTTCTTCCATTATATTGACTTTATCACTTTGCAAAGCAATGCTTGGTACAGGGACAGTAGTTGGACCTTGATATTAACAACTGTACTAACGGACTTGATAGGGATGGACCATGGACATTCAGAGTTGCATCTGAACCACTTTATCAGGAAAACCAGGTGCTCAAGTCTAATGAGAGCCATCTTTTCCTGAAGCTAATAATACTTGGCAATGAGATCTCATAGATAGGGTAGTTGGTTGAATGAGTGGCCAATTGACTTAACCTGAAGCAGCACTAACAAGGCAGGCCTTTTTGATGCATTTTATACCTATCTGACTGCCCAGTCCCATGCCATGAGCAGGGTAACATCCAACCGCAACGCAGAGTCATGATTTGTGAAACATACTCCACTCGCCAAATGCCAATGTGTCACCCACTTTCTATCACAACAATGATTTGCTGCAGTCAAAACAAAAGTGCGTGAACTAACTTATGGCCATACAGTGGACCCACGAATATGAAAGTGTTGGTTACAATAGTTTTCAGAGTTAGATTCTTTATTTAAGGGCTTTACTCATTAAATTAAATTAATTGAGAGATACTAACAGCAGCCCCTTTTTAGCTGTGACGGGTGTCGACGTGTATCCAAAGAATACACCTACTTGGTCTGTTCGAGAGTTAGATACATTATTTAAGGGCTTTACTCATTAAATTAAATTAATTGAGAGATACTAACAGCAGCCCCTTTTTAGCTGTGACGGGTGTCGACGTGTATCCAAAGAATACACCTACTTTTTCCGATCCCGCCTTCTCTATTCTGTCAGCTTTTTCTGGTGTGCCGTCGTCCGAGTGTCCGTATAAATGTGCCCCTTATACAGGCAGGATGAATGCGATACATTTATTAGTGTGTCGGCAACAGACATCATCACCAACCTTTCCCTTTATTCTTTTACACTAGCAGTGTTTTTGCCGATCAGTTGGTGGGTTCTAGTTGCGCTACTTTCCCTAAACAAAAGATAGATTCTCAAGTACGTTAATGCTTGCTATATATAAATGTGTTTCAATATTAATCACATCATCATCTCCGCCTGCAAAAAGTCCACACGGAAAAGGAGTGATACGCACTTTACAGTAATGTTTTAAAAATTTGTATGTTCAGACGTATTCAAATAGAAGTATTATATTAAATTATAATTTATCATAATTTGATGTCAAAATAGCTATCGGATAGTTGTTATTGGTTGTTATTAATTGGATAGTCATTATTGGTTGTTATTTATGAATACAGATTGATTCATCACTATTATTTCAAGGATGATACATCATGTTGGTGGTCTGTAAGATTTTAAGTTTTCACTCTTTCAAAATGTTTCTGGGTATTGGGCAGTTAACCTATTTCCTTACAAATGATGAAGACAAGCTATTAGCCAAACCAAAAACAATTTTAAAACATACTCCAAACCCAAAAAATATTTACAAATTTGTAGTGTACAAATTATACATCATTTCCATATATATATATATATATATATATATATATATAAACACATTTAGAATATTAATTCAAATTATCTAGTACCATTTATGTTAATAACATTTACCACATTTATTTTAATTGATGAAATCAAAATTATTCATATTTTGTAAATTTATATTTATGTTTTTGTAGAGTTATGATTTCATAATATAAATCTATATCTATTAAGCAGCAAGCAAGATCAAATCTTTGGTGGTGTAAACTTCTTTTTTGAATGCAAAATTTGAGAAAATGTTTGCAGAATCTAGTCTGGTTTGATATATAAGTTTGGCATTTAAGACAATATACTTGAAGTTCTATTGTTGAAGTGTAAAACCTAATAGGCCCCTATGCTATATGGTAAAACCCAATAAGAATGGGATATTAACTATACTTTGTTTATATATATATATATATTTGGTAGTTAATGTATTTGAAGTTCTATTGTTAAAGTGTAAAACCTAATAAGCCCCTATGCTATATGGTAAAACCCAATAAGAATATCTATCTCTATCTTTGCATGAAGGATATTAACTATACTTTGTTTATATATATATATATTTGGTAGTTTGAAGCTTTTTTATTATACTATAAAACCTAATAAGCTCCTTTTGCTATAAGGTAAAATGCAATAAGAATATGTATCTCTGATTTGTAGGAGAATATTTATCTCTGTTTTTGTAGGAGGGATATTAACTATTCTTTATTTAATTTTATTTTTAATGCTACTATTCGATCTCCTAAATAAAACTCAATAACAATTGTATCTAAACTAATCTGAGAGACATATTCGAGAAAATTTTCATACATAGGTTAAAACTAATGGTTGACACAGTCTAAACTGAGCAACTCTTATAAATTTTAATGAGGACAAAAAAATATAAACAAAATATAGATCCTATATTTTTTAATGTGGACAATTGAGTGGTTTTATTTACCAAATTGGATATGAAAGTTGCTCATAGTTATGATATTTTTTGTGGAAATTAGAATTTATTTTGATATAGTTGAATGAATCTTCACAATAGGGAAGAATACCTTTAAATAGGCAACATTAGAGAAGAATATCATAGAAATACCTTGGGTTGATAAAAGCTAAATAATTTATTTTGATCTAGCTAAAATATTTTACTGCAATGAATGTTGAAAAATACCTTTAAATAGGTTAAAAATACCATGAGAAACACCATGGGTTGATAAAAGCTGAAGCCCAAATTTTTCCATGTTTAAATTTACTATTTTATCTCAATTTTATTTAATTTATTAACTATTAGTTCTTTATATATATATATATATATTAAATTTATTTTTTTAATGTAATTTGATCATTACAATACTATGAGTAAAACCATGGATTATGAAAACCTGAAGTCCAAAAGCCTCCATTCATAAATTTAGTATTTTATGGCAATTTTATTAAAATGATTAATTACTTTTTTTTTTTAAATTTTATTTTAATTTTGTTTTATTTGACAATTAGATAAGAATACCATGGGCAAAACCATGGATTGCAAAAACCTAGAGCTGACAATTAGGGAAGATAAGAATACCATGGGAAAAACCATGGATTGCAAAAACCTAAAGCCCAAAAACCTAGCTGAATTTACAAAGTTATTTCAATTTTATTTTAATTATTGATTAATATTATTATTATTATTATTTTTAAATTATTATTTATTATTTTTTTAAATTTTTTTAATAAATTTATTTATGTAATTCTACAAATTAAAAATGTTTACATAACATAATACAACATAACATGTATACTTAAACCCCTACACATCTAACATTTAAGGCCTACATATCTACCCCATAATGGGTTGTAGAGTGCCACTGGACATCTACCCCGTAATGGGCTGTATATATGCCCTCACAATTGTTTTATAGTGATGTTATTCTTAGTTTTTTTAGTTTAGTTTAGTATTAGTGTCATTTGAACATTAGAGTTTCAATGATTTTGCATTCTTGTTGTGTAACTAGTCAAATCTCAATACATAATACGTAACTAATGTAGAGTAAGTTATGCATGCATTGTGAGCCCTAGCCAAGAAGGATATGGACCCTATGGACCTAGAGCCATATATCCTAATCCACAACCGCAAAGCCTTCATCTCTAATGAAGAAGAGTGTGAAAATATTTGGAGAATAAGAAGTTGATGACATTATTTTCATTGATGGAAAAGGAGCAACAAAGGAAAAAGAGCAACGACCAGGCAAAGGAGCAACAAGAGCAAGGCAAAAGGCAAAAGAGCAACAACAAAGGAAAAAGAGTAGCAGGAAGGCAAAAGAGCAACAACAAGACAAAGGAGCAACATGAGCAACAAAGGAAAAAGAGCAGTTGCAAGGAACAGTAAAGGGGTAGCAAGAAGTGTACACCATTAAACTATGCAAAAATGGTTGCACAAGTAATGTATGCACAAATGAACAGGAGTAGCAAGTGAGATAAGTCTTCCAACAAAACATGTTTGATATGCAGAAACAAGAACAAGGGTGATGGAAAAAGAGCATCAAAGTAAAATGGAAAATGTTTTAGATTGTGTTGCTTTAGGGTGACATTGATGCTTTTGTGAGAATGTTTGTATGAATGTTGTAGAGATCAGCTTTGAAGAAGATGTTGATGCAGAGATGCAAGGAAAGACAAAAGCATGATCATTGTTGTGATGCAAGGCAAAGACAAGACTCCTTGACAACAAAGGCAAGACAAAGACATGATGCAAGGCAAAGGCAAAGACATGGAAAAATACTGTGATGCAGGGCTATTTGAATATGAATGCAAAATGTTATTATTGCATGTTATTTATTTATTTTATTGACATGAAGAATATGAATGAATGACATTTGGGTATTGATGAAATTCATTTTATATATTTTAATATTCAAGAGTTTAAGCAGTTTTGGAATTGAAGAGACACCCTTGGAATGCAAAGAGACAAGATTTGTCATTTCATATTCGTATGAGTGGAACACTGTTAATTTTGGGCAACTAGGTTTAAACTCCATGTTGCACTGCTCATATGACAATGGTCATATTTTTGTTGTATTCCTATTTCGGAGAGGTGCAAAATTGATCTAAAGATCATCTTGATCGGATGAGCAGAACATTTATTTTGAATTTACTTTCCACATGTGCAAAGTCGGCCAGATTTGTAATTTAGGCTCACATGCTTAATAGATGTGTCACACACCCTCATTGATGGATACAAATTGGAGAGACTTGGAGGTCATTTTATCATGAACTCATCATACATTCTTTCATTGTGATATGATTGGTTCGGTAGCCTTTGGAAGCCTTTTTCCCCTCACACGTGTGGAGTGAAGTTGCTATTTTCCGCGGATTTGTTTAGGGCCTTTTGCTGCAGCATTGACTGTGGTCAACCCTTGGTCGTTTGACCTCAAACTTTTACCAAAATTCTGATTTTAGGAGGTCGTATTGTTGGGCACTAAAATCGAGGAATTATGGGTTGTTTGACCGAAGACCTAATCTGCTGTGTTGGATTTTCTATTGGTGCCTGCGTTGACTTTGGGTTGACTTGTGATGAGATGTCTTTGAGGGTTGTGGTTGTGACACATGAAGGATTGGCTGACCGAGAAAGACTTTGTTGGTTGAAGCATCCTGTTGACTGCCATAACGCAACAATATCTCATATCTTTGTTGGACAAAAGGAATTGTAAATCTGATCTATATTTGGCTTGTCTTCTATTGATCTATTATTGTGTTCTATCAACATTTTACTTTCATGTTTATGTGATTGTTATTTTGTATCGGGCGTAAGAAATATTGACGTAAAAGTGCTTCAAGCATAGAACACCATGGTTATCTAAATTTAACAGGGAATTAGAGCTGAGGTGAAGACAAATTCCAAGAGTCCACGCTGGTGTTAGAAGCAATCTGTGAAGGAAGAAATCCTATCAAGGACAAATGGCCTCCTCAACCTACAAGGGTTTCAAGGCTGATGATAAATTGATTGATAAGTCTGATTATCATGCATGGAAGATGACCTTGGATTTTGTGCTAGAAGATCAAGATGTCATGGACTATGTGCAGGGGAATATTCAAGAGCCTCCATCAAATGCCACTGCTGCCATGAAGACAAAGTATAGAAAAGGGGAAATCAAAGAAAAGATGATTATTCAGGATTCTGTTCATAAGCACTTGGTTGCTTACATTTCTGAGCTGAAGACATCTAAGGAGATGCATGATAAGCCGGTGAGCATGTTCAGGGATAACAATGCTAATCAAATCCTCTTCTTCAAGAATCAATTGAAGAATATCAAGAAGGGTAAGGATGAATCTATTCAATCCTATTTTATGATGCTCACTGAAATCAAGAATAACTTCCTAGCTATTGGGGAAGAAATCTCCGATCGAGAGATGGTTCTTATTGCACTTGGAGGTCTCCCCCATGATTGGCATGTATTCAATACCACTATTCTTAATAATAATGTGATTCCTGATTTTGATAAAATATTGACGATATGCACTCAAGAGGAAACAAGAATGATGGAGTATGCCTCTAATGGTAATGGAAGTGACCCTAATGCCTTCGCCGCTCATGCAAATAAGAAGAACCATGGTGGCTCGAGAAATCACAACCATGGTAGAGCGGGGCCCAAAGGAAGGAAGGGAAGATGTTACACTTGTAACAAGTCTGGTCACTATGCAAGAGAGTGCCCTAATATAAGGGACTCCCCCAGGGATGATGACAACAACAACTCGAGAAGGAATGGCAGGAACATCAGGTTCCAAGGAAAAAGGAAGGCTCCTTTTGATCATAGTGGAAATGGGCAACCTTTCAAGAGGTCAAGAAATTACAGGAACGATGAGTATAATGTTGTTGATAATAAGAGAAATGAATTTATTCTTGTATCTGCTCTCTCTGCTGCATCTCCACCCAACACCCTGAATGTATGGTTAATTGATAGTGGTGCTTTAAGGCACCTCACTGGTTATAAAGAAGCCCTCTCTGATTTGGTTGAGAAGGATACTAATCTAGAAATTATCCTTTGAGATAATGTCACCTATCTCGTGAAAGGGACAACGACTGTCACCCTCCATATATCTCAAGGTCAAGTCCTTCGATTACAAGATGTGTTGTAAGTACCTGATTTGAAGAAGAACCTTGTGTCCATATTGGCAACGGAAGACAAAGGGTTTAAGATGGTATTCGTTGATGGAAAGATACTTATCTGGAAGAATAACTGCAATGAAGCACTTTCTATTGGTTTTAGAGTTGATACAATCTACCAGGTTGGAGGAAGTCCATTGGAGGCTATGTCATGTAATAAAATTCTTCAAACAGAGTTATGGCACCGGAGGTTTGCACACATTCATTACAAAGCCCTTCCCAAAGCAAGGAAGGTGGTGACAGGGATGCCCAAATTTAGAGATGATCATGAAGGTATATGTCAGGGTTGTGCTGAAGGGAAGCATACAAGGGGACCATTCCCCTCAAGTGTCACAAAGACAACTGCTATCTTGCAGTTGATACATTCCGACTTATCTGGTATGCTGCTTGTGACATCCCTAAGAGGATTTTCCTATTACATGACTTTTACAGATGACTTCTCCCGCAAGACCTGGATATATTTTTTAAAGAAGAAGGACGAAGCATTGAAATGGTTCCGTACCTTCAAGGCCTTGGAGGAAGATCAAATTGAGAAGAAAATCAAAGTTTTGAGGATCGACAATGGGACCTGGTATGAGTCAAATGAGTTTAATGAATTTTTTATAGAAGCTAGCATTAAGAGGGAGACCACAACTGCGTACACTCTTGAGCAAAATGGTGTTGCTAAAAGAAAGAACCGGACCATTGTGGAAGCTGCTCACACCATGCTATGTGACCAAGGTCTTCCGAAGTTTCTATGGGGAGAAGCTGCGAATGCTGCTGTGTATGTTCAAAATAGATGTCCACATTCCGCTCTGGACTCCAAAACTCCCAAGAAGTCTTCTTTGGTAAGAAACCTGATGTTTCTCATTTTTGAGTTTTTGGTTGTCCTGTTTACTTTCATTTTCCAAAAGAAAAGAGAAGCAAGATGGATGCTTTTGTAAAGAAGGGAATGTTTGTGGGCTACAGTGAAAATTTGAAGGCATATAGAATATATGTGTATGGTCAAATATAAGTGGAGATATTCCACGATGTCACCTTCAATGAAGATGTTGCCCTCAAGAAAGTGAGAAATATTCCTAGCTCCAAGGTAGACAAATAGGATGAAGAAGCAGGGAAGCAGGAAGAGCCAAAAGGATGACTTGATGCCCGATGTTGAAGGACCTATGGATACCATTGATCTACCTCCTTCAAATAAGAGAAGACCCTCATGGTTCCGGGATATTCTCGCAGATGCCGAGAGACATGTTGCCCCAAGGGGGACATTCCGTGAAAGCAAGAAGTCGAAGAGATACCAAAGGTATCTAGCAAACATGAGTAGGATAGTACAACCTGAACCTAGATCATTTGAAGAATCCGTAAAGCATCAAGTTTGGAAGGATGCTATGCATGAAAAATATGAGTCCATTATGAAAAATGATGTCTGGGAAGTGGCCCCGAGACCGGAGGACAAATCTGTTGACACCTTGAAATGGCTCTATAAGATCAAGCATGGATCTGATGGAAGTGCTGAAAAGTACAAGGCAAGGTTTGTTTCTCGAGGCTTCTCCAAAAAAGAAGGCATAGATTATGATCATATATTTGCACCTGTGGTCCGCTATACCACCATCTGATCTATTATTTCCCTAGCCGCAACGCAATGATGGAGTCTACATCAGATGGATGTGAAGACTGCTTTTCTACATGGTTATATAAAGGAAGAGGTATATGTGGAGCAACCTCTAGGGTTCGAAGTTCGAGATAGAGACACCCATGTATGCAGGTTGAAGAAAGCCCTCTATGGGTTTAAGAAAGACCCCAAGGTTTTGTACGAGAGGATAGATATCTACTTGATGAAGTTGAGCTTCACCCGAAATAATGCTGATTCAAAAATTTATTTTAAGGTTGATAGAGAAAGGCCTCTCATTTTGGTTCTCTATGTGGACGATCTCTTCCTGATAGGTGCTGAACCTCTCATTCATCAGTGTAAGAGGGAGCTAGCTTTCGAGTTTGAGATGAAAGACCTAGGATTGATGCACTACTTCCTAGGCTTGGAGGCCTGACAGAGGCCAAGCAAGATTTTCCTTTCTCAAGGAAAATATGTTGTGAAGCTGTTGGAGAGATTTGGTATGGTGGACTGTAAGTCTGTGTCGACACCGATGGAACTCAACTTTAAGAAGTTGAGTGGAAACGTTGTTGGGCCTGTGCTAGAAAATCCTACCGAGTATCGACAATTCATGGGGGCCCTGATGTTCTTAGTGAACTCCTGTACGAACATATGTTTTGCAGTGAACACTTTGAGTCAACATATGGTTGATCCTCATCACATTCACTGGATTGGTGCCAATAATCTGTTGAGATATCTTCGGGGAAAAATCAACCATGGGATGAGATACACTATCGGGAGTTTGAGATTCCATAGATATACTGATGCTGATTAGGCTGGAAGTGTGGTGGATTGTAAGAGCACATCTGGATGTTGCTTCACCTTGGGTTCTGCTTCGATATCTTGGATAAGCAGGAAGTCAAAGTTAGTGGTTTTGAGCACCACTGAGGTCGAATACGTTGTAGCGAGTATGGCCTGTTGTGAAGCTATCTGGTTGCGAAGCTCTTTAGTGAGCTGTTTGGGCATGTGCTAGATACCCCTGTTATCCTTTGTGATAACCAGAATGGGATTCGTATTTCCAAGAACCCTGTGTTCCACGATCGATCCAAGCATATTGATATCAGGTACCACTTTATACGAGATATGGTACAAAGAGGCGTCGTAAGGTTTGATCATATAGGAACTGATAATAAGGTCGCGGAAATTCTCATGAAGCCCTTGTGGAAGGTCAAGTTCTTAACCTTCCATGAGAAGCTTGGAATCGTGGAAAGACCCTATTCTGAGGGTCTTGCTTGAGTTGGACTGTGAGCTCTGGGAGCTCCAGGGGGCTTGGGGATAACTTTTTGGAGCTATAAGCACATATGAGGCTAGGCTTGCCGAACCTTGTTGTGCTTCCGCCCCATTGTTATGATATTGAGTTGGTTCGCCTCTCTTTGATCTGTGCCCCGCACACATCCTACCCATGGAGTTTCAGAATCATGGGAAGTACCTCTCATTTGGACAATGAGGTGGGAAATGTGGATAGAGATCAATAGCAATACCGATTGATGCATCAGATATTTCCGTACTCTCTATGTCTAGGATGGAATGTGTCTAACACCTTGATCTGGGATCAAGTATGATGAGATTTTATCCTCCAAACTGACTTCTAGTTAGTAAACTAACTTTGGGTTAGTAAGAGACTATTTTTGAGTCCAAGAGAGATTTTTACCTCTAAGTTGACTTCGAGCCAGCTGAGTGTGATGTATTTGTGACTCACATTTTGTTCTATCTAAGAAAGAACCATAAAAGCAAGTTACGACAAGATGACGCACGATGTTTGGTGAAAGTACATCATGGTATTGATGGATGGCACTTGTGGACAGATGGAGTTCTCCCCAGTGAGAGGGAGTGTTAATTTTGGGTAACTACGTCCAAACTCCATGTTGCACTACTCATATGAAGATGGCCATATTTTTGTTGGATTCCTCTTTCGGAGAGGTGCAAGATTGATCTAAAGATCATCTTGATTGGATGAGCATAACATATATTTTGAATTTATTTTCCACATGTACAAGGTCGGCCAGATTTGTAATGTAGGCTTACATGCCTAATAGATGTGTCACACACCCTCATTGATGGATATAAATTGGAGAGACTTGGAGGTCATTTTATCATGAACTCATCACACATTTTCTCATTGTGATTTGATTGGTTTGATAGCCTTTGGAGGCCTTTTTCCCCTCACATGTGTGGAGCGAAGCTGTTTTTTCTGCGGATCTGTTTAGGGCCTTTTGCTGCAGCATTGACCAGCGTTGACCGTGGTCAGCCCTTGGTCGTTTAACCTCAATATTCTACCAAAATTCTGATTTTAGTAGGCCATACTGCTGGGTACTAAAATCGAGGAATTTCAGACTGTTTGACCGAAGCCCTAATCTGTTGTGTTGAATTTTCTGTTGATGCCTGTGTTGACTTTTCTGCATTGACTTTGAGTTGACTTGTGATGAGCTGTCTTTGAGGGTTGTGGGTGTGACACATGAAGGATTGGCTGATCGAGAAAATTTGCTGGTTGAAGCATCCTGTTGACTGTCGTAATGCAACAATATCTCATATCTTTGCTGGACAAAAGGAATTGTAAATCTGATCTATATTTGGCTTGTCTTCTATTGATCTATTTTTTTGTTCTGTCAACATTTTACTTTCATGTTTATGTCATTTCTATTTTGTATTAGACCTAAGAAATATTGAAGTAAAAGTGCATCAAGCATAGAACACCATCGTTATCCAAATTTAACAAACACGAACAACCATCAAAGTTCATTTATAAATTTGTGCAAGGTTGGACAGATGGTTGGTTAGAGTGTTAGAGAATGTGAGAGATGATTGATATGTTATGCATTATTTACCTGGCACATACGAAGCTTATGTGAAGCAAATTTGAAGGGAAGAAGAGGCAGAGATGAAGATGGAGATATGAAAAATTGTTGACCAGGTAAACCAACACATTGTTTATGTTTGTTTGCAACAAGGGATCATAGTCTCCTTTCAAGTAGTGGCTTGATAAATATCAGGTTGGAGCCTGTTGAGGTAGGAGCCTCTTGTGGGTTGTAGCCTACAGAAAACGTATGGGAGTTGGAGCTTCCTTGAATGTTGCAACTTGCAGAAAATTGAGGTAACAACCTCTTGTAGGTTGGAGCCTACAAAAAATCAGATGTAATAAGGGAGTATGAGCTTTCTTTTGCAACACAACAATAAAAAAAATGTGTTTTTCTCCCTTTATGGGTTTCCACTTATATATGGTGTCCATATGTGTTGGTATTATGTGTTGATGTATTTTTTTGGTTTTATTATTACTTGTTCACATATTTAATTTACTGGTCATTATTTGTTAAGTTTCTCATTTAATGTATTAGTTAACGAGTTTAAGGAAAATAATTTTAATGTCCATGAATGGACTAAATTGATTCACCCCCCCTCTTAGTTTAGTCAAGCTTTCATCAATTGGTATCAGAGTCGGTTCCTTTGGTGTAAGCCTAACAACTTGAAGGAGAACTAGTTGATTCATGGACTATCAAAGTGTTCTTGTGATTAGTGCATCAAAATTTCATGAATGGAGAGGTAAGGTTAAAAGCGAACTAATAGCTTATGGACCTGGTGTATGGAAGCTTGTATGTGATGGTTACTGCAAAGAATCTCCTTCTATGCAAGAAAAACAATTGAGTGCTAAGGAAAAATGTGTTATGTATACCATTCTTCATAATAAGGATCTTGATACAGTGATAGAATTAAATTATGAAAAATAAATCAGAGGTAGATTGCAACTCATGCATGACGGAGATTGTAGTAGTTGCACTGTCGAAAAAGAGAAGAGAAAGAGGAAGAAGAAAAATCTTGATCAAAAGGAAAGTGTTCAGTCAAATGAGGTCTATGCTAGTGTGAATGGACCTTATTGCCATGAAGAAAAGATAGTTGAAGAAGAAGCCAAGCTTGACTGAAATAGAAATATTGAAGAATGAAAACAAAGATTTGAAGAAACTTGTGCAAATATGTGATGAGAGAGAGTATAAGTACAAGGAGAAAATTGTCAGTTTGAAGACACAACTTGAAGAAGAAAGTAGAATAGAAGAGGTGATGAGCACTAAATTCAAGGAGATATACCTACAATGTGAATGATTAGAAGTTGATATTGATTTAGCTAGAAATGAGTTAGATTTAAAAAATAGATTTTGTAAAAATATCCAAGAGGAGGTCGTTTCCATGAGAAATTCAGGAAAGGCAACCATAGAGGATAATGAAGCAACCTTGAAAAGACCTATAGGAGAAGGGACAAGCAACATGATTAGTAAAGAAGAAAACAAAAACAATCAACAACATCATGGACTAAAGAGTAAGGTGAAGGAAGGGCCCTTTGCAAGAAGGTCATTTTCTCCCAGAGATTAATCGAGAAAATTTGAAAGGATACTCTTTCCCCCTTTGAAAGATATTAAGTGTTTTTTCTTGCCATGAACTTGGACATGTTGCATCACAATGTAAGACAAAGAAAATCAAATGTAATCAACAAAATATGTAGCAAACAGGAAGTGTCCATCAAGCAAACAAGCAGAGAAGAGAATCGTCTACGAGGTAGACAAATTAGTTCTATGGTTATTGTTCTTTGTGTAATTGATTTGGACATAAAGCTATTGAATGTAAAATGTATGTAAGGAAGAATATGAGCACAAGAAGACACCCACCATTCCACACTAGATGTTATGCATGTGATAATCTAAGTCACAAAGTCAAGGATTGCAAGAAATCATATACTCTAAAGAAATCTAAACAAAAGATGCAAGCTAAAAAATGAAGGAAATGCAAATAATAAAAGGAAATCTACTAAAGAGTGGAAAAGGAATAAAAAAGAGCAGGTTATGATTTCAATGACATAATAAAATCATCATTATCCCAGGAGGAGCTGTTCATGGAAGTAATGAGGAACTTGGTCCATCTCAAAGTAGCACCATTCCAGGGGGAGAGCAAACTAAATCTATAAAGGCATGTGGTTGAAGAACTTGAGCGTGGACATATTGGATGTATCATCCTAATTTCATATATCAGCAATGAAAAAAAAATGAAATGACAAAAGAAAAGGAACATAAAAGTAGATGTTAGAAGTGTTGGATTGAAATAAAGTCAAGGGCCTTTGCACACCCTTGAAAGAAATGAAACATCTAACCACAACCTCAATCGTAATAATGGAACAAGCAACAAATAAATTGATCTTCAATACCTATAAAAGTCCTTGTACACTTGCACTAATTGCTGAGGAGATGGAAACTGTAACAAACATTAATATTATGAGGAGAGCTTATGTAGATGTGGTGGTTGTTTCAGAATAAAGAAAATTGTTGCAGATAATCTTATTGAAGATATTTCATCATCAACGCATGACTTGATTGTCTTGCTAGGTACCATACAAACAATGAGCATATTGTAGCAGATTTCATGCCGCCTAAACTTGCACTGTCTACAAGGTTGGATAGACAAATAATAATAAAGACAACCACCATATTCAGAATCAACCAGACAACTTAACTCCAATTGAAATGCCAAGCTTGAAGAAATTGGAAAAAAATAATCTTCCAATTACAGAGGCAAACAGTTCTTCAATGTTTCATAGCACAAGTCAAATATTTTAAAAATTGTGAGGGAAGGAATTGCATAGCATTTGAGGAGGGAGGCATGCTGCAATTTTCACTCACACTGCCTTTGTCTAATGTACAGAAAATAAAGGTGCTCATGAGAAAAAGGCATTGGTTCAGTAAATCCTTGTATTCCCGACTATTAAAAAGAAAAAGAAAAAAAAGGGATGGAGACAACCTAAGTCAAATACGAGAAAACGAAGGTTTATATTTGAACAAGCTCGTGGAACCTAAAAAGTGCTCAGGCTGCCTTGTTCCTTGAGTACATGAAGCAGAAAGACCTCTACTTATGGATGGAAAAGCGACTGAGTAGATCTTCAGTTCAATTTCTAGTTAGCGCTGTCCACACAATGGAAGAGCTAAAGCTAGTGGGGAACCAAAGAATATATGGAACTGAGAAAAATGACAGGTCGTTTGGAAAAAATGGCCTCATTGAGATATGAGTAATATGGAATGAGTAATCGGTTTCTTTCTTAAAGTCAGATTCGCTCAGAGTAAATAAAGGGACTTGGAAATGTGCAAATACAAATATGCAAAGCAAAAGAGAAAAATACTCGGCAAGATCCTTAAAGAACGTGGTTCCTCCAAGTGCCTGGTGAGAATTCTGATGAAGATAGAACTGAGTCCGATGTTACATGGCATACAGACTTGCATTACACCCGTGGTCTAATAAAATTGAGCGTTATGACAGAAGAGAACGTTATGTGAATGCGTTTTGGTAAGAGGGTTGTCAGAATTAACAAGAGATGCTAGGGAATCAACCATAATACCTTATTAATGCGATTTTGGTAAGAGGGATGTCAGAAATAAAAACTGATGCTAGGGAATCAAACCAGAATACCAACACGGGTTAGATTATTTACGATATGTGTTACATGTGTGGAACAATATTAGAATAATGTCTGGTGGTGCTAAATGCTTGATGTTGCGTGTTTCCGAATTTTATTATGGTATGTTGAATTAAACAACAGTTCCAAAGTATTGGCATAACGTTAAATATTATCAGCCGCATGATATATCATATCATTACCAAACTATCGTGTTGCGTTATTACAAAGTCATGCATTATTATTGTAACAGTCTATTAATGACAATGTTATAATATATTACAGATGGTGCATATGTCGATGATGATGTTTATATATGATGGGTGGTTTCATGGTAATAGTCACGCTATCTTAGCATTGGGTATGAATTGTTGGCATTCAATGAATTATGGTGCTGGCAACGAATATTGACGGGGTTATATATATACTCAAGAAGAACTACGCTAATATTCAATATTTCCTTATTTCCTCTACCTCAAGCAAATTAACAAATTATGGTATCTACAATAAAGAACTGTCAACGTTGATGGCCACTTAATCACCACGAACTTCTCGGCAATCGTGAATGCAATATATCTGGAGTTGGTATATTACAGTACGCAGTGCATAGCTTTAGTTATATCGGTTTTTTTTTTTTAAAAGCATTAATCGCAGATTCCATTGATACATTGCAGTATAGTGAGCCAAAAACCTTATTTTTGATAGTGCATCAATGTATATGCCAATTGGCATTATAATGATATATAAGGTTGTATACCTTGATACATAAGGCTACATTCACCTATTTTGTTGATATAATATGATGGTGGCGGTGTTCATATTATATTATAAATTGATATTATATGGCAACCTATATTATCGGACAAGAGTTTTAATATTGGCCAGATTATGTACTATATTATAAGATTGATATTATATGGCAACCTATAATAATCTCTTCATTATAATATTTAATTATCCATAAATTTAATTAGTGATGTTACATTTGACAGCGACAACGGAGAACACAATAGAATAAATTAAAAAATATTTTATTATATAGATATATGAATAAGACAATCTTTGTCATACAAAATGGGACATTTATTGGTATCCCTTTGTCTTTCAATTGAGACACTATGTCCATTACATTAAACAAAATGTCTAATTTCATAGACAAATATTTCAACAAATACAACGCCTTGCTTTGATATCCAAACATAGTGAT
Organism: Pinus albicaulis; assembly: GCA_034641835.2. Taxonomy (NCBI): domain Eukaryota; kingdom Viridiplantae; phylum Streptophyta; class Pinopsida; order Pinales; family Pinaceae; genus Pinus; species Pinus albicaulis. Next base: position 331,354,671 of record CM076571.1, read on the forward strand.
CATTATTCTTCGCTTGAACTGCTGTCATTTCTAGAGCTACTTCCATGGCTTGGGTTATTTTCAGGAATGTTTTGTTCACAGTGTTGATTGTTTTCTTTTTCTTCACCTTCCATCTACAAACATAAAAATAAACTGTAATGAGTGTATATACATTAGTGATAATAATGAAAATTGAAATATTAAATAATATACATCAATGTAAATCGAAAAGAAATGACGTACCATAACAACAATTGACTCATAAAATATACACATTATTTCAAAACCATGTACCACGCCATATTTCAAGATTTCATCTGTTGGCGCAGTTCCATACTTTGTTTCCTGCAAGTTTTATACCCCATAACAAATCATATATTTAATATAAAATATTTTTTTGTTTTATTAATTATAGATGGAGCTAAGTAAAACAAGATCGATAGATGCGTACAAATTCCACAATTAATTTCTGATATGCCAACATATACTCATAACCCATATTTAACCCAATTTCAATCAATTCGTCTGATGGTTCTTCTTTGTATGTTAGCACCTGGTTGAAGACATTCAATGATGATTTTCGTAAAACAACTTAAAAAATAAAAAAATGAAATCTAGTTAAGTTGTTATAAGGAATTAACAATTACTCACAAACTTAGATATCAACCCTTTTCTTCCTTGTCATCCTGTTTTATGTGCTGAATGGGTTCCATTTATTTATTTATTTTTTTTTTCTGCAAGAAAATACTTGAAAATTAATATAAGATGCTAAATTGTTTATTTATTGTACCTAATGATCGAAAAATTCAATGATTACATATTACATTTGAAGCACGTTGTTGTTGAGATGGCTCCTCTTGTGATGCAATTTTGTCCATTTCTTTGACCATCTCCTTGTACACCTTTTTGGACATTCCCATTGGCATATTTATGATATCAGCTCATTCACCTTTTGAGATTTTCATAATCTTCCTGAAAATGTAACATGACAATAAACTATTTCATTTTTATATTGATATATGAAAAGTAAATATAACAAAAGTGATATTTATAAATAATTCTAGACAAACATTTAAAGGAATATTACTTTTTCATTCATTCTTTTTTATTGTTGTATGCTTTTGCTATTAAAGGTCTGACATGTCTCATTGACCAATTATCTGGAAACTCTTCCTATAGTTCAGATAAAATTTGGTTCTTGGAATCATTGGATTGATTTTTGTATTGTAAGTGGAAATAATGTCTATACATTCGTTCCACTAGATCCCTCAAACTTTTGTAAAAGTTTTTCCCCCTTTCGTTACCCTCTAGCACCACTCTAGATGAGCTAAGGAGAAATTCATTTTCATTTGCATGTTTCACTTTTTTATTTTCTTAGAAAAAAAATTATTTTATGAGTTGTTGGTCCCTGTATAACATTAAAAGATATTAATTAATAGATTGTTTGACACATGTTATCTAATAATTTTAAGTATATTATTAATGAAAATTAAAAAAGAAACTCATACTGGATCAATAGTATTTTTTCATTCACCTGATTCATCCTTTTGTAATTTTTCCATCAAGATTTTACGCTCTTCTCGTCCTAGACCAGAAATAACCTTATTGAGCTTCGTCATTTTGTGGCTGTGTATGATATATAATAAACAATAAATATTAGTTAAACTTACGTATAGTTCAAAAATAATATTTTTTTGTAAATAATTTATAAAGAACTTGCCTTTTTTGCTTTTCTTGATGCGTTATCAGTATTTTTGTTACTTGATCTCTTGTCAGTCATTTATTTATCAATCTGAAACCTGTACCATATCATTCATTAATATATTTATAAATAAATTTTCAACTTTTCGGGTAAAAAAAAAATCTCAAGAAACCGGTGCACCATTCATGGTGTACACACCAACGTCGGTGTGTGGGGGTCTTACAAATGCACTACACACCAACGTCGGTGTGTGGGGGTCTTACACCGTATGGTGCGCTATGTCAACAAGGAGCACCGATGCGTTACATGTTAACCACCACACCAATAAACACAGAGAAAATAATAAAAATCGTCCAGTGTTAGTTTTTGTAGCATAAACGCTCTACGCAACAAGGGACCACCATACAGTGCTCTCTGTCAACTAGGAGACCTGGTGCGGTGCGTTATATGTTACATGGTGCACTAGTTAACAAAACAAAACAAATTTTTGGGAAACAGTACGTTCGTTGTGCGCCATAGTGAAATAGCGCACTAATGCCCTATTTTACATATGACGCACTAATTAAAAAAAATATTTTTTAATTTTTTATTACAGAGTACTTTCGCGGTGTGCTTGGATAATACAATGCACCGGTGAGCTAGGTTACGTAGGGTGCACCAATAAAATAATTTTTTTTTCAAAAATTCACGCAATGGCCGACATGGATTGGGATCCGACTATGCAAGTCGTCCCGTGGGTTGGATGTCAATCTAAAATGAAAAGCTCTAATTCTGAAATCACAGAAACAAGGAGAAGAAAGGGCAGAAACAAAAAGAATGAAGGGTTTAGGGTAAAAATGGATTTTTTGTTTTGTTTTGTTTCTGAAAATGAAAAACAAATTGAAATTTTTTTCTTACTACATAAAAAAACTGCACAAAAAAGTAAAAAAAAAAATCAAATTTAATCATGAGATCATTTGAAATTCTATGCTACAGGGTTTGAATCACTAGAGGTTTGGAATTTTGATTGTCTGAATACTTCTGTTCGAACGTATTTCATTGCTCCACAGTGCTCTCGTGCTCTCTTGCTCCAGGTATGTCTCCTGCAAATCCCTAGCTGAAATTTTTTGCAAAAATAAAGAAATAATGAAAAGTGTTTAGTATTTAAAGAATTTTTTTATGAAATTAGATTTTCGAAAATATTTTGCCGCCTTTTTTTTTTTTTTTTCACTTAAAGAAAATAGAGTTGCACTTTTTTTATTTGTGGTTATTCGTCACCGGGCACCGTCCAATGTAACACGACACGAGTGCGTAGTAACTAAAACGCACCGGTGCGGTTATATGTACAGTAGCACCAATTTGCAATTAAGGCACCAGAATTACTTTTAGGTGTGTACACCAAAATTTAGTGAAATCCAACCATAGAAATTGAGAATTATAATTATGTTTATTCTTGATGGAAATATGCAATTAGAATTAGAACTTTGTTTATTCTTGAGAATTAGGATTAAAATTAGAATTGGATAAATTATTGATGGAAATAACTATTATTCCAATGAATTTTGTTTATTACAGGAGGTCCCCACTAATTATGTGGAGAAAATGCAATGTGGGGTGTGTGAAGATGCAATACTACAGGGCCCAAGTGGGAAATTGTGGCATGTGAACCTATGCTATGTGTAGAAATTAAATGCACTAAGCATGCATATGTCCAAGATCCACCTGATCTCACACTATTTAACTTTACGCAAGATACTGAATCTATTCCACTTGTTAATATTTTTCGGAAATAATTAATTGCACACACATGTGAAGCATAAACAAAAATTATCAATCGCACATAACACCGTTTTTAACCGGAAAGCCTGAAGCTGAAAAACCCAACTATATATTATGTAACATGGAGATCATATGACAATCTCATGCAAGCATACAAAGCTTATCACAAGCTTTCAGTACAGTATAATCTTCATACACTAATCAGGCATAATCTTGCAAATCCATGCACCGATCTTTGCCACCTGCTAGCCTGCCTCCACTGCGCAATCTCTGTTGAAGAATAGCTCTGAATGAATTCGAATTACTCCATCCTTGACTGCGCAATCATCATTGGAATCTCCATTGAGTGTGTGATGCAATCAATGCATCACTATAGTCACAACAGATAGTCTATCTTGCCCTTTCACCTATCTCTCCACTGGTCTCCACTGAAACTGCCATGCATTGTAGTTAACTGTTGTATTGTTCAGTTGATTAATGAGTTATTATTTGTGAATTAATTAACTAATTAATTCACTCCACTCTCACTAGTGTATCAATCAGCTAGACTAGATACAACTAGCTCAACTGAGTCTAACTGAGTTAAACTAAATACAACTCCACCAACTACTTCTCCAACTCCACCAAACTCTGTCACATGAGTTCTAACTGAAGTCCTCCATGCATTAGCTCCGGTAAACCCTCAGGAATAGCGTAATTCCTTCCGTCATCCGCCGTGCCACATCCGTGCACCGAACCCGAAGTGCTTCAAGAGAATAAGTTGTTGTTTAGAGTCTGATTATTATTAAGAGCTAATAATAATCGACATGCATCTATTTTTAGATTGATTATCTATAAATAGACTTTGCCCAATATTCTAAAAATATAATTTCATATTTTTTTCCAACTTGACCAACCATCCACAAATAGCACCCCGCAACTTCTGAATCTCGAAATATGATCATCATGTCTAAAAATTAGACACAAGCCTAAAAATAGACTTGCGCCTAAAAATAGCCTGCGGGCCCACTTAGTGAAGGCGACTAATTTTCACTAAGCTCATCATCTTGTTGAATCTCAACACTCCCTCTCAACAAGATAGGGATTATCCTTCACTCTGATCCTGCCTCTATGGTATTCGAATTTGCTCTTGGTGAGCACCTTCATCAGAATATCTGCATCCTGATCCTCCGTAGGAATGTACTGAAGCAACATGATCTTCTGCTGCACACAATCTCTAATATGATGATACCAGATATCAATATGTTTAGATCTATCATGAAACACAAGATTAACCGATAGTTTAATGCAACTCTGATTATCACAATGAATCACCGTGGGATCTAAATGTGAACCGAACAAACCAACCAAGATCTTCCTCATCCAGATAGCCTCACATGCAGCTAAACTTGCTGCCATGTATTCTGCTTCCGCTGAACTGAGTGCCACGGATATTTATTTCCTGCTGTACCAAGAAACTGTCGGAGATCCGATACTGAAAATCCCTCCTGATGTGCTCTTTCTGTTTGTTGAGATACCTGCCCAATATTCATTCGTGAAGCCATGCAACTTCACCTCATCCGTCTGTCTGTACCATAAACCATACACATATGTGCCCCTGAGATATCTTATGACATGCTTACCCGCCTTCAAATTTGCTTGGTAGGCTTAACCATCGCTTGTGAAAGTTGGTTCACCGCATATCATATGTCTGGTCTTGTATTGAATAAATACATGAGCGAACCCACCAATTGTCGATAAACAGTGGCAACCACTACCTCTGCCGATGTAGCATCCTCTTTCTTCCAATTTCCTGGAAGAGGAGTGTCGATAGGCTTGCAGCCTTGCATGTGAAACTTCTCCAGTATCTCCCGGGCATACTTGCCTTGAGACACAAACATTTCACCTTCCCACTGCCATATTTCCAATCCAAGGAAATAATGAAGGAGGCCCAAGTCCTTCATCTCAAACTCCTTTGCAAGATCTGTCTTGCATGAGTGTATCAAATGCTCATCACCTGTTAGTATTAAATCATCAACATAAAGTACAGTGATTAAAAGCTTACACTCAACCACAATCTGGTACAGGTTTGAATCCGCCTCACTCTTGGTGAAGCCAAGTCCAGTGAAATAGATATCGATCCTAGTGTACCAAGCACAGGGTGCTTGTTTTAGCCCATACAACGCTCTTTTAAGCCTGCACACATGCGACTCGCTACTGAAGATCTCAAATCCTTCAGGCTGCTCAATGTACACCTCTTCCTCAATGATCCCATTAAGAAACACAATCTTCACATCCATATGATAAATGTGCCAACCCATCTACGCTGAGAGAGAAAGGATGGTTCGTATGGAAGAATACCGTGTGATAGGTGCAAAGGTTTCTTCATAGTCAATCCCCTCAATATGTGAGAAGCCCCATGCAAAAAATCTTCCTTTATACTTCTCGACGCTTCCATCAGCCGCTTGCTTTACCTTGTAGATCGATCTTGATCCTACAACTGATTTTCCCATCGGCCTTGGAACAATCTCCCAAGCACTGTTTCTGACAATGAAGTCATACTCCTCCACCATGACATCTACCCATGCGGGCTCTTGCGCTGCTTCTTCAAAAGAATATGGCTTTGTCACAATACACTTGCTCATAAGAGCCATGTATCCAATATATCGGTCAGGTGACTGTCTCTATCTGCGCTATGATGTAGGAACTCCTACATTATGTGCCGCATCCACCTTCAGTCTCTCAGCTTATGTGATACAGTTCATGCCTTGTCTGATGTTTGGTTCTGCATGAGTGGACTCCTCCACTCCATGAATCTCCTCCTATGGCTGATTCACATCCAGAGGCTCATCTTTAGGAACAAGAAGTTCCTCCTCTGCATGCAAGTGTAGCTCCCTCTCAAGCGAAAACTTCATGGCTTTCACCTCATTGAATTTTATATCCCGTCACACAACAGTCATCCGACTGTTTGGAAAATACACATGATAGTTATGGGGTGTTTCTGTGTACCCCACAAATATCCCAACTTCTGCAGTCGGCTCCAGCTTCTTCGTGGCGTCCTTCATCAAATGAATGTAAACAGGTGAGCCAAAAATCTTCAAATGAGAAATATCAGGCTTCTTACCAGAAAATGCTTCTTCGGGTGTACTCATGCAAAATACTCTATGAGGACAATGGTTTTTCACAAAAACCGTGGTGTTGCATGCTTCCGCCCATAAGTGCATTGGTAGGCCCTGGTCTTGCAGCATCGCTCATGCAACACCCACGATCGTTTTGTTATTTCTATCTGTGACCCCATTCTGCTGTGGGTTATGAGGTGTTATGAGTTCTCTTCAAATTCCTTCTTTGCTACATAATTCTTTGAATTCTCCCGAGATGTATTCACCACCATTATCGCTCCATAGAGCTTTCACTTGCTTCCCCGACTCCTTCTCCACCAATGCCTTGAACTCACAGAACTTTGAGAACGTTTCACTCTTCTTCTGCATGAAGAAGATCCAACATCTATGAGAAAATTCATCAACAAATATCACATAATACCTGTGTTTTGCTGTTGAAGCAACCGAGAATGGTCCACACACGTCTGTGTGAATTCTCCAGATCACCGAAGCACGATACACGATTCTCCTTCATGAAAGGTGGTCTTCACAAATCCTACCCATTGTACATCCTTTGCACCGATCCGACCGCGGAAGAGCATCCTTGGGAAGTCCAAGAGAAATTCTGTCGCAAAATTTTCAAAGCACCATGGTGAAGATGGGCTCAATCTCCAAGGTCAAAATTTTCCCCATCCCGGCTCACCACTCCTTCTTTGCCCACCATTGTAGCGCAACCATCTACCTCTAGCTTGTAGAGATTCTTAATTCGAACCCCTATCTTCTAGGTTTGACCCATTGTTTTCTGTCGAAGGAAAGCTTTTCCCTTACTGAAAACAACATCATAACCCACGTCTTCCAGCGTTGCGACTGAGACCAAGTTCTTCTTCAGACCTGGAACATGCATGAAATTCTTCAACAAGAATGGATTACCGGACTCCCTCTCAAAGGTAATGGTCCCAATGCCAGTCGCACTGTACCGACCATCATTGCCCATCTCTATATGCATCAGGAGGTCCTTCTCCTCCAAGTCATTAAACAACTCTTTATCTCCCGTCATATGGAAAGACGCACCACTGTCAAGATACCACACCGATCCCATGCAGCTTGAAACCAAGCATGCGATCAAGGAAAAATCCAGCTCAAATTGTGAGGCTAAGGCTTCTCTAGCTGCAGATCTAGCAACCTGCTTATTCTTGTTCTTCTTCTCGTGGACAAGCACTTTCAAAGGCATAGTGTCCATGCCGTGACAATGAAAACACTTCACTTTGGACAAGTCCTGCTTCTTGCCTTTAACACCAGATTTTGAAGGATTTTTTCTTCCCCTTCCCTTTCCTTGCTTTGGCAGCCAAAGCGCAATTGTCTTCATCTTCATTCTTCGATGAAGATCCATCCCTGGTACCCTGCCTTATCTTCTCCTGCACAAGATATGACCAAATTCGCTCCCATCCCAATAGTTTCTCTCGTCCATTAACAAAGTCTTCGTAGCTATGGCAACTTTTCGGAAGCCCAAGGAGAGCCAAGCCTAACAAGGTCTTCTACCGTCAAAGAACTCCCCACACTTCCTATCTCATCCTTATAGTGGACAAACTTCATGAGGTATTTTGGAATATTGTCGCCTTTCTCCATTTTTTTTTTTTCTGAGCTTGTCTTTAAGCGCCAACTTCATCTGGTCACTTCCGCTTTGGAACAAATATGTCAAAGCCTTACAAATTAAAAATGGAGTGGATTTACCATGAAGGCTGGACATAATATGGTCCTTCACACCTTCCAATAAAATCCTTCTCTTCTTTGTTGTCTTCTTTTGTCATGCATCAAGTAATGCAACATTGCTAGATCCCGACTTAGGAACATCACTATCGATGAACTCCTTCAGTCCATTATCCTCTAGCACTGCCTCCATCCTGTCCTTCCAAGCTATGTAATTAGAGCTCCCATTAAGGGCATACTCCAATATCAACCCATTGAAATACATTTCAATGTATACTCGACTTCTGCACCAAGAAACTTCTGTAGCAAATTCGAATTGTCCACCAGCACAAACTCAATTTACAATTGCAATCTTCAATTAACAATGCTCCGATACCATGTAGAAATTAGATGCACTAAGCATGCATATGTCCTATATCCACCCGATCTCACACTATTTAACTTTATGCAAGATACTAAATCATTCCACTTGTTAATCTTTTGCGAAAAATTAATTGCACACACATGTAAAGCACAAATAAAAATAATCAATCGCACATAACACAGCTTTTAATCGGGAAAGCCTAAAGTTGAAAACCCCAACTATATATTATGTAACATGGATATCATATGAAAATATCATACAAACAGACAAAGCTTATCACAAGCTCTTAGTACAGTACAATCGTCATACACTAATCAGGACCAATCTTGCAAATCCATGCACCGATCTTTGCCTCCTAGCCTTCCTCCACTGCGCAATATCTTCTTAAGAATAGCTATGAATGAATTCAAATTACTCCATCCTTGACTGCGCAATCCTCATTGGCATCTCCACTGAGTGTGTGATGCAATCAATGCATCACTATAGTCACAACAAATAGTCTATCTTGCCCTTTCACCTATCTCTCCATTGGTCTCCATTGAAACTTCCATGCACTGTAGTTAACTGCTGTATTCTTCAGTTGATTAATGAGTTATTATTTATGAATTAATTAAATAATTAATTCACTCCACTCTCACTAGTGTAACAATCAGTTAGACTAGATACAACTATCTCAACTGAGTCTAATTGAGTTAAACTGAATACAAATCCATAACTACTTCTTCCAATTGTGTCATAACTTTGCCACTTGAGTTCTAACTGAGTCCTCCATGCATTAGCTCTAGTAAACCCTCAGGAATAACGTAATTCCTTCTGTCAGCTGCTGTGCCACATCTGTGCACTGAACTGAAGTGCTCTAAGAGAATAAGTTGTTGTTTAGAGTCCAAATATTATTAAGAGCTAATAATATTCGACTGATCTATTTTTAGACTGGCAGTCTAAAAATAGACTCCACCCAGTATGTCTAAAAATAGAAGTCCATCTATTTTTCCAACTTGAACAACCATCCACAAATAGCATCCTGCAACTCATAGACCATGATCCATATGTCTAAAAATAGACATAGTCTAAAAGTAGACTGCGCCTAAAAATAGCTCGTGGGCCCCGTTGTCGCACAGATTGTTTAGGGCACCGCGACAACGGTTCAGACTGGGGGCTCTCACCTTTATCCCCAATCTCTCTCTTTAAGCTGTCTCCTTGCAGGCTAAGGTAGGTAGACCCTATTTGAAATGAAGGATAAATCCAGGAGACACAGCTAGAACACCAAATACAGGATAAAATTAACAGGATTTCATAGATCTAGATTAGATTTCACGTTTATGATTAGTGCCTTAAGGAGTCATACAAAATCCCATTATGCAATTATAAACTAGTAAATGATGACTAACTGCTGCTTATTAAACCACGATTGATCAAATTATTATCTAAATTGAAAAGACACAAATCATGAACAAGAAGATGAAAATGCCGTATATCCGCAAGGTTTCCGCATTTATGATACTAATTAACTTCGATCGTAAAATATTTTATTTACATAGTCATTCTTAAGATAAATTTCAAAGTCATATTTGGACTACAAAAGATATTTTCGAGAAATTTTTATTATTTTATTTTGAAATTTTTTTTAATTTTTAATTTTATTATTATTTTTTATGATGAAACTGTATCTAAAATTCAACTAAAACAAATTAAAAAAAAATCTAAATCTAAAACTAACTAAAATTTAAAGAGAAGTTGAATTCAAATTAAAACAAAATTAAAACCAAATAAATTAAACTAAAACTACAAAAAAGAAATTTAAAACTAAATGAAACTAAAAATTAAAATTTCAAAAAAATTAAACTAAGCTAAAACTATGATTAGACTAAGTTAAAAAATTAAATCCTAACACAAACCTAAACCAAAATAAATCTAAATCTAACTTACGCTAAAGTCTAAAACGTAAAGCTAAAATTCTAAAACAAGACTAACATTAAAACTAAAAAATTATGAATTGAATCTAAGTTTTAAAACAAAATTGAAATTAGAATCTACGCTAACCTAACCCAAAAATCTAAACACATTTAAAACGAAAAACTAACACTTCACAAAACAAATGAAATCGAACCAAAAAAAAAATCGAACGCGTGTTTTGTGATTTGATATCTGCGTGAGCTCGTTTGTCGTTTTGTGTTTTGTGTGTGTCGCTTTGCAGGTTGGAGTGAAGATTACCGCGGAGGAGATGGCACGGGCTTCAAATTTGCATATGCGTTTTTTTTGTTTTCTTTTGTGCAGGTCGATTGGAGCTAAGCTGGACGGCGTGCAGATTTGAATGCGGAAAATCAAGATCGATGGCAGATTTGAAATGATTCCTTTGCTGTTTGCGTTTGTTTGCAAGGCGAGGGATGGGACGTCAATTTTAGAAGTAGATTTGGACGGAACTGAGCACGACGACAGGCAGAGGAAAACGCAGGTTAAACTGACGTCAGGAGCAGATCGAAGTCTGACTTGGTGAAGAGCAAATCGCTGGCAGAGTGAGAGCGTATGCACTTGTAGATTTTAATTTTATTTTATTTTGTGCCTTGATGCAGGTTGAGAGGGACGACAGAGGAGGGACGACAATGAGGACGACAGGCAGATAATTGGAAGTGAGGGCAGCAATGAATCTGCTGGATGAGAGTTGCAAAACGAAGGGAATGCAGCGTGAATAAAACCCAGTACATTCAAAAATCCGCCCAGCAAACTTAAAATTTCTTCATTTAAGCTCAGATTTTCAAAATTCTTAAAAATAACGCCTAGATTTGCCCACAGTGGCAGCTTTGAGGCCAGATCTGGCCTTTGGAAACCAAATCTGCCCTAGATCTTAAAAAATTTCCGCTTTTAATCCCTGAACCTGCAAGAAATAACCAGATCTGAAGATATACGCACCATGAAACAAATAAACCGTCACAGTCCTAAAAAATTTACAAATTTACAACTATTTTACAAATATAAAACCCTCAAGGTCAAATTTAAAATCCATTTAGCACAATTTTCAGAAGTTTAAAATTTTTATTGAGAGGCACAAGCCTTCGAAACCGTGCAAAATCACAAATATCGTAAGATAGACCCGGAATTTAACAAATAAAGAGCTTATCAGATTTATGCTTATTGAGAGTCAGCTGGTCCAACTGAAGACTTCCCCAGACGCCCAATCTTAAAAAAAATTTCCCTGCACACTTAGATCTGAACTTTAGACTGATAGAGATTCAAGAAAACAACATGAGACCCTTAGAAAAATCAGAATGTTATTTTATAAACCCATAAAACTGCACAAGATACCTGTATGCAGATTAATCCATGTAGGCCATCAATCATAAAATGCAAGAAACCAAGTAGCAGAGTTCAGAGACAATTCACCACATAGATCTGAGAAGGAACATCCAGATTTGTAACCCCAAAGTCTTTAGTTTATTCCTCAAAAAGTTTACAAGAGCTTTCCAAGAGCAAGTACTTTTCTCGAGATCTGATGCTTCACATCAATATCGACAAAGACCTCTAAATTTATAGACTAGACCCTCAATTGCCAGTTTGGATGATCCCCTGCCAAAATAATCTCAACCGCCCAAAAAGATTTAATTATCTTTAATCAGGAGCGTTGAAATTAAAATTTCGGGGAAAAAACGAATTTATCATTTAATTCAATTTTAATTAACTCAAAAATATTATTTTTGAGTTAATTACCCCAAAATTTTGACCTTGACTTAACCACCAAGGCCCAAGGGTCCAATATTTCTTAAAATTCTCAATATTCCCTTGGTCTGGGGCTGTCAAAATCATTTTCCAAGGACCAACAAATTTTGCCTTTAAAGATTTAATCCTAATTTAGGACCCTAAATTAATTAAATTTCTGGTTTAGGATTTTATTAATTAATTGACCAGAAAATTTAATTAATTGACTAAGAGGAGATTATAATTATTTTTCCAACCCTCTTTTACATGAGATAATACATTTACATACATGAAGGGGAAAACCCATTCGTATAGACCCTCAAATAAATACCCAATTCTGCGACTCAAAATATGATCTAGTAGACCAAGTAGTTCAAACTACTTTTACAAGGACTCGATAGAACACTAGGACTCACTTAGTATGTTGATGATAAAATCCACCCTAGCTTTGGGGTGAGGCTGGAGGGAAAAACTCTGCCGATCACTTTCGTGAATCAGTGAGACAAAAAACCTCCTAGGATAGAGATCATCAACAACATACTAGGCTTACCTAGGTTGTTACATACATTGACGATCTTATTTAGATCATTTACATCATTACATGTAGAATGGGTTTACATCATTTATAACAATGTCAACTGTCGATGAAATCTGGATGATGGAATCTGAATGGTGCAACCATGTCGATCATGACGAATCCCATTTGAAAAAATGGGGGTGTACTGCTATGGGGTCGTTGACAAAGTGTGGTCAACATCTGGCTCTACTTGGGGACACGTTGCTTCATTGAAGGAATGTGAGAGTCCAGAATCTGCATCCAAGCAACACACAAGATTACATAAGTAGCGTCCATCCAAATATCATCATATAACATTAAGCTCATGAAAAATAGAAGCTCTTCTTTTATTTATTATTCTATTTAACATGAAAAGTAAATCTATTCTAACTGCAAAAATGAAATGCTGAAACAAGGAGTAGGGTTAGAAATACGATACAGAGGATGCCCTGTGGCATCAGATGTGCTCAATATAGTGTATGCTGAGCATTTGCCTGCTTTCAGGCAAATCTGTAGGCTGCTTTTCAGATGTGCCATGGCCGTTCTTGCATAATGTAGGACTCTGTCTTATCCAAACGTCAAGCTGCTCTCGACCATCAGACGAATCAAACCACTTACTTATTTTTTGCGTCTTTCTCTTCTTCTGAGTGGGTTGTGATGTCAGCAATGAGACCACTGTAAACTCCTTGTCCTCATCTTGAAGATGTTTGTACAAAATATCTGAAGAACCTGGAGCATAACCAATGTTATTCTGGATATACTCTGTCAATGGTGATACATAAGCTTGGTCTTTCTCAACATCCTTTGAAACCATAGTGAAATCCTCCGTGTGATGAGATGAGAATGGCTTTAGCAAACAAGAAGTCTTATGATCTGTTGATGAATCTTCATAATCAAACTTCGGCTGAAACATTTGTATATGTAATTTTTCCATTTTTTCCAACCTTTCCTGTATGGAACTCATTTCCAACAAGTGATTTTCTTTCATGGTATTCATCTCCAATAAGTGATTTTCCTTCATGGTATTCATTTCCTGGGTGTGTCTTGCTTCCATGATGGACATCTGATTAGCATGATTAACTTCCATTATCTTTAACCTGTTTTCCATGAGATTTATTTCTTTAACATGTTTTTCTTCCATGGAAATTATCTTATTTTGAAGACTGATTTGGTTAGCTTCCATGTTTTGAATCATCTGCATATGATTGGGTTGCACATCCAATATCATCTGAGCTGGCTCCTTAACCTGACTTTCATGATCTTCTTTATGCATGTGATAGTCCTTACCAACAACATTAATTTGATGACTTGACCTTGCCATTCTATTAGCTATGATCCTTTTGATAACAGGACAAGTAGCCTCTTCATGAAGATCATTACAGGCTCTACAATAAGGGGGAACTTCATCCACAAGATTTGCAAACTCAAGTTGATTTGTCAGTCTCTGCTCATAAGATAGATCTCTTTTCTGTAAAGCATTATTATTTCTAAGTTGGGAATTTTGCGTTTGAGCTCTTTCCATTTGAACCAACCTAGCCTGTAAGACACTTATTTCTTTAGCATGTTCAGAGATCAATTTCGCTTGATTAAGCTCCATGCTTTCAAGTTTCTGCATTAAATTTTTCATAAGGTCATCATCATCTTCTAGAGGTTCTTTCAACTTAGAATCTGTCAAAGATCTATCAAAATCTGGAGTTTTGGACATTCCAGATGCTTTCTTATCCTTTTCAATCTCCTCAGCTAAAGATTGACAAGCCTTATAATTTGCAGTTTTAGCCCGCCTTAACTCATATGAAGTATCAAAATCAAAAGCATCAATGTAAAAATTCAGAAGAGATCCATCAGGAGGTTTATGAGTTTGAGATATTTCTCTAAGAATACCATTAAATCTCCTGTTAAATTCTTCAGTCGTTTCATTTTCTTTCTTTTTTATGGTACTGATATCTATTACCAAATGCCTATCTTCCCTTTTATCACCATTCTTTTCCTTAAAAGCAGTTACAATTGATTCAAAAGTATTAAATGAATTATCAGGCTTTTCCGTAAACCATTCAACAACATCCTCGCCAAAGGTAAGAACAAAAGTTTTCATTTTTACATCATCGAAATTATTATTTACAACTGCAATTCTATTCCACCAGTTAGTGAAGGCAAACAAATGAGATTTAACACTAACTGCATCATTTCCTTGAAAGATAGGTAATTTATCCATTTGAGGGAGATCATGGGGATAACCCTGAATTTAGCAAAATTACACGGGGCAAAAATATCCATGATGTCGTTTTTAAGATTTTAGAAACAGATCCGTGTTCAAGAATAGTCAAAAGGTCCTCAAGAAGTGAACTTCTTGGCAGGAACTCTTGTAAGAAATGAAAGAAAAGGAGTCGCCACTTGAACATGAAACTAATTCTAAAACAAAATAATCGAGAGATAGCAGATGGGGACAAGGGGGGGATTCTTGTCTGGGAATAAAAAGATGAATAAGTGGAGTCGCCACCCAAACAAGAAGCCAACCGAAATGTCCAGGTGCTAAAAATGCGATGATGAAATGATTAGTGATATGACGAAAGATAAGACGATAAAAATATGCAGAGATGAAAGACGCCAGAAATGTGATCCCTTGCGACAGGCTAATGAATAGCGAAAGATCAGAAGATTATAAAATGTCGTTAAGACCAAGGACAGAAAAAATCTATCCCCGGCAACGGCGCCAAAAAATGTTGTCGCACAGATTGTTCAGGGAACCGCGACAACGGCTCAGACTGGGGGCTGTCACCTTTATCCCCAATCTCTCTCTTTAAGCTGTCTCCTTGCAGGCTGAGGGAGGTAGACCCTATTTAAAATGAAGGATAAATTCAAGAGACACAGCTAAAACATCAAATACTTGATAAAATTAATAGGATTTCTAGATTAGATTTCACGTTTATGATCAGTGCCTTAAGGAGTCATACAAAATCCCATTATGCAATTATAAACCAGTAAATGATGACTAACTGCTGCTTATTGAAACACGATTGATTAATGATATTCAATTGAAAAACACAACCATGAAACAGTAAGATGAAAATGCCAGATATCCGCAATATTTCCAGATTTATGATGCTTCAATTAACTTCGATCAGAAAATATTTCGATTTTACATAGTCATTCTTAAGATAAAATTTCGAAAGCTCATTTGACCATAAAAGATATTTTTGAGAAATTTTTATTATTTTTTGGATTTTGAAATTTTTTTAATTTTTAATTTTTATTATTTTATTTTTAAGACAAATCAAAATTCTAAATCTAAATTTAAACAAATTAAAAAAAATCTAAATCTAAAACTAACTAAAATTCTAAAGAGAAGTTGGAATCTAAATTAAAACAAAATTAAAACCAAATAAATTAAACTAAAACTACAAAAAAGAAATTTAAAACTAAATGAAACTAAAAATTAAAATTTCAAAAAAATTAAACTAAGCTAAAACTATGATTAGACTAAGTTAAAAAATTAAATCCTAACACAAGCCTAAACCAAAATAAATCTAAATCTAACTTACGCTAAAGTCTAAAACATAAAGCTAAAATTCTAAAACAAGACTAACATTAAAACTAAAAAATTATGAATTGAATCTAAGTTTTAAAACAAAATTGAAATTAGAATCTACGCTAACGTAACCCAAAAATCTAAACACATTTAAAACGAAAAACTAATACTTTACAAAACAAATGAAATCGAACCAAAAAAAAAATCGAACGCGGGTTTTGTGATTTGATATCTGCGTGAGCTCGTTTGTCGTTTTGTGTTTTGTGTGTGTCGCTTTGCAGGTTGGAGTGAAGATTGCCGCGGAGGAGATGGTACGGGCTTCAAATTTGCATATGCGTTTTTTTTGTTTTCTTTTGTGCAGGTCGATTGGATCTAAGCTGGACGGCGTGCAGATTTGAATGCGGAAAATCGAGATCGATGGCAGATTTGAAATGATTCCTTTGCTGTTTGCGTTTGTTTGCAAGGCGAGGGATGGGACGTCAATTTTAGAAGCAGATTTGGACGGAACTGAGCACGACGACAGGCAGAGGAAAACGCAGGTTAAACTGACGTCAGGAGCAGATCGAAGTCCGACTTGGTGAAGAGCAAATCGCTGGCAGAGTGAGAGCGTATGCACTTGTAGATTTTAATTTTATTTTTTTTTGTGCCTTGATGCAGGTTGAGAGGGACGGCAGAGGAGGGACGACAATGAGGACGACAGGCAGATAATTGGAAGTGAGGGCAGCAATGAATCTGCTGGATGAGAGTTGCAAAACGAAGGGAATGCAGCGTGAATAAAACCCAGTACATTCAAAAATCTGCCCAGCAAACTTAAAATTTCTTCATTTAAGCTCAGATTTTCAAAATTCTTAAAAATAACGCCCATATTTGCCCACAGTGGCAGCTTTGAGGCCAGATCTGGCCTTTGGAAACCAGATCTTCCCTAGATCTTAAAACATTTCCGCTTTTAATCCCTGAACCTGCAAGAAATAACCAGATCTGAAGATATACGCACCATGAAACAATTAAACCGTCACAGTCCTAAAAAATTTACAAATTTACAACTATTTTACAAATTTAAAACCCTCAAGGTCAAATTTAAAATCCATTTAGCACAATTTTCAGAAGTTTAAAATTTTTAGTGAGAGGCACAAGCCTTCGAAACCATGCAAAATCACAAATATCGTAAGATAGACCCGGAATTTAACAAATAAAGAGCTTATCAGATTTATGCTTATTGAGAGTCGGCTGGTCCAATCGAAGACTTCCCCAGACGCCCAATCTTAAAAAAAATTTCCCTGCACACTTAGATCTGAACTTTAGACTGATAGAGATTTAAGAAAACAACATGAGACCCTTAGAAAAATCAGAATGTTATTTTATAAACCCAGAAAACTGCACAAGATACCTGTATGCAGATTAATCCATGTAGGCCATCAATCATAAAATTCAAGAAACCAAGTAGCAGAGTTCAGAGACAATTCACCACATAGATCTGAGAAGGAACATCCAGATTTGTAACCCCAAAGTCTTTAGCTTTATTCCTCAAAAAGTTTACAAGAGCTTCTAAGAGCAAGTGCACGATTATGAGATCGGATGCTTCAATACTGACAAAGACCTCTAAATTTATAGGACTAGATCTCTAACGGCTAGTTTGGATGATCCTCGTCAAAATAATCTCAACCGTCCAAAAGATTTAATTATCTTTTAATCCAGAGCGTTGAAATTAAAATTTTGGGGAAAAAACGAATTTATCATTTAATTCAATTTTAATTAATTCAAAAATATTATTTTTGAGTTAATTATCCCAAACTTTGACTTAACCACCAAGGCCCAAGGGTCCAAAATTTCTCAAAATTCTCAATATTCCCTTGGCTTGGGGCTTTCAAAATCATTTTCCAAGGACCCACAAATTTTGCCTTTAAAGATTTAATCCTAACTTAGGACCCTAAATTAATTAAATTTCTGGTTTAAGATTTTATTAATTAATTGACCAGAAAATTTAATTAATTGACTAAGAGGGGATTATAATTATTTTTTCAACCCTCTTTTACATGAGATAATACATTTACATACATGAAGGGGGAAAACCCACTTGTATAGACCCTCAAATAAATACCCAATTCTGCGACTCAAAACATGATCTAGTAGACCAAGTAGTTGAAACTACTTTTACAAGGACTCGATAGAAAACACTAGGACTCACTTAGCATGCTGATGACAAAATCCACCCTAGCTTTGGGGTGAGGCTGGAGGGAAAAACTCTGCCGATCACTTTCGTGAATCAGTGAGACAAAAAACCTCTTAGGATAGAGATCATCAACAACATACTAGGCTTACCTAGGTTGTTACATACATTGACGATCTTACTTAGATCATTTACATCATTACATGTAGAATGGGTTTACATCATTTATAACAATGTCAACTGTCGATGAAATCTGGATGATGGAATCTGAATGGTGCAACCATGTCGATCATGACGAATCCCATTTGAAAAAATGGGGGTGTACTGCTATGGGGTCGTTGACAAAGTGTGGTCAACAGGCCCACTTAGTGAAGGTGACTCTTTTCACTAAGCTCAACATCTTGTTGAATATCAACACTATGCTAAGACGTCGGAAGTTTTCACAAATGGTTGGGAAAGTTTTGTTTCTGAGCAGTTTATAGAAGTTGGAGATATTTTAGTTTTTAGACATGTTGGAAATGTACATTTTGCTATGAAGATCTTTGGGCAATTTTTTTTCAAAACTACACCTTTTCTTCTTTCAGAAAAAGAAACTTGAACCTTTCCACAAACTGCAACAAGAAAAGGTGTCAACAAGAGCCTCTAACATGCATATATATTTCTGACATGCATATCTATTTCTTCTATTGAGGTCTCAAATGAATTGATTATGGTCAGTCTACTTCGCTGAGGAATCTGCCTGAATTTTCTTTAGTTCTACCAAAGGGTGCTGTTACTAACAGATATAGGATTGTAAGCTCCCTCCAACCCTCATTAAATTGCAGAATATGGATAAAAATCCATATAAATTCCTATCATTTGCGTAAAATGCCTCGAAACACAGAATGTAGTGTTTTCTTTTTTAAAAGTTGTGTGTTATTGAATATGGATGGTGTCGGGAATGTGGTGCGCTAACTAAACTCTACGCCTCGGTGTGTATAGTTCAGTTAGCGCACCGACCTCCTAAAATCATTACATATTCAACGGTGTGGTCTTTTACCAGGCCGCATCGTTGACCCTGTCGAAATGCGAAATGTGATGTGCTGACAAAAATACCCACGTCGGGGCAGATATTTAAGTCAACTCACTGCTTTTCCGCTATTCCACATGGTCAACGGTGCGGTCGGGTAACCGATCGCACCACACTTTTTTTTAAAATTTTGAAATAAAACTGTGCGCCTTCGGTACCGCCTCGGAACCACTGTGGATACCATTCGCACTGGTTGCGGTGCGGTCTGTGAATTTATAGGCAGCACCGTGAATCGGTGCGAGCCGAATGGCTCGAGCGCACCATGCGACAATTTTTTTAATATTCTTTTAAATGGTTAATTTTAAGGTAATTTGAAATTTTAATCCACTAAAAGGCTTAATTATGGAAGAACAAGAAAAATACCAGTACATTTGGCTGTAGAATTTGCAAAAGAAAATTTTCTCACAGTTTTGCGAAATTCAAGCTGGAGATTGGTGGGCATTGCACAACAACAGTGCGTGCAATGGGTGCAACGGGAGTACCGATGTCAGGGAAACTCAGATAAGGATAAATTTCACTAGTGCTTGAGAGCTCTGGAGCACTGAGAAAAGTGAAAAATGCGGTTTTTTTGCCATAATTTGTTTTTATTTAACCTTGTTCCGGTGCGCGGGGTTTTATAGTCGCACTGGTGCGGTTGCTTAAGACTGCACCGAGCTGTTTATGTTTTGGTGCCGGGTTTTCTAATGCACCAGTGCAGAAGATTTGTAAAGCATCGATGCACTACAGTAATAAGACGCACTGGGCGGGTGTGTACGGAGTGTACGATGTCTAGTGTGCCAATGTTTTGTGCGCACCAATGCTTTCTCTTGTTGAATGCACCGGTGCGGTTTAGGATGATAAGCGCATCGGACGAAAAACATCCAAAAAAATCTCCACCCGCCAGCCTCATTTAGTGACCTCCGCTAGAAATGGATGTCTGGGGTATTTTTACAAGGGGTTCCTCAAAAACATCCACTAGAGGGTCTTTTACTTGTAGTGTTGGTTCAAAACTCGCGCCCATTTCATTTGACTTAAGCCGCATTCAAACTCGTGGTTCCAAACGTGGGTTACCACCGACGGTTACCATAATTGTTCCATAACATAACCTAGGACCACCATATATGTTCACATGTCATGATCTCCCCCAAACCATCAATGTTTAGGAACTATTGAACTTCATGCCGAATGCTAACCATACCACACTCCAGAATTAAACTGCCATTTAAATTGTTGCATGTGACATGGTTGGTGTTGATTGTTGGGTGTTGGAACTCATGGTTTGGTGTATAACATAAGGTTTGGGGCCAATATAATAAATGGTTTGACATATAATACACCCCACCAACAAACTTAAGCCATGTTGCATATAACGTATGGTTTGAGGTTTGAACATTAATATATGGTGTTGGGATTATAATATAACATATGGTGTTGGAATATATCCGTTGACTGTGGTTTGGGGCTGGGGTTAACCTTGCACCCCTAGTTACCCACCACGTCACATGCGTTGGGTGGAACGGGGGCCAGGGGTTAACCCCGGTCTCGACCCCCATTACATCTGACATTAAAATTCAAATAGAAACCATCTACCATACCTGTTAAGTAATACTTGTGGCATGGTGGTGGAGCACCGTGCTTCCAACCTGAAGATTTTTTATTCAAACCCTGTGGAGGCCGAATTTAGCCTAACCCCAAAATTTTATTATAACATCATGAGGCCCCATGGAAGCCAACAATTAGCCCACGTAGCTCTCATTCATTGGTCGAACTCCAACTAATAAAATTGCGGCAACACATAACTAACTACAACCAATAAAAAGATGACAAGTGTCAACCAACCACAGGCCCATAAAAATACATTCATGCCCAATCAAATGCCTAGTCATCATATGGACTGCTAACTGGGTGTACCTATAACCAATAACTTTTAAATTTTAGCTGATTGCCAATTCGGTTAGAACGCGATATTAGAAGCATACAATATTGGTTTTGAGTGAAACGAGTTTCTTTGGATTCAGGGCGATGAGATATTCACTTTGACGTCTGTTTCAAGCTGTTTCGAGCACTTTGAAATTTGATCATTTCACTGATCCACCAGATCATTCCTCCCCATTGGAAGCTTTTGGAACTCCAAAAACTCATTTTTCAGTCAAAAAATAGATGAGGCTACAGTTCCCTCACCCTTTTAGTCTCAATCCACTTAGCTTTGCTTGGATTTGTTTCTTTGAGCTTCTCATGAAGGTACTTCACCTTCCCTGATTTTGGAGTCCTTGTCTTGTTGTCAACGATGATATCTTGTTGCAATTTTCCACGATATTTAGAAAATAAAACTTCCCTTGAAGAAATATGCACATTTCCTCCTCGGCCTTCAATCAAAGGAGAATTAAATAATTTCAAGTTCACTTCACCTTGAACACTGTCGCCATAACGATGCTTAACATGTCTAGCCTTGTAGTAGGATAGACTCTTTACCAAATGTGATCGCCATCACCATGCACCATCTTTCTTCAAATCCAAAACATTATGAAACCCACAAGAAGATGTTTTGGTACCAATTTCCTCTTTTTCAAATAGCTTTTTACTTTTATTTTTTACCTCTACAATATTTAACACTCGCAACTTGTTCACACCAATGTTCAACAATGATGCATCCTGCTGCAATTGCACTTCATATTGTTTTCAAGATTTTAGGAGGAAACGTGTTATACTCTTGAAACATCTTATCACATGAATTAGAAACCTCAATAAAATCATATTTCAAGCTTGATTCATATCCTTGAAAGGCTTTCAACATCTTTGTGCTTGAACATTAACAATGCAAAATTTTGACTAGCATTAACAATCCTCTTCATTTGTCCAACATTCACAAGAGATAAACTCAATTTCTTGCTATGTGCTCTAAAAATGTACTCAATCCTATTCTTGAATAAATGATATTTATTATCATGGCAATGAAAAATGTCTCTCCTATCATATAGATATGGGCTTCCCAAAACAATACCACTTATATGAAGTGGAACTACATCAAGTTCAACCTCATCAAGAAAGTTTGCAATGATGGAAAATATAAGTATGCATTTCCTTGTTACTTGCAATTTTGCATTCACATATACCCAAACTAAAGGATAAGGTTTATGATGATGAATGGTTTCTAAATTCAAATTCTTGACAATGTATTCTGAGATAAGGTTTTCTTATGAACCACTATCAAACAGTGTATCTATCTTGGTATGTTTTGAAATAACTCTAATGTGGAAAAAATCTATTCTTGGTTTTTCATATTGAGTATCATTTATACCATTTGAAGAACTAGTAATTTAAATGTCCTTACCTTTCAATCCCATGGATGTGATATTTGTTTCATCCCAGGAATCTGATCCTAAATCATGTTTTATAGTTGCAACAACCTTTTCTTTCTCCTTGTTTTTAAACTTTTAGGGTCTCATCTCAGTATAAAGTTTCCAACAATGATATTCATCATGGCCCTCTTTGGAACATTGTTTTCATGTGAGTTTTTGTTTATCCACCTTGATGACATCACTATTTTTCCCTTTTCCTTTGAACTTACCCTTGCCTTTGTCTCCAGACTCAAAAGGAGATCTCATTTGTTTCATCAAAAACATGTTTCCCTCTTGTTTCTAGATGTGTGACCTATACACAAACTCCATCTAAATTTGTAAGGTTAAACACGAGAATAGTGTGTCTCAAATAGCTATGTAAACCTCCGATGTATTTGGATAAAGTGTCTTGAGAGGATATATATACTCCAAAAATGAATGCTCTCCTTCTAAATTCTTGGGTATAAATTTGCACACTTTGACCCTTTAATTTCCTAAATTTTTTCCAATCCATGATAGCTTTATGTATGCATGTATGCTAAATGATTAAATTGTCTTCTTAATGCAACAAAAAAATCATTCCAAGAGGATAAAACCTTACCATGTTTCTTCATTTCCTCTTCAGTTTTGGCTTCCCACCAAATAAGTGTTGCACTTTACAACCTTAATGAATCAAGTTGAATCTTGGTCTCATAATCTTTGATCCTCTGTATCCTGAAATACACTTCAAGCTGATGAACCCAATTATCTAATTTTTCAGCATTTACCTCTCCATTATATGTCATAGGCAATTCAAACTTTATGTCAAGTTTCAAAAGTGGAGTTTTACCATGTCCCTTTGGAGAATGTGGAGGTGTTTGTCAAGGGGTTTATAGAAGATGATGATGGTGAAGATGGTGGTGAGGATGGAGGTGAAGAGAAAGGTGGAATTAAAGGTGGGTTGTCACCATTCCCTCCATTACCTTTTTGAGACTTGTCCCCATCTCCTCTGTTGTACCTTGAGAGACAACCCACGACTGAAAAGAGGTTAGTGCCCAAGACATTTGTTGGGGTATTGTGTTTTGATAGATTGGCTTACCAAAAGATAAGCAACATACAAACCTAACTTTAGAGCTCTAGGATCTAGCCCTCCTAGTCTCAGAGAGGGATCTCTCAATATGTTTATAAAGATGTGTCTTGAAAGGTTGAGAAGTTGATTTTAGGCTAGTTATGAGGTGCAAGGTTGTTTGTTTTGTTGTTTGGTTGGACAAGTGTGTTTCATGTGGTATAGATAGAGCATGGGAATCTACAAGCCATTGGGCAATGGAGTCATGTGAAGTCCAAATAGTTCTGACTGAGAAGGAAGGGAAACCAAAGGGAAAATCTAACTTGGTCTAGGATCTGTTGAAGATGAAAATTAAGGACTAAGAGTGAAAAACAAACTAAACCCTTTCACAATGACTTAAAGGATTCGGGGAACACCCTATTTCCTCCAAGAAGCTCACTGCTTTAGACTTAATCAATATGAACACTCAAAGAAAGGAGAAATGCAGACTAAACCTTCTGGATGAATTATAGGATTCGAGGAACTCCCTATTTCCTCCTACAAGTTCACCTTTGAGAGCTTAACCAACAAAAACATACAATTGCATTCAAAGAAGAGGGAACACCTTAGAAATCTAGGACTGCAATTATAGGGACCTTTAACACAATAATTACAATAATGAACAGAGGGTATTATTGTAACAAGTTCCTTTGTCAAACTGCAAGTATTAATAATCAAAGGGAGACTTTAGATACAATATTCAGTGGTAAAGAAAGAGGGAACGCCTAAACAGTCTTTAACACAACTGAATTAACCATTTCTACAATAAAACAAACTGAACATAAAGAGAGCTATCAGACTACCCAATCACATTCTGTAGTAGAAAAAATATAAACAGTGAAGGATAAACATGTCAGAGGTGCTTCTAAGATACATTTCTCTGCCTAAAATTTTTATCCTACTGTAAGCAAAGCATGATGGAACAAAGTGGAAAAACAGGAAATAACATTAACAATAAGAAGTACTTCACCAAAACCAGGCTCAGGGATCCGATGGTCCGGCCTCCTTCATCAACAGAAAAACGAAGATCTTCACACTCTTTCAGAACACCAAAGCTTCTTCAAAGAAGCAATATGTATTACTTTATAATTCACAAAATTCCAACCTTTTACAATGAGACTTCGAAGAGTCTTTATAGAGAAAATGAGAAAAGTAGGTGAGGAAAGTTTTAATGAACATTAGAGATAGTGAAATATATTTTGAATGCTCCATTCTGTGCCTTAAACATTTCATTGAATTCTAGATAGGATCAATAACTTTGCAGCTCGTTTGAGACTATTTTGATATGACAAAAATCACCTGCAGGGTGTCCTTGAGAAGAAAATTATCTGGAGAGTTACTATTATCTTCTTGATGTGAGTTAAGTGAAGAATGGGCTACGAGGACTCCCATACTTCTGAATAACTTCCTCTGACCATTTGTAGTAGCTTCCTTGGTGCAATAACTACTTGGCAGACTAGTGTGCATGGATAAAAGTCATGTCTGTGTCAGTCATCGTTCTACATCACTAACTGCTCTGTCTCTTTTGTACTTAAACCTATATTAGCTCTGTTTATGCTTCTCTTTTGCTGATTGCTCGAAATTCTTATGTACTGACGTCTTCAAAGGCTGTGTTAATCTTTCAATATTATGCCTTCAACCCTTTAATCTTTTCTTGATATACTTTAAACTTCCGCAGACCTGTTTGTGTGACTACACAGGCTAAAAGGGTGCTGGAGGCTTCATGTAGAGGTTAATAACCTTGATCTTCAAATAAAAAATGCTTTTAAACCTGAAAAACACGAGAAACCTGTTATGAAATCTTGCACAGGGCTTAAAACTGCTTCAGAAAGGTTTTGGCGGAGGTGGAGGAGTGATTGTAGAGGAAATGTGTGTGGTGGCAGAAAGGTTACATGGCGCAACACTATGAAACCAGGGTTTAAACATGAATTAGCGTGAAAAATGACTTTAGTGTTATAACATAAAGTTTATGACCCGGGAAAAAATGAAAGACAAGGGGGGCGTATTTGGTGGTGGGACCGGGAGTATAAAAGGAGATTAAATGCAGGCCGTCGGATCGTGTCAAAGATCAACGATGGAGATGTTCTGATGAAGTCCTTTGGAAGGTCTGATGAACGGAAAATGGCTGAGAATGCGATACAATATGGGCCGTTAGATTAAAACAGTCGATGGCTAGGATTAAAAGCTGAGATTGCAGAGGGTAGGCAGTAAAGTGGAAAAAAAGAATGGTTTTCATGCAGCTGAAAGGAGGGAAAGTGGTTTTGCCTTTTGGAACGCGATCCTATTAGAGATCAACTCGTGGAAATCCAAAACCACTTTTATTGCGTAAATTTGGAACATTAAACTTCGGGTGCAAAAGTTATGCGATATGCAATGGTGACCATTGGATCTGGGGCCTCAGATCCAACGGCGCGGAAGGAATGCGATAGAGGTAAGATGCACAGGTGGAACAGGCTGGTGGGGTCAATGGCGAGTTAAATTCTGACCGTTAGATCTTGGAAATGGATGGTCGAGATCTGTCGATGGGGAGAAATGAGAAAAGCGGGGCCTGATGAGTAGAACCAATGTGGGCCGTCCAATTAAGTTTGATCAACTGCTTGGATTCAATCAGAGGTCAGGATGGTGAAAATTTATGAGCGGAGCGCGATGCGATCCTGGCCGTTGGTTCTTATGGATTCAACGGTCCATATCTAATCGACGGATGCGATGACGAGGGGCTGTGAATAGGGCGCGATTAAATCATGACCATTGGTTCTTGTGGATTCAACGGCGGGGATTAAATCGCATTATAAGCATCGGAGGAGGCAAGCGAACGAGACTTTTGAATGTGCGATGTGCGATTGAGCGCTGGCCATCCGATCTGGAACAAGATCGACGGTGGAAATTAAATCGGCGGGTGAAGACGGAGGATTATGGGTGGAGTGCGATGTGATCCTGGCCATTGGTTCTTGTGGATTCAACGGTCAGGATCTAATCACAGGATTGACGTCGAAGGAGGCAAGGGACATGGAAAATATAAGTTGAGATTGTAGATTGTGTGATGGAGCCCAGACATCGTGAATACGCAACTAGGTCAGCAGTGCGGGTTGAAAGGCACGAAACAGGAGCAGAGCACGATGATATTGATGATGTAATTAGGAGCTTTAAAAATAGGAAGAAGAAAAAGAAAATTTGACAATGTAAAATATTGTATTATTATAAGACAAACGTTACCATACTTGGAACGTTTTTTTGCGTTATATAAAAACTCATTTATCATACTATTTTTATGTCAAGCATTAATTGCAATGTTTCCTTGCGTACTTTTTGTTGAATTGTTTTTTTATTAGTTATTGAATATTTTTTTTTATGCTCATGAAAGTAAAAAATGAAATATAGATTGGGTATTGGGAATTGAGAGTGATGTGAGGGGGGAGGGAGGGGCCATAAGAGCTTCCACCTTCACGTGGTTGGCCCTGTTTAGTAGAGAATAATTTATTGGAGCGATTTAATCTTGGAGCAAACCTCCCTCGATCCAACGTAGCAACAAAAAAGTCATTTTTGACTTAGTTGCTACTCTTTCAGATCGTGGGAGGCTTGTTCCAAGTTCATGCGACTCCAATAAATTGTTCTTGAAACGAAGAGGAGCTTATTCAGGTATGTTTTGACATTTTCAACATATGTTCTACCATTATCATAAGAATGCATCTTAGAGTAAAAAATACTACATCAATTACTTGTATTTATTGTATAGATAATGATGGATTTTGATTGACTTGGCAGTGCAGGTACAAATCCTCTTGCATCATGAGCAATGCAACTTGTCAACCAGGGTCATGTCCAGGATATTTTTGCTTGTGCGCTTGACCAGGTTCGTAATGTCACATTTTGTAAGTTCCTTTACGGTTCATAATTCAATATTAAGCTTGTGCACGATTATTATCTAGGTTTTTTGTATGTGTTTTTTCATCTATTTGATTGTAAGCAACTATGCATGTTTCCTGTTGTTCACTATGATTTCTCCCATTACCACCACTCCGAGGATGAATCCGACTTTATTGTTACATAGGTTACTTTATTGTTACTATGATTTCTCCATTTACGATTTCATAGGTTACATCATGTAAAGTTGTCAATCTCGGGTTGGTGATGAGCTTTAGTTCTCCAGATTTGGGGCTTTTCTGATATTTTCTCCCTCATGTCATTCCTGCATCACCTCGTTGTTTGAGCATGCCAATTGTCTACCACTTTTACCAATTGGCACATGTCAATCTCTGAGTGGTGCCACATTTCACCTATTTTCAGTGAGAGTTTAGGGTTTCTCTAACATAGCTTCAGAAATCCGATTGAGTGCCTGCTTGAATATTGTCACATAGTACTTATGGTTTGGATTGATGAGCATGTTCTGAATGGTTGGTTGATTCATAAGAACCACCCATAAATCTCCCTTCCTCTAACACACAGAAAATAAAAATTTCTTTGACAGGAGACAGAGTTTCAATGCTTTGAAAACAAACTTCTATTCCCTTCAATAACTCAAAAAAAAACTATTACACTACTTCCTCACTGAGAGGGATTACAAAATTATGACTGCTACAAAACGCAGTGCATAAAACCAACTCGCTGTCTGTTCAAAACAAACATACTCTGTCTCTAAAACACTCTGCTGTGTTTTTCCCTTTCGCACTGCTGTGCATACACACTTAAAAAGTTACACTCAGTTTTTCACTTTTTACACACTGCTATGTAATAAAAAATTTACGTACTGTCTATAAAAAAAACTACCAAGATTTTTCGACCTTTTTATTTTTATATGCCAGAACATATAAAACATATTATAATAAACCCTCTTTTAAAAAAAATAAAATTAAAACTAAATTCTATGGCCCACCTTTCATTTCACATATGATATATCTATAACATATGTATATATTAAACTATCAAAACATTAAAGAACCCTTTCCGTCGGACTTCAAAAGTCTAAATAGATTGAATTTCAAACCAAATTCGCGTTCCAAAATGGGATGCTGACGTCTGCCTAATTTTAACTCGAATTCTCAATCCAATGTGCCATATAAAAAATTCGGGTCCGGTTTTCAGGTTTTCAGATTCCCTTCAATTTCATGCGATCCAATATTAATGCTCCACGTGTCCTCCTTTTGAATTTACAAAACTGTCGGGTAAATTTCTGGTTGGTGAATTGCGTTAATGCTGGCTGTTGTGTTTAAATACAATCCTGTACAGAAATATGGCTGTGGCCGTCTACAAAAAAAACTTGCAGGAATTTTAAATGCTGAATTAAATTTCTGGATGGCATGCAAGCAACCTCCAAAAAAAAATGTTGTTGTTGCATCCGTCCTTCTGCTGCAACAGTTGAAGTTAAAATTCAACAACACAGGGTTTAATAAGTGAGGGTGTAAAGGTAACTTTTTGTCGATAGTACTGGATTAATATCATCTATTCATTTTTGTAGGGTCTTCTGGTGTTTGGGTTTTTAGTTTTGGGTTGGGCTTATTGAGTCTAAGATAGTTTTTTAGTGAAAAAATTGCTATGAGGTATTAAAAAATTTTGGTTCTTTTGTCAAAATTTATGAGCTTGTTAGGAAATACAAAACTGACAATGGTTGTATCTTAAATTTGTGGAAAATAATTTGAAATGAAACCTTTTTGTTTAGGTTGTTGCAGCAGGTGCAAACCCCGTTCAAATTACTAGGGGCATTGACAAGACAATAAAGGCCTTGTTTCGGAACTCAAAATTTTGTCAAAGGAGGTAAACGCTTGCCTTTTGAGTAGGCTGGTTTTCCTTTTTGCTGATGGTTTGGTGTATCTAATTGAATTAGTTGCCTAAGGTATTTTTGGTTGCAAACTCCTTTTCATTTTTCATACGGTATTGGCCTTGTGGAATACATTTGATTGTGTGGTCTTGTTAGATCTACAACATTTGTAGTTGTTTAGTCTTATGGCCGAGGTGCACTTTTATTATGGAAATAGTTGATGCAATATTGTCATTTAATCCTTACTGCAGGGTAGCATGTTGAGAAGTTTTTTGTGAAACATTTGGTATTCAAAATGACACTTGATCCTATACGGCATCATGCACTTGACTTCAAAATTTATATTCAAAGTGTGCCAGACAATTCTTGCAAAATTTCAAATATTTAGGTTGTTTTAAACCATTATCTTTTTCATGTATTGGATGTTGAAAATGTGAAAAAGACTTTGGTATGAAACCAACTGGTGAATAATTTCCAGCACAACAACCACTTCCAAGACATGATTTAGAAGTAGAACAAATGTGCTTATGAAGCATAGAAAGATATCTTTGATGCATTGTCAATGTTTGGCTAGGGTCATTTTTGGAGAAAATAACTCCTTATTCCTAGAATAGTGATCTTCAATACAAGTAAATGCCAGAGAAGAGAGATCATTGTGTGACGCAACAAAACTGAAATTGGACCCCCAAGGAGAGCTGGTGTGTCTACAGTCGCTCTGTCAGCATTTTCCCTTGGTGTACCCCGTTCTTTTCCTCCAGCCTGAGTCTTAGTTGACTTCTTCTTTCTTCGGGTTTATTTATCAAATTCGTAGAATTTGATAAATAAATACTATCCACAATGGTTGGACTTTAATTTATATTCCCGACTTTATATTATCTCCAAGCCTTATAACCAATGTTTAACTTTCAACACTTTATATTTATACTCCACGTTTCTTTTAAAATAAATAACTTGTAATGAACTTTCGGCTCTATATTTCACCACCCAGCCTTACAACAATCACGCTCCAGACTTATGCTAATTATCCGCCAATCGTTTAATTAAACAATTTCATTATATTCCGGCCCCACCTATATATATCAATAACCAATCAAACACTCGTATCGTACCTGGCTATCCTCCGCACACCTTAGTTAACCTCCGGGCAAGTTCAACGTGTGACCACCGTCCGATGGCCCTTCTCCAAATCAATGACTCTTGGAAATTTCGCTTGGCTTCCAACGTCGGGCTTTAACGTGCGATGGCGTGGGTTAAACGGTTGTTTTCCGGGGTCACTTCGCCACGTGTCGCATTCCCTATGGAATCGCTCGCGAATAGGAAATACTGCCTACTCCGCAAAAGAGGTGCGATATGGGCAACCCGCTTTTGTGATTCCGCTCGTGGTTTTGGTAGAGGGCTTGACCACGGGTGCATGTCTGGTTCCGCTATCCTTTTGTTTGTTAACTCATGTCCAATCCTTGGGTCAGGTTCCGAAAGCACAACAATTTTGTCTCTTTATTAAGCGGGATTTTAATATGTGTATTATCAAAGAAAACCAACACAAATTTTATAAGAAAATTGTTCAAAAGTCGAGCCAGCCGGACTTCAAACGGCGATAAACCATAATTCAAACCAAATTCGCGTTCCAAAATAGCCTGCTGACGTCGGCCAATTTTGTGACGCGAATTTCTTATCAAATTCGCCCTAATATTTTACGGGTCCGGATTTCCATTGCGCGAGCGGCCCAAACAAAGATCCGCTCCAATCAATTTCTGCCACGTGTCCTCAATAAAAACTTGCCTTGCTCCCGGCTGCGGGTGCATTCGATGGCGTTTAAGGTGATGGGACATGGATATGGCGATTTCATATCATTCGCATTAACATTTAACGCTATTCAATTAAGTTTTCACATCAAATCTACATTAATTAATTTTTAACACTGTTCAAGATCGGACCTCCACTCCTCTGAGCGATTCCGCACGCTCCAATTTGATCCGACCTTCGGCTCTCATTATTAATGATCAGAGATTCATTATGACGGGCGTCCTTTGATTGCATTGCAGACGGGTCGACATACAAAATGGCATTTAGCCATGGTTTTTCAGACAAGCCGGTTGCTGGATTACACTGCCTGGTAACTGTGACGATAAGGAGAAGTGGCCAGCGGAACTTCTGCCTAGACTTTGTTGCATATTTCCATTTCTCTCGGTTCTGTCTCTGTCTGTCTTCCTCTGTTAATTGGAATTCTGCTTCTTCGTCTCTTGTGCCCATTGCGCCTGAGATTGCACCCATGCCTCGCGTGCGTCATAGGATGCGTTGCCGCAGGGGGAGCACTAGAGGTCAATCCCGGCGCGCTCCCTCCAGCACCTCAACAGAGATGACTTCCGGCCAATCCAGTGATTATTACTTAGGTCGATATCCAAATACTAGGAGTGGGCGGGGTCGGCTTGTAGCATCTGGCCACCGTATGGATTCCCCTGCTCCTGGCTTCCCCACCGCTAGTTCACCTTCTCCCACGACGCGCACTGCGCAATTTTCCTTTGATTTCACTCTCAACCACCCGCGAATCACAGCTGTAGTCACTGTGGTCTTCCGCGAGGAGGCCCAAACGGAGGAAGAATGCACCCGTCCGGCGGGTCTGAGCTCGGAAAAAGCCGGCCAACATTCGGGCCTTCAGGAGGGGAGCCGTGGCATGCATGTGGAGGTAGCACCTAGTGATCCTGGACCTTCCGAAGGATGGTGCCGAATCGTGGAGGAACCAACGGAGGATTAGTTTGGTTAATTTGTTTTTCTTGCTTAGCAGGCCCAGTTAATTGGGCTGCTTTTAGTTTATTTTACTGTGCTGGACCTTTAAGTAATATTTTTGAATTCTGTAAATTAAACGTTCAATACTGGTTTCCCCGTATGAGGGCAGTCTTCTTAATTTTTTGATTTTTTGATGACAAATTTGCCATGAGTATGGCCAGGCAATGTTTTTGACTTCGGTGTAATTTTATTCGCAATGTTAATAGATTAATTTTACTTTGAATTCTCACATGATTAACGTTTTTCTTGATCTGTTCAAGGATTTTGGGTACTTTAATTTGTATTTGGAACAATGGACGTCGGTACTCTATCTGTTGCTTTACTGTTCTACATACTACTATTTCACTTTCTTATAGATGCCTCGGGCATATTTGAATGCTTTCTCATATTGTCGATAATCTCCATGTGGATCGTTACTGGATTTTATATCATGTCCCTGTATGTGACATGGGGTATTTTTCTATCATTGTCTGGGGTGGGACTTCCACTTTTCTGGATGGATATTTGGGTTCCAATCTTCAGATGTGAAAATGTAATGACTTCATGGACTGTTTTACTTCATATAATATATTCAAAACAACATTTTTTCTCTTGTGAAAAAAAAATGATTAATGTTTATCACTCTGCCTTCAAAACTAGCGATGCTGGTCTATGTTTTTGGTTTATTGATATGGTCTGATGGTCTTTTTATATTTTGGAC
The DNA here is from genome assembly GCA_034641835.2 of Pinus albicaulis. Taxonomy (NCBI): domain Eukaryota; kingdom Viridiplantae; phylum Streptophyta; class Pinopsida; order Pinales; family Pinaceae; genus Pinus; species Pinus albicaulis. The sequence continues at coordinate 331,387,903 of CM076571.1, forward strand.
ATATCACACTCCTCACATGATTAGCGTTTTTCTCTGTTCAAGGATTTTGGGTACTTTAATTTGTATTTGGAACAATGGACGTTAGTACGTACTCTATCTGTTGCTTTACTATTCTACATACTGCTATTTCACTTTCTTATAGATGCCTTGGGCATATTTGGATGCTTTCTCAGATTGTCGATAATCTCCATGTGGACCGTTACTGGATTTTATATCAAGTCATTGTATGTGACATGGGGTATTTTTCTATCATTGTCTGGGGTGGGACTTCCACTTTTCTGGATGGATATTTGGGTTCCAATCTTAAGATGTGAAAATGTAATGACTTCATGGACTGTTTTACTTCATACAATATATTAAAAACATCGTTTTTTCTCTTGTGAAAAAAAAAATGATTAATGTTTATCACTCTGCCTTCAAAACTAGCAATGCTGGTCTATGTTGCTAGTTTATTGATATGGTCTGATGGTCTTTTTATATTTTGGACATATAACACTCCTCACATGATTAGCGTTTTTCTCTGTTGCAGGATTTTGGGCACTTTAATTTGTATTTGGAACAATGGACGTCGGTACTCTATCTGTTGCTTTACTATTCTACATACTGCTATTTCACTTTCTTATAGATGCCTCGGGCATATTTGGATGCTTTCTCAGATTGTCGATAATCTCCATGTGGACCGTTACCGGGTTTTATATCAAGTCCCTATATGTGACATGGGGTATTTTTCTATCACTGTCTGGGGTGGGACTTCCACTTTTCTGGATGGATATTTGGGTTCCAATCTTCAGATGTGAAAATGTAATGACTTCATGGACTGTTTTACTTCATATAATATATTCAAAACAACGTTTTTTCTCTTGTGAAAAAAATGATTAATGTTTATCACTCTGCCTTCAAAACTAGCGATGCTGGTCTATGTTGCTGGTTTATTGATATGGTCTGATGGTCTTTTTATATTTTGGACATATCACACTCCTCACATGATTATGATTAGCGTTTTTCTCCGTTGCAGGGTTTTGGGTACTTTAATTTGTATTTGGAACAATGGACGTCGGTACTCTATCTGTTGCTTTACTATTCTACATACTGCTATTTCACTTTCATGGACTGTTTTACTTCATATAATATCTTCACTTTCATGGACTGTTTTACTTCACTGTTGTAGGGTTTTGGGTAATTTAATTTGTATTTGGAACAATGGACGTCGGTACTCTATCTGTTGCTTTACTATTCTACATACTGCTATTTCACTTTCATGGACTGTTTTACTTCACTGTTGTAGGGTTTTGGGTACTTTAATTTGTATTTGGAACAATGGACGTCGGTACTCTATCTGTTGCTTTACTATTCTACATACTGCTATTTCACTTTCATGGATTGTTTTACTTCATATAATATCTTCACTTTCATGGACTGTTTTATTTCATATAATATCTTCACTTTCATGGACTGTTTTACTTCATATAATATCTTCACTTTCATGGACTGTTTTACTTCATATAATATCTTCACTTTCATGGACTGTTTTACTTCATTGTTGTAGGGTTTTGGGTACTTTAATTTGTATTTGGAACAATGGACGTCGGTACTCTATCTGTTGCTTTACTATTCTACATACTACTATTTCACTTTCATGGACTGTTTTACTTTATATAATATCTTCAAAACAACGTTTCTCGTCTTTTAAAATTTTAATTTTTAATTTTTTTAAATTGAACCCTCCGTCAGTCTACCGACGCCTTGTAGACGTCGGAACTGCAACAACCCAGAAATGTCGGAAGAGAGACAGTATGAAAACGTCGGAAGAGCGACGTTCCAAACGTCGGACCACATATCGTCGGAATTACGACATCTTCAAGACGTCGGAAGAGTGACGTCCAAAACGTCGGACCACGTTTAGTCGGAATTGCGACAGTTTACAAGCGTCGGAAGAGCGACGCCAAAACGTCGGACCACGTTTAGTCGGAACTGCGACGGTTTATAAGCATTGGAAGAGTGATGTCCAAAACGTCGGACCACGCTGGGTCGGAATTGCGACGGTTTATAAGTGTCGGAAGAGCGGCGTTCCAAACGTCGAACCACATTTCACCGGAAGTGCGACAGTTTACAAACGTCGGAGGCGCGATGGTTTGTGAGACGTCGGAAGAGTGACGCTTGTTCGGAACGACGAAAGAAGTGTCGATAGTGCGAAGCTTTTTACTTGCGTCAGAACGGCGACGGCATGACAAACCACGGTTTGTCCGCCCCCGAACTGTCGCTCTTGCGACGACTATGTGTTGGAATAGCGACGAATTGGCCGTCGGAATTTCCGCCAAATTCTCTAGTGTGGAGTTGGAAATGAGTGGAAGAAGCCACCTTCTTTCCACTCCCATACCTATGTGAGTATGAATTTTTTTCATTTCTTTACATTCAAATGTTATGTCCTCGTACACTTAACCCTTTCTCAAGTGCCTGATCAAGCTGTAAAATCACACAACTTCCACCAAAGTTCATGTAACAGGGAAGCCACTCACTGTGAAAGTACCAGAATATTTGTAGCTTCTAGGATGGTTATGCTCACTCACTCATGTATATTACTGGTTGTGCCTTTAGGCTATCAGTGCTTCTAATAGAACTTAAAAAAACCAACAAACCTTAAAAAAATCATGCGGTTCATGTGGGAAAACAACTTATGCGCAGGAAATTAAACAACCTCGACAGGCAGAAAAATTGTAACTCTTGCTACACACCATCTAGGTGATGCAATACCCACAATGCTTTGTCATTGTCCCCAGTAGATACATGCCCTTATATTTCACTCAGCTAACATGCCAAATAATGCCTCTGGGTAAATGCAGTTGTAATTGCAAATAACACAAATGCAATCTATCCAAACACCAACAACTGGGTAGACCCCTTCGTGTATATCCCTACAGCCTAATTACAAATTTACAACCCAACCAAATATATTCTATGTATATCTCTATTTTTCTTTTTTTAATTCAGAGGGGACTCGGAAACGTCTCTCTTATATCTATATATCTATATATACACGCAAGTTATATCTCTACCGAATTAAATACCCATTTTGACAGATCATCTTCTGTATGTACTGTGTATATATATCTACAATCTGAACTACCCACAAAAATGTATAAATAGCAGAAATGTGCTCTTGTTCTTTATAGCCTAATCTGAAAATCAAAGGCACCCAGAAAAAAGTGAATAATTTCAGACATTTCTGCTTCTTCGTTTATCTGGACTAAGAACTAAATACAACCCAAAAAACTGGTAGACCCACATAGATCTAAACTATAAATGCAACCACAATCTTGGATAAATTTCACATGTGTCGGTTATTTTTTTTTAAACAATATTTTGTGTCCATCGGAATACCGACGTTTAATTTTTTTAAATAAGGTTTTGTTTCCATTGGTATACCGATGTTTAATTTTCAGTTTCGTCGAAAGAGCCGTCGCTGTAGCGATGAATTGTTTTTTTTTAAATGTTGCAGTTTTTTCGGTATACTGACGCTTTGGTATGTCAAAATAGCGACACTTTTGCTATTGTCGATATAGCGACACTTTTTCTATTTTCCGATATAGTGACGCTTTCGATATTGTCGGATTAGCGACGGTTATGGCACATCTGTAGAGCAACGATAGGGTATCGTCAGAATAGAGACAGTTTTGCTAACGTTGGAATAGTGACGATTTTTATAACATCGGAATAGAGATGGTATGGCTAATGTTAGAAGAGTGATGACCGTCTGGAAACATCAAAAAATGTGTTGCTCTTCCGACACTTTATTGAAATGTCAGAATTGTGACTCTATGGCTAACCACGTTTTTCTCCGCCTCAAAGTGTCGCTCCTGGGATGCCTATGTGTTGCAAGAGAGACATTTTGGCCGTCGGAAATTGGGCCAAATGTGCTAGTGAGAACCTGCTAAAACAACCTTCTTAGAAATTTTGATGATTGCTGAAGGAGAAAAGGTCGTATAAACACTCGGGTAATAGTGACGATGTTGACTGGAGATGTGATTGTGCACAGTTGGATCCACAGAAGAGATATCAGAGGAATACAATGATTAAAATGAAGGAATAACATGGTTTTATAAGGTAAAATAGAAAAATGGGTGGGAAACTGAAATTAAAGGCAATTCGTGGGAAATTTGAAAAAATGGCAGGGTGGCAAGATGATTGATAAGCTGGCAGGTGACGTGGATGATGTGTTGGCAGAGAGATGAAAATTGATAGTTGAAAAGGAAGAATGGTTATACAACCCGCACTTGCTTGTTGTCATCATACGAAGGCATATTCTTGTATGGGAGAAACCTGACGGGGTCCCCCCACAACCAATGTATGTCGTCAATCTATGGTCAAAGTTGATCACAAAAAGTCCAAGCGGAGGCCTTGAAAGGGCTAATAGTCAAGCACCATTTTTCGTCGGGTTTTCTCTATCTACTGAGCCCCGCTCCCTTTTAACATCGCACCCCAAAACATAACCAATGTTTACATGCCCGCGACTCCACTATTGTCGAATTAAAAGAGGGACCCACCTTTTAAAAAATGATTAACACAACTTAATGCACGATCATAATTTAATCAAAATTTCAAAAATAAAAATTTTGGCCCTAATATTTTCTTATTCCTTTGTGCATAAAGGAAAATAAAGATGAGTTAAAACATCCTCCATATCCTTTTGGAGGTTTATCTCCATCTCCCTTTGGAGGATAGGATCTCTCACCTTTCAACCTTGTATTCCTCTCCTCATAGAGAACTTTCACCATCTATATCATGTCATAGGATGCCTTTCTAAAAGTCTTGTCATCCTCATACACATTTTTAGTGTAGGTTTTAACCTTGAACATAAATTATCTACACACGAATCTTATAACAGAAAATAAACAATAGCGAGAGCATAAAACATAAAACAGATAAACACAGAGATTTTCCCCTGGATCCCAAATTGGGACGACCAGCTTGATTTTTCATTATATTCCTTTAGTGTTACAACACATATATATACATGCCGAAGCATACATAAACCCCAATCCATTAACCCTGGATTAGAACATAACCGTAGTTCCCTTGACCGGATCTACAAAATACCAAGGGTCGAAAACCATCGTACCCCAAAACCATGTGCAAACTCATGCACAAAACATGGGTGGGTCGCATATGAGTGGGACCGCATACCAAAAAAAATTTCGCCGGGGCGCTGACCCGGACCCCGACAGGGGGGGCTGCCACCCCCCTGCTGCGCCCATCACAACGTACAACGCGTGGGGCTAGTCGTGGAAAGAATATAACACATACCCAAAATTTAGGCTCTCCTTGATGTGCCATGGATGGTGAGGCTTTTGGTGAAACTAGAGGTGAAACTTTTAGTGGAGATTATGGAAAATGTGCTCTCTTTGTCCTAACCTGAGGACTTGCTACCACAATATTTTCGTCTCCTCTTTTGAGCTTCAACCTTGTAAGCATCATACACACTTGCAATAAAATTAAACCCTCAAAACAATCAAAGAAATAAAGAACTGAAGCACTGATACCAAACTAATCTGTATATGTAAACTTGAAGGTTTATGGTGAAAACTACAAGTGGAATGTTTAGGATTTTAATGCAATTATGTCAATTACATTAACACATAAACATGATTTTTAACTCATTTTGGCAGAAAATAATGGAGACAATAATACCATAACAACATACACAAAATACAAAATGATGGAGTTCACCCCTCCTAGGATACATCTTCTGGTCCAACTTCCAATGCTGGGCCTCTTTCATTATGCTAAAAATATGTGTTTACATCAAGTTACAATGTTAATAATGAAAAAATAGTGTCTCCAATGGCTACAAAATAGTCAAAAAACCCTAGCTGGGCTCTTTCTGCACTCAAAAATGTTGAAAATCGCCTAAGTTATGTTCTAGAGAAGTTTTCCTGCTAACTGTCCTCCAAATTTCACCCACCTGCTATCCATCCTACAAATTCCGTCTTTTTCGGCCACATGGGGTGACAATTTTGTGTAGCGCCAGCAAGATCCCCGTCGATTTGGGTGCAAATTGTCGAACCATTAATTTTCCCATGAACCCCCATGAACCGAAAAAATAGCGCCAAGTGGTGCAAACTGGGTCGTTGATCTCTGTTAGTTTGAAACTACTCCCTCCCATGGTTGAACCCACCTGTGACCGAGGTTCGGTGCCTAAACTACAGTTGAGTTTGGTTCAAAACTCGCACCCATTTCATTTGAATTAACTTGCATTCAAACCCGTGGTTCCAAATGTGGGTTCCCACCGGTGATTACCATATATGTGCCAAAAAATAACAAGTGACCACTGTTTGTGCTCAACCTAGTGTTCCTAAATTGAGTTCATTAATTGTCAACCAGGGTTGGTAAACTGCTGAAGTGTGGTGCACTATATGTGCATAGGTATTTGTTTCTTACTACGTTGTGTTTAGTGTTTTATGATGTTTTTGGTTTTATGGTTTTATGTTTGAAAAGGGAAAGAACTAAGTGCTGGTGAAAAGAAGCTATTGGTTATTTAAAACAGAACAAAGCCTAAACTATAGATGACAAAAAACAAATGCAAAGCTTAATGATAATGACTTCATTGCAAGAAAATAAATCAAAAAATGAGCTTGAACTTATCCAATTCATTCATTAAAGGTGTGTTGGAAGAGCTTGAGAAATGGACAAGTTAAGTGTAAATGAAGTTCTCCTAAATAAACAATCAACTCACAATATTACAAAATGATTATTTGTAACACAGTAAGGTTTCTATTCTAGATTAACCTATGATGCTGAAGTTACCCTATTCTGCAACTTGACTTATCACTTCTAGGCCTTATTCATAAGTTTTGAGATTTTCTAAAATGATGCTTGGGAAAAAGGCTATAAGTGAGTTTGTAAAAGATTTGTAGAGTGATCAAAGCCTTAAACTGATATTACTGACCCCTGTTCATGTGATGATGTATCAATATAAATTCATAACAAAAGTAAGTTTGTCAATAATGAAGGCCGAGAGATTAACTTTGACAGCTAGCACTACTTAAAATACAATGGATCACACTAAGCTAGAACGTGATCTATCAATCTGTTGAAGCCTTGAAAATATCTGCTTCAAACATTGGGGAAAACCACCCGGTCGGGACCTTAGGACAGCTCCTTTTCCGTTTGGTATGGTGGCTCCGACTGGATTTAAAGGGCCAGTTTCCTTATAACTAAATGGGTTGGTTTGGATGGGTGAAAATGGGACTAAATTAACTGAAATAAAACTATCTAATTTAAACTAAATACTGATAAAGAAATTCTAACACTAACTCGGGTAATTATATGTGAATACAACTTAAGATTGTTCCAATTTAACAATAACCATGAAAATGTATTATTATTTAAATTGAAATGTGCAAAAACAAATAAAGATAACTATGTTTAAGAAATTAAATAGAGTTGTATTAGCATATTGCATTCATCATTGTATACCATCTATATATACTTATGAAAGATAACGTTTCAATTATACTCAGAAATGATATATAAAAAGAAGCGTTGTGAAGACAAATATATATAAATGATAGCAAATTTTAAAGTGAATATCATAAGACAAAAGAAATCAGCAGTGAATAGATAGAAATACCTTATTCATCTTGAAGATTTTCAAATGAAATGTGATACTCTAATCCAGTAACTCTGATGCAAAATCAAATTCCAAGGTACAAAAATGCAACACTTCAAAGATAATTCCGCATAAAAATCACCAGATGTGATCCTTTTTAAAAATATATAAGACAGTGGAGTACAGAAATGTAATCTCCAAGTCAAAAAATATAAAGATCCAGGACCCTTCTCTAAATGCATGAGAAGGGTTTAAATACTACTTAACTAAATCTAAAAATAGTCTATTACAAAAATTAAGGATTCGGTTCAATGACCGTCCTTTTCCTAGGCTAAAATACAATAAAATTAAAACTAAATCTAACTATCTATGAACTTGATCTTTAAACTTGCATGCATCTAGCATAGTTTTGAGAAGATGTGGTTGGCCGACTTCAGCATTCAACTGTCCTAAAAAGATAGAGTCGGCAAGCGTAGGCGTAATCTTCTCTGTAGCATTGATGATACAATTAAGCGCACTGTGCTGACTGTGTGGCTTCACCAAGTACGCCCAGTATGAGTCCCAATTTAATCTTGTCAGCCCTTGAATTGATTTTTCTCTTTCTTTTGCCTTTTGCCTCCATTCTGTTTGTAGTTGATGTGCCTGTGGGAGATATCCTGGAACAATTTCTAAAAACAAATTTTCTTTGTGTAAATTATCATTTACACAATCAGTAAGAGTGTTTGCTACTGTAGCCGCCTCCTCTGCTGCCTTCTCTTTGTGCATTTTCCTTTATTGGAGCTTTTCGCTCTGTTATTAATTTTGTAATTTCATCTTGATTTTGCTTTGCCAATTTCTCATATCATACTTCAGCCAAAGTAGTTTCTTTTTTATAAATTTGACCTTTCACAGTAGTTTTTCTCTGTGCCGAATACACTCCACATCTTTTTCCTTGCTCAGCATTAAGTGCCTTGAATTTGGTCAATGTTTCCTCATTTTGCCTTACAGTTATTTCAAGTCTCTTCAACTCCTGACTTTTCTCAAGAAGAGCTTTATGTTTCCCTGAGAACTCCTGACCTCCAACAGCTTCTTCAGTAACTTCTAAAAGCTCTATAGAGGATAATTTTGGCAAACTTACATACCTTATCTTTTGGTAGAAACTGTGTCGAATTGCGCACTTAGATATTTGAACTTGTGAACAACGTCTAAAATATCCTTTTTTGGTACTGTCCACCCGTGTTTGTTTTTCTTCAATGGTTCATCTCTTTTGGTCCATTCCTGTGTGCATTCTGACAAATTCGCATGTTCTCTGGCAAGTTATTCCATAAATTGCTTATTATAAGTCGCATGAGGTTCTGGCAACTTATACATCAACCTCACTTCTTCCGTGGTGAATGACTCGATTAGCTCTTGAGCTGGAGTTCTGAATTGTCTGTTTGAAATATCGGTGCTATCCAGCACCCATTTCACCATGTCCATATACGGGAGAATCCTCGGCCTTGCCGCTATCCTATGCAGAAATGAACAAGCTAGTTCTTTGAGGGTTGCTTCAGACGTATTACTAGAACCCGTTGTAGCCATAACTTTTAATACCACATGATTTTCTTCCTCTAGAAAATTATACATTCCTTCCCAAGTGGATATACCGGCATCCTTATTGCAAGCGGTGTCTGCATATAGTGAAGCCATTTCTTTGTTTTCAGAATTCGAGCTCTTCTCCTTCTTACCCATAATGTTCTGTGAAAGCTTTCTATAGACGTTTGCAACTTCGTGCCTGCGTTTTACGAGTTAAATGAGAGTAATGGCATGAGAAAGGTGATGAGACTGTTTTAAATGCAAAGGCGGATGAAATATATTATTTTAACGTGAAATGACTCTCAATCAAAACAAAATCTCATTTACCATTAATTGCCAATCCAATCATTTAATCTAATCATTAAAGCGCATAACAGATATTGATATATGGGAAGATTGCCTTTGAACAACGTGCCTTCATGAATCTGCGACATTGCGATCTGCGATTTTCTGCGCAATATCGCAATATTGCAAAATGAAACCATCGCAGTTATGTAAAATAGCGCAAAAGCGCAAATTGCGCAATAGCGCAAAAGCGCATATCACAAAAGCGCAAAATTGTAAATAGCGCAAAAGGTATTCGTTTAACATTTCTGTTTTCTGCGCTATGCGATCTGCGACCAATATGTTTATTGTATAGGCTTTTTTAGATCGCATTATCGCAAAATTGCAAAATCGCATTTTCAGTTTCATAAAAAATATATACCATTTTGCGATGGATGCGCTATTTTGTTTAAAGAACAATTTTATTGTAATCTATCATAAACTTAAGTGTTTCTTAATGTTCTTTCTAAGGGATTTCTCTAAGTTTATGATAGAAAGTTTTCTTTGAAAAGGAAAACAAATCCTAATTGATTTTTTGGATTTTTTAACTAAGGGTCCCCATTTATTTAGTATTATTACTAATATTAAATAAAATGGGGGTCGTTGCTGGTCACAACAATTGGCGATTCACTGAAAGAAATAGTTATCTCTGAAAAAATAAAATGAACACTATATCTTTAGTAAGTAAAGATTTTTAAAGATAATGAAAACTACCTTAGGATAATTCAAATAAAATGTAACTATGAAAAATAAATAAAAAATAATTCACAATTTCTTTCTAATTCCTTAAGAATAAAACATTTTTGGGTTATCTCAAGCTTTGATTGGTGTTAATAATGAAGTAAGTGGATTTCTCCAAGTTTTGGTTTTATAATATACTCTATTGCCATAGGTATTTCCTCTGCTGCCAGCAAACGTTCATAGTCTCGATAGGGTTACCTTTAAACCATTAACCATTCATTGTCCCATCCAACTAAAATTATGACTTTTTAAAAGATAAATTCATAAGACTTATTATCTCATGTTTTTGTCTTTTACTTATTTTTAATTTTAAGAGCCATTGTTCTGGTTTGGTAGCCAGTTAATAACAATGTCATTCACTAGTTATAATTAAACTGAACAAGCTGGCTCGTGATGAGACCCCTTGTCTTACATTTATAAGCCATTACCCTGTTTTGGTATGTAGTATTGGTAATGTCAGTTTTATTACTCCTTATGAACATGGTAAGTCGGCTCGCAATGAGACCTCTTATCTCTTAAAATTTTCGTATAATTTCTTAGAATTACATTCTAAAAATCACAACTTAAATGGATGGGGTGAAATAGTTTTATCCTTAAGAATCAATGGATGACAATTTTCAGAGTTTTTTGAGTTCCAAAACTTTTGAAAAAATCTTTACTTTAATAGATAACCTTTCTCTGCTTAATAAACTTATGATGATTTACATTCTTCTCAAGTTTTCAAAAGATCATGCAAATGATTGAAATAATCTTTCAAAGTTTAACATCTTATTTTAAACTATTCAAAAACTGTGATCATTACTTTAAAAATTCTTATCTACACAAAATAAATATTTATAATATTCTTCCTAAGAAATTTTCCTAAATAGTAAACAGTCAATTATAGACTCATTAACAACCTTTATTTGCAAAAAACAATCAAAAACTCTGCAGAAAGGAATATGTACAGTTTAAGAAGGGGTTACCTCCTTATGAAAAGAATTTCTTCTAGATAAGCCCATTTACAGGAAGAGATTCTCTCTTACCTGTTAGATCTTGGAGTATGAATGTACTTGAGCCTATCTTCTCAACGATCTGAAATGGTCCAAGCCACATTTTCTGAAACTTGGTATGTTTACCTTTTTCTTCGTGTGCTTTATCCCATTTCAGAACAAGATCACCAATTGACAAAATTTTTGAGCCGGTAGAACTTGCATCAAAAGAAGGTTTTACAAGCTGTTGATGTTTTTCATGAATAATTTTTTCTTTATCTCTATCTTCTTCTAGTTTAAGGATTTGATCATATCTCAATTGAATGGATGAAGAAGGATTTTCTTCAATAAATTGCACTAGGGCTAATGATGGAAGAGTTAAATTTGATGGTATCACAACTTCTTTTCCATAAACCACATTGAAAGGTGAAGTCCCTATTGAAGCTTTTTCAGTGATACGATCAGCCCATAATGCAAAGATTAAAGATTTGTGCCAATTCTTTTGATTTTGATCAACGATCCTTTTAATGATTTTGATAAGGTTTTTGTTAGTGGATTCAACCAAACCATTACCTTGTGGATAATAATTTGCTGAATATTTTAATTTAAAACCTCTTTTGACTGCAAATTCTATTAAAATATTTCCAGAAAAGTAAGATGCATTATCAAAGACTAGAGTGTTAGGTACACCAAACCTGGTTATGATGAATTGATCTATGAAATCAATAATTGCATCAGAATTGGCTACCTTCAACGGGATTGCTTCTACCCATTTTGTAAAGTAATCAGTTGCAGTAAGGATGTACTTGTGCTGTTTGGAAGAATGAGGTATTATCTCACCAATAATGTCAAGCCCCCATTGTTCGAATGGTTGCTCAATAGTCACTGGTTGCAAAGGAAAAGCTGGTTTCCTTTGTCTTCCACTTGCAGTTTGACAAATTCTGCACTTCCTTACGTAATCACGCGTATCTTTAAAAAGGGTAGGCCAGTAATAACCAGTACGAATTATTTTGTGAGCTGTGGTATCACCTCCAAAATGACCTCCTGCTGGTCCATCATGCAATTCCTGCAAAACCTTTTCAGCTTCAGTCTTTTCAAGACATCTTAATAAGATTGAATCATAATTTTTCCTGAATAACACATTATCAATGATCTCATATTTAATAGCCTTTAACCTTAAAGCGCGTTTACTCTTATAGCTGAGATTAGAAGGAGCATACCCATTTTTCAAGTAATAGATAAGATCAACATACTGAGATTCATAATCTGTAACACTTATCTGACTTACTTGAATATCTTGATTTGAATCTTGATTTTCTGATATGTTATGAACTCCTACCAATAATCTGCAAAAACCTTGTCCTCTAACAATCTTAGCTGGTTTAATATCAATATCATATTCTTGCAAGGCTGTTACCCAGTTAGCTCTCTTTTCTCCTACTTCTTTTTGAATTAATAATTGCCTCACTGCAGAGAATGGGACAATGATTTTTGTATGTGTTTTCAAGAGAAAAGGTTTGAAATGTTTGATTGATTTAAACACAACAAAGGCTTGTTTTTCAACATCGGAATAATTAAGCTCAGCTCCTTGCAGATTTGAGCTAAAGAAAGAAATTGGTGCTTCGATTTCTTGATCATTGAGTTGTGTTAAAACGACTGCATAGGATGTTTCAGTGGCCAGAGTATACAAAGTAAAATCTTTAGAAAAATCCGGGGTATTCAATGTTGGTGCATTAATGATCGCTTGTTTGATTGCCTCAAAAGCTTCTTTTTCTTTATGCGTCCATTTGAATATTGAATTCTTCTTGATCATATTTTGCATAGGTAAAACAATAAAATAAAAATCAGGAATAAATCTTTTAACAAAATTGATCTGTCCAAGAAATGATTGCATGGATTTTTTGTTATGAGGTAAAGAAATATCAAAAATTTCTTTCACTCTATCTGGATCAATATATATACCATATTTTGACACAAAAAATCCTAAGAGTTTTCCTTCATCAAGAGCAAAGAAAGATTTCTTTGGATTTAAGGAAATACCAAACCTTCTACATCTTTCAAATATTTGCTTTAAATCATGTAGATGATTGGCTCTCTTTTTTGAAAATACTGTTATGTCATCAAGATAAACAACAACTGACTTATTGATCAGACCTTTAAACGCTATGTCCATGGCTCTTTGGAAAGTTGCTCCTGCATTTATTAGACCAAAAAGCATTTTTTGATAAGCATAAGCTCCCCATTTTGTTCTGAAAGTTGTTTTCAATCTGTCATCTGGATGAACTAAGACTTGATTATAACCTGAAAATCCATCAAGAAAGGACATAAGTTCAGAACCAACGACCTTTTGAAGTATCTGTTCCATGGTTGGCAATAGGAAATTGTCTTTAAAGCATGCCTTGTTTAAATTTCTGAAATCAATACAGATTCTTATATCACCATTCTTCTTCCTTACAGGTACCATATTGGAAACCCAATTGGAGTGCCTGACCGGAAAAATGATTTTGGCTTTTAAAAGTTTATTAAGTTCTGATTTGATTTGAATTTTGAGATTTGGATGGATCTTTCTCAACTTCTGTTGAACAGGTTTAATATCAGGAAGCATTGGAATTGTATGTTGAATAATCGAAGTATCATACGTTTTTAAATCATCATAATTCCAAGCAAAAACATTTTTATACTTGTTCAGAAGTTTAATGAACACATTCCTTTCCTCTGGTGTTAAATTGAGTCCTAAGTTAACGTTTTGAGGTTTAGAATCAGAACCAAGATTTACTAATTCAAACTTCAAAGTAGAGCTTTGAAGTTTAGCATTAGTGACTTTCTTGAATCTGTCTTTAATGTCATATAAATCCTCTAATTTAACAACAGATTTCGGAATGGGATTTTCATTACCTTTTGAGGCAATTTGAAAATCATGATCATCTTCGTCAATAATTTGCTCATCATATGATTTCTCTGAAGTCATTAAATTTAAAATATCTTGATCATGATAGAATACTCTCCAATTTGTAACATTATCTGGGACAGATGGACGAAAAATCAATTCTACAGAAAACCTATCAGGACTGCAATCTTCAGCAGGTAGGAGTTTAGATGCAACATTAGCTAACAAGTCAGCTGATGTATTCTGATTCCTAGGGATAGGAGAAATATTGAATGCTAAAAAATGAGTGGTGAGATCTTGTACTAGGGTTTGATAGTGTTTAAGATGTCCTGAAAGACAATGAATAGTATTCCTAACTTGTTTTATGACAATTTCGGAATCACCAAAGACTTTCAAGTATTTAACATCTAACCATATAGCTTTATAAAGTCCTTGAACCAAGGCTTCATATTCTGCGGTATTGTTAGTACACTCAAATTCTAACCTACATGACAGCATAGTTTTCTCACCATCTGGATCAATTAAGATGCATCCAGCTCCAGCTCCATCACTAGACTTTGATCCATCAAAATATAACGACCAAAATAAAGACTTATCTATTGGCTTATCTACAATTACATCATAAATATTTACAATTCTGGAAGAATCAGATTGTGAAAAATTTTCTATTTGAGAAACAAAAGTATTTACAGAAAAAGGTGATTGAGGTGCTTCGAAGTTTCCAAGAAATGATTCAGCAGAATAACCTCCAAGAATATTGTTGTTGAATGCCACAGGCTCATTAGGTTGTTCGAATTCAGTGACAGTGTGCGTCATATGTTTTTCTCGTTCAATTTTGATTTGATTTGGCTTCCCCTTGTAAGGAAGCCACATATGTGAATAATCGGTTGAGATATAACCATTAAGTTTCACAGACCAGTCCCTGCTTAAGATTAATCCATAGAATTCAGCAATATCAGCAATCAAAATATCAATTCTTTGGACAATCCTAGGATCAGAAGCTAATCTGATAGTAACTGAATTGATTTCTCCTACAACTTGAACTTTAGAGCGATCCAATTGAACGATATGAACTGCTGATTTCTATGGTTCGATATTCAATTTGGCACAAACAGAAGTAGGCATTATATTGGAGGAGGCTCCAGAATCAATCAAACAATTGTGCAGATTTTTATTGTACATCTCATAAGTCAAAAGAAAAGGAGGAGTTTTAGAATTTGACTTTTCTCTAATGAGCACTGTATCAGTAGCATCTACCTTATCTGGTGGCTTACCAGCTCCTCTAGCTGCTTTTGCAACTACACCACTTGGTAAAGGAGCAATTGGTGTAGCGTTTAATTCTTTCAATAGCAGCTTTTGCTGGTGTTTTAGTTTGCTGAGTTCATGTAAGGAAATGTTGGCTTTGATCTTTTTCATGTCTTCAACAATGTTGTATTCCATAGGATCTGACACCACTAAAGTCTTTGTTGTTGATGTGGGAGGATTAGAAGAAGATCGCTGATTTTGAGTAGGTAATGAAGAAGTTTTCTTTACAGGGGATTTGTCTTTGGTACTTGGAGTTGTAATTTTCTTTTTAGGAACTGTTTGTACTGGTTCCGATATAGATTTACTCCTAGTACTTACAGGCATAGCTTCTTCACTATCAGAATTAGGGAGAATAAAATCCCACATTCCATTCAATTCGGCTATTTCTTCATTTTCATATTCCTCATCTGATACTAGAGATGTATCTTCTTCTTCTTCTTCTAATTCTGCATTAGAAATTGCATTAGGAGGTTTAGATTCAACTTGGTTTCTTCTGAAATTTCGGAATGGTTTCTTGGTAGAAGTTTCAGCTACTTGTTTTTTAATTTCAACCATTTCATTTGACATGGTTTTAAGAACTTTCTGTAAACCTTCCATGTCGTATGGGTCTTTGGCCTTTTTCTTTGAATCATCTTTGAAGCTGACTTTCTTTGATTTCCTTTCCTCAATAGGATTTTTCTTTTCTAGAGAAATAATTCGTTTTTCCACTGCAATAGCCTCTTTCATATTCTCAGCTAACGTAGGTTTTGCAGCTCTATCTACAAAAATTGCTATGTTTGAGGGTAAGGCAGTTATGTACCATTCAATTCTGACTTGTTCACTGGGCTGTGAATTTGTGTGGATTTTGTTCAAGAGTTTGTTGAATATAGCGTTGAATTCTTTAATGGATTCCTTGGGTTCTATCTTCAAATTTGAGAGGTCATTGAGTAAAGTTGCTATTGATCGGTCATCTCTAAATTTGGTTAAAAAATGATCTGCAAAAATGGCCCAACTTGTTATGGATCCAGATGGTAATGAAAAGTACCATGATCCTGCTACTCCTTGAAGACTATAAGGGAATAGTCTAACTACAACATCTTCATGTGTGACTCCATTCAAATTAATAGCCAGCATAAAGTTATTGATATGTTCTTCAGCTTGAATGTTAAGATTTCGGCTAAATTTTGGAAGCCATTTTCCAGGATTGTATGGTAAATCATGTAAAGGTGCAGCCATGTTGACTGCCCCTGGAGTAGCCCATGGTCTAGCCATTATTGGAACAACTATTGGAGGAGTAGAAGAAACTGGTGGTGTTTGAATAGAAGTTGTTGGAATATATGATGTTGAGATTGATGATGATTGAGCAGATGATGATTGAGGAGATGATGTGGAAACAACTGTACTTTGTTGAGATGGGATTTCGGAAACAGGTATTTGAATATTAGATGTTGAACTTATATCACTTACTGATTCCGATTGGGTTTTTCTTGTCTTAACTCTACTAGGTATAGGGAATTGTTTCGGAGAAATACCAAGTTTTTCACTTTGAAGCCTAGTAAGAGGTTTGGAAGAAACAAATTTTGAAGTTACACTACCTTCAGATATTTCAGACTCTTCTAAAGATAATGAGAATCCTTTCAATTTATGAATTAAATCTTGAACTTCAGGAGACTCAGGATTTTGATTGTCTGAATGTATTGAGATTTTGGTAGTGGGTGTATGAATATTCTTCGCAATTTATTCTATAAGATTTTGTATTTCAGAAGAAATTGAAGAAGTTGATGAGGGTGTTTTTCTCTCAGAATGGCTTGTGGATAAAGATTTACTTGCCATTCATAGCTCATGCCGTCCTTCTAGCGCCAAAAATGTTGAAGCCTTGAAAATCTCTGCTTCAAACATTGGGGAAAACCACCCGGTCGGGACCTTAGGACAACTCCTTTTCCGTTTGGTATGGTGGCTCTGACTGGATTTAAAGGACCAGTTTCCTTATAACTAAATGGGTTGGTTTGGACGGGTGAAAATGGGACTAAATTAACTGAAATAAAACTATCTAATTTAAACTAAATACTGATAAAGAAATTCTAACACTAACCCGGGTAATTATATGTGAATACAACTTAAGATTGTTCCAATTTAACAATAACCATGAAAATGTATTATTATTTAAATTGAAATGTGCAGAAACAAATAAAGATAACTCTGTTTAAGAAATTAAACAGAGTTGTATTAACATATTGCATTCATCATTGTATACCATCTATATATACTTATGAAAGATAACGTTTCAATTATACTCAGAAATGATATATAAAAAGAAGCGTTGTGAAGACAAATATATATAAATGATAGAAAATTTTAAAGCGAATATCATAAGACAAAAAAAATCAGCAGTGAATAGATAGAAATACCTTATTCATCTTGAAGATTTTCAAATGAAATGTGATACTCTAATCCAGTAACTCTGATGCAAAATCAATTTCCAAGGTACAGAAATGCAACACTTCAAAGATAATTCCGCATAAAAATCACTAGATGTGATCCTTTTTAAAAATATATAAGACAATGGAGTACAGAAATGTAATCTCCAAGTCAAAAAATATTAAGATCCAGGACCCTTCTCTAAATGCATGAGAAGGGTTTAAATACTACTTAACTAAATCTAAAAATAGTCTATTACACAAATTAAGGATTCGGTTCAATGACCGTCCTTTTCCTAGGCTAAAATACAGTAAAATTAAAACTAAATCTAACTATCTATGAACTTGATCTTTAAACTTGCAGGCATCTAGCATAGTTTTGAGAATATGTGGTTGGCCGACTTCAGCATTCAACTGTCCTGAAAAGACAGAGTCGGCAAGCGTAGGCGAAATCTTCTCTGTAGCATTGATGATACAATTAAGCGCACTGTGCTGACTGTGTGGCTTCACCAAGTACGCCCAGTACGAGTCCCAATTTAATCTTGTCAGCCCTTGAATTGATTTTTCTCTTTCTTCTGCCTTTTGCCTCCATTCTGTTTGCAGTTGATGTGCCTGTGGGAGATATCCTGGAACAATTTCTGAAACCAAATTTGCTTTGTGTAAATTATCATTTACACAATCAGTAAGAGTGTTTGCTGCTGTAGCCGCCTCTTCTGCTGCCTTCTCTTTGTGCATTTTCCTTTATTGGAGCTTTTCGCTCTGTTATTAATTTTGTAATTTCATCTCGATTTTGCTTTGCCAATTTCTCATATCATACTTCAGCCAAAGTAGTTTCTTTTTTATAAATTTGACCTTTCACAGTAGTTTTTCTCTGTGCCGAATACGCTCCACATCTTTTTCCTTGCTCAGCATTAAGTGCCTTGAATTTGGTCAATGTTTCCTCATTTTGCCTTACAGTTATTTCAAGTCTCTTCAACTCCCGACTTTTCTCAAGAAGAGCTTTATGTTTCCATGAGAACTCCTGACCTCCAACAGCTTCTTCAGTAACTTCTAAAAGCTCTATAGAGGATAATTTTGGCAAACTTACATACCTTATCTTGTGGTAGAAACTGTGTCGAATTGCGCAGTTAGATATTTGAACTTGTGAACAGCGTATAAAACATCCTGTTTTGGTACTGTCCACCCATGTTTGTTTTTCTTCAATGGTTCATCTCTTTTGGTCCATTCCTGTGTGCATTCTGACAAATTCTCATATTCTCTGGCAAGTTCTTCCATAAATTGCTTATTATAAGTCGCATGAGGTTCTGGCAACTTATACATCAGCCTCACTTCTTCCGTGGTGAATGACCCGATTAGCTCTTGAGCTGGAGTTCTGAATTGTCTGTTTGAAATATCGGTGCTATCCAGCACCCATTTCACCATGTCCATATACGGGAGAATCCTCGGCCTTGTCGCTATCCTATGCAGAAATGAACAAGCTAGTTCTTTGAGGGTTGCTTCAGAGGTATTACTAGAACCCGCTGTAGCCGTAACTTTTAATACCACAGGATTTTCTTCCTCCAGCAAATTATACATTCCTTCCCAAGTGGATATACCGACATCCTTATTGCAAGCGGTGTCTGCATATAGTGAAGCCATTTCTCTGTTTTCAGAATTCGAGCTCTTCTCCTTCTTACCCTTAATGTTCTGTGAAAGCTTTGTATAGACGTTTGCTCCTTCGTGCCTGCGTTTTAAAAGTTAAATGAGAGTAATGGCATGAGAAAGGTGATGAGACTGTTTTAAATGCAAATGCGGATGAAATATATTATTTTAACGTGAAATGACTTTCAATCAAAACAAAATCTCATTTACCATTAATTTTCAATCCAATCATTTAATCTAATCATTAAAGTGCATAACAGATATTGATATATGGGAAGATTGCCTTTGAACAACGCGCCTTCATGAATCTGCAACATTGCGATCTGTGATTTGCTGCGCAATATCGCAATATCGCAATGTCGCAATATCACAATATTGCAAAATGAAACCATCGCAGTTATGTAAAATAGTGCAAAAGCGCAAATTGCGCAATAGCGCAAAAGCGCATATCGCAAAAGCGCAAAATTGTAAATAGCGCAAAAGGTATTCGTTTAACATTTCTGTTTTTTGCGCTATGCGATCTGCGACCAATATGTTTATTGTATAGGCTTTTTGAGATCGCATTATCGCAAAATCGCAAAATCGCATTTTCAGTTTCATAAAAGATATATACCATTTTGCGATGGATGCGCTATTTTGTTTAAAGAAAATTTTTATTGTAATCTATCATAAACTTAAGTGTTTCTTAATGTTCTTTCTAAGGGATTTCTCTAAGTTTATGATAGAAAGTTTTATTTGAAAAGGAAAACAAATCCTAATTGATTTTTTGGATTTTTTAACTAAGGTTCCCCATTTATTTAGTATTATTACTAATATTAAATAAAAGGGGGGTTGTTGCTGGTCACAACACAATATTAAAAGACAGTGACTACAACTGAACTAAAATGCCATTAATCTTTTCTTGAAACAAAAATGAACTGAGACTGAACTAGAGTGCCTCTAATCTACTTGAAGTACAGTGAACAGAGTTAAACTAAAATGCCATTATCAAACTGGAAATCTAGTGACAGAGCTGAACTAAATGCTATAAAACTCCCGAGTGCTATAACTAAACTAACATGCAAGTAGTCTATGGAATTCTACAGCCCATCTCATTCAATAGGAATGATATTTTGGAAGAGTTTGTAAAACAAGTCTGGCTGTATTATTCAATGCAATTGAACATAAACATAAGATTGAAAGCAAATACAACTAGAATCTAAGACACCACGGCTGTTTCTTATTCATTGTTAATGATGTTTTGGAAGAGTTTGTAAGAGTAAGACCGGCTGTGACACTTAGTGTAAAAAAGCATAAATCATAAAATTCGAAAGGAAATGCAACTAAAACTTACAATACCACAGCTATGCCTTATTCATCGTAATGATATTTTGGAAGAGTTTATAAGAGTAAGTCTAGCTATGATAATTAATGTAAACAAGTATGAACATAAACTTCAGAAACTTTCCTAAGCTAGAAATGAAAACGAAACTAAAATACTTATCTAAACCGTATAAACAAGGCTGCTCAGGTAGAAGGGGCCCTCTACCACCAGATTAGCACGAAATCTACTTCAAAATTGACTCAACGCTTTCAAGGAAATGATGCTTCTTTCATTAAAGAGAAATTACTTCAAAAATAGAGTGTTTTCGGACTTCTGAAATCTAGAAATCAACCACAAAATCTAACCTTGTCCCTCGGTTTCCCGAGCCATATTTGTAAAAAATTTACATAACTGTCTTGAGATAACCTAGGGATAATTGTATTTCCAAATAAAAACCAAACTGGGACTCTGATGGTGGTCACGTAATATAATTAAGGACATCTGGACTGTCCTTGTCCTATTAGGAGTTTCTCTTCTAGTTTGAGTTCCCACGTACATAACCGCATACAGAATTCCATTCAAACTTCATGGAGAGCAACAAATGATGAGGGAATGATGTGGAATACGACCATATGTGTTTTCCTCTGAGATGACACCTGGAACCTGCATAGACATGAAGACAACTGCAGAATCGACAACTAGCTACAGAATGTCTGCATTCTGTAGCTAGATCTAGTTCAAAAAGTACTACAATGACAAAATCATAAAAACATAGCAAGTTAGTCATGATATATATTCTTAAAGAAATTTTAACTAATTCTACTGATCATTTGAGCCTATGATTAATAATGGACAAAGGAAATGGAGTGGAATGTTGTGGAAGAAAGAACATCTTTGGAGCTCAACAACCACCATATTGTTAGGAAAAATACTGAGAGGGGGGGTGAATCAATATTTAGGGCAAAATAAAACTTTTTACTTTTTTCATGCTCTAAAACCCATACGCTACTTTGCTGAAGCCAACTAGCGTATACACGCGTATATCCTTCATGAAACTTGCGTATGCCCAGAGATCTAATTGTGCCATTAATTCTTCACTTAAATCATTCCATCATTCATTCATTAGATGTTCTATACACAGTAAACATGTGCAGTAAGAGCAAGATAAACTGTCACACATGAACACCAGATTTTAGGTGGAAACCCAAGTCGAGAAAACACCGCTGCAGTTGCTTTCGACCTTCAATATTTTATTATAGAGAAAACATCTTACAACATATGTCTTGGCGCAGGGCTCTACGACATGCGGTACCACAACGCTCGTTTACCAGCCTCTCTGGAAAGGCTCCCCCCCCGACTCATTTACCGGCCTCCTCTTGGAAGGAGCTCGACTGATCTCGTTTACCGGCCTCATGCGGAAGGGAGCTACAACCCCACATTAGAGGCTACAACCCTCAGCACCTCTACGGACCCCGTTTCATCAATTTTCACATTGGATCCAAAGCTTCCTTTAGGACACAACTTGTAGGCCACGTTTCATCATATTTTCAGACTGGACCCACTCCACATATTCAAGCTCAATCATTCAACCAAACTGAAATAGACAACTCAGAACTGTAGAATACAGATAGCAGCAACACAACAGAACAGATCAGACATTTCATACCCCATGATTCAGCAAACCCTAGTTTGCATACGCGCTTTCCTTTCACTGATTTCGCGTATATACGCGCCTTCTTCCATACAAACCTGCGTATACTTCAGTATATATTATAGAGCTAATTTCACTGCGCATACGCGGTTTCTCTTCAGCGAAGCCGTGTATATACGTGCTTCCATTGCGGCAAACTAGCGTATGGTTCTTCAGACATTTAGATCATTGCAATTCTTCAGAACAGATACATTGCTCAGATCTTACCCTTTACTTTAGACAGATGTTCGCCTCATCTCAGCTCTAATCATTCCACAAACAGATCTAGCAAGTACAAATACATTTCAGATCTATTTACCCTTCTTCGTCATTTCTTCATTGGTGCATCATGCATTCAGATCTATCATTCAACTGTAACCCTTTCCATTCAGATATACTTCAGAGAGAAGTATTCATTCAAGCTCAGACATCTTGCACCCACTCTCATGATTTGCACAATGAATTTCATCTCCTTATATAGGTTTACCCTTTTTCAATACCATGAGCCAAAACCACATTACTTTCGATGGTATTCCTGGACAGGGTCATTTAGACGAATCATTACCCAATACAATGGGTCAATACCATGGTGGTTACCCCTGGTTTTGCACTTTATGAGTGCTTTTTTCCCATACGCGACTTGGCACGTTGTTTCCCGCGTGCATACGCGACTTCTCCTAGACAGATCCGCGTATACCTTGAGACATACTCTTTTCACCATAGATTTAGCCCATGCTGAATTCCTTTCTTCATTTCCTTCTGTACTCATTGTAGATACATCAGATTTAGATCATCAAGAACATATTCTATCCAGCACAACTTCATCAAGTAAGTTGTCATCATCTTCATCAAGTGGGTTGCCATTCAAGGACAACACTCTATCAAGTGGGTTGCCATTCAAGGACAACACTTAGCATCATATTGCTAACAAACATCCTTTCATATTAGATTTACATCATTTACCAAGTCCATCAAATCAAGAATAACTTCATCAGGTGGTTTGCCATCAAGGACAACACATGTCAACAATCTCATGTCTTCATCTTCATTCGGTGGGTTGCTATCAAGGACAACACTCTGCATCATATTGCCAACCATCTCCCCCTTTGGACTTGATGGCAACCACGATGGTGTTTGGTTACTACAACAGATAGGTACATTAAGAATACAATGGCACCATGTCATTCTCTCCATTCTTTGACACCATTCTTTCTCTCCATTTCAAACACCATGTCACTCTCCCCCTTTGACATCAAGGGCAAAGGGCGGATCAAAATCAACACACTCTCCCCTTTTTCTCCTCATGCGGAGGGAAGGGCGGTGCCAGTTGAAATTACCATGCGCCCCTTGAAGTTCATGCGAGAAGTTCATCCATACGTTTCAATCTGAAGTCACAGACTCTGTTACTCTATTTCAGACTCATACACATGAATTAATAGTGATTACATATAGGTGCTCAAATGCCAACCAGTGGGTTACATTCAATTATTTCCTTAGAGGTTTACACCTTGACCTCCATCTCCAACAAAGTGGGTTCTGAAATTTTGACAAGTCCTTAAGTGTTACTTTTTATCAAACTACAAATATAACTTTACATGACCAATACGAGAAAGACCTCAAAGAAAGAGATCATTTTCAGAACCATCATAATGCCAACAATGTATTATACTCAGCAAGGCTAATGCTCCCCCTGAATCTGTGCATCCAAGCATCCTTTCCATATGACTAAGGCTCCCCCTTAGTTTTGTGCATCCTGAACACTTTCAACCAATCATCAAGGCATGTTTAAAACATCAGATATTGAGACAGTGTTATAAGAACTGGAACACCACCAGAGATACCAGAGTATCAGAGATACCAAACAGCATTGCAGCTGTGCTGAAGAAAGCTGACCCCAAACAGAAATTTGTCAGCAACCAGACATACGCGGTTTTATGTGAATGAACTCGCGTATATACGTGACTGTGTTTCAGGAAATCCACGTATCCAATACCATCTTCTATATTTTAACCAGATCTGATTCTCTGTGAGACAAAGACAGTGTTTAGCTTCTTTTTGAGATATTTGAATGCTTCCCCTGGAATATAGATAGATCGAATAGGTAGCTGTGTCTTCAAGTGTCATCCAATGGTTGTAGCATAAACACATTAGTAACCAAGCCTTCAGATTCTTTGCAGCATCAATACATTCTCTCCAAGAGAAATTATCATACCAAAACAACATCTTCACATAATTGTCAAGCAATCATCTATGTGGTCCAATATCATCATGATCTTCAAGATTTAACATGATGTAACATATGTAGGAAAAAGGTCTCAACCATAGTAACACACTTTGCATGATCTATTCCTTATCTACGAATCATAAGACTTCCAATTGATCCATGTGTGAGCACAAAATATACTTTTAAATAAGAAGGCTCAAAATCTCATGCATCATTATTTAAGCATGAGTATCACAATAACGAAGAATAATAAGTCATAGTGCCAACAATGAAATCATTAGTATTCAACCTGCTGCTCCCCCTGAACCAGTGCTCCTCCTTAACTTGTGCAACTTGAATACGTTCATCAGCAAGTCATTAGAAACAATCTCTGCATGAACTGTCCTTATCTCCGAATTATAAGACTTTCATCTCAACAACGAATACTCTTCATAAAAAGAAAACAGGACTCATCCATAATATTCAACATAAGAAGCCAAGTATCATATCATAATTTAGAACTAAGAAACTAAGCTGATACTATGTCAATAATACAATTATTAACAGTCAGACTGATGCTCCCCCTGAACCTCTGCTCCTGATCTTCAACTGTCATCCCAATTCTCTTCTCATAAATGCATATGCGACTGTGTCTACTGCAACTCGCGTATATACGCTACTTTTGTTCATCTAACCCGTGTATGGAAAGTGAAGCATAGAAATTTTTTCACATTCCTTCATCTCCCCCTGAATTTTTCCTTCCTGTACCTGTCTTCTTCATATCAGATGCTCTGTCAGAAATACATATAACTGGAATAATCAAATCAACCATGAGAGTCATCATACATTGCTCCCCCTGTGACGATACATTACTAAATCTCATAATGTATCCCACATCATTCCTGCAGCCAATAAGAGAAGTAAGCTTCAGAAGCGGATGACTGCAGTAGGGTCAAAATTCCCTACGTTTCGATTGGTCCTCCTTATTTTTCCAAATTTGCTTGAACTTCCTAACTGTGTGCTGAAAATTGTCCACTTTCTTAGATCTGTTCAACCTGCATTCCTTTTCTACATGTCCACACTTGTTACAAGAATAACATCTCATGTGTCCAGAGAAATAAGCATAAGAATCATAATGAGTATTTCTAATCTTCCTCCTTTTACAATTAGCTACTTTATGTCCATACTTGTTACATGAAAAACAATATCCCTTGAAAAAACCAGAGTAGGATCTGTTTGTTTGAGGCTGAAATGATCTGCTCCTGCAATTTGCTGCAACATGCCCATAGTTATGACATTTAAAGCATTCAACATTATTGATTGATTTCCTTTGAGATTTCATCATTGTTGGTTGACCTTTTGTCTCTTTCAACACTTCAGGTTTTGCATTGACATCCTCTGAATTTTTAGCACTTCCTTGTGAGCTAGATTCTCCTTTAACAGTTTCATGGAAACCAAGACCAAGTTTGATAACAGGAGACCTTTGATTACTCAGAATATTGTCCAAAATATTAGTACTATCTTGAAACCTCAAAAGTTTAACCTTTTCTTCTAATTTACCTTTGAGAATGTTTACCTCAACCTCCAAGGCTTGACATTGCTTCGTCATGCTTTCTTCTTTCCTTCTTCTATCTTCTACTTGATCATTCAGATTTAGAATCTCTTCTTTCAACCCATTTTCGTTTTCTTCACATGTTTGTTGCAACTCTTCATTCTTCTTATTTGATTTTTCCATATCTTCTTTGAGAGAGATGATTTCTGCTTCAAGGCATGCCTTTTCAAATGATTGTAGAGGTTCCTAATTCTTCTTACTTGATGCTTCAAGATCTGCTTGCAGAGAGATGATTGCAACTTCAAGTCCTTCATTCTTCTTGCTTGATTTTTCGAGATCTGCATTTAGATCGTTGATTTCTGCTTCTAGTTCTTTAATTCGATTGGATGCATAAGCATGAAACCTTTGATACTTGTCCACCTGTCCATTTAGCATTTCTATTTGTTCTTTCATTTGAGAGATCATCTCTTTGTAGATAGATTCTTGCTTATTAGATGAACTTTGTATTTCTTCAACTTTAATCTTGAGAGCTTCTTCTAGATCCACAACTTTACTTTCACTATCTTCACTATTGTTTGCACAAAGAAGATTATTACAAGGACCCCAATCACTATCTGATTCATTTTCTTCAATTTCTGCTATACATGTTTTCTGAGATATCTCCTTATTTCGAGTAGCCTTCTTCTTTTTCTTCTTTGCCATGAGCACTTTCAGATCATGGTCATAATCTTCTTCATCTTCACTGGGCACTTCATCATCATCTTCATTTGCATAATAACTCTTCCTCTTTTCAAATTGTTTCCCTTTACCATGTTTTTCTCTATAAGGACATTTAGTAGCATAGTGACCAACTTTTCCACATTCAAAACATTTGAAAGGAAGCTTACCTTTGAATCTTCCAGTACCTAGTTGGAGTTTTCTCACGAAATTCGCTTCTTCTTCTTCGGATATATAGCTGGATTCTTTGACAACTTCCTTTTCTTTTCCTCTTGCAGATACCTTAAAATTAGCTTCTATGATTTGAGAAGGACCTCCTTGTCTCATTTCAAAAGCAGTCAGAATACCATGTAATTGAACAATAGTAAGAGTTTGCAGATCTTGCCTTTCTTCAATAGCTGAAACTTTAGAGTCAAATTTTGAAGTCAAGGATCTTAAGACTTTTTCCACTAGAGTAGTATCAGTTATGGTTTCACCCAAATTTCTCATTCGATTTACAATATCGTCCAGACGTAAGAAGAAATGGGCAATACTCTCATCACTATGCATCTTCAAATTTTCATATTCAATTCTAAGAGTTTGGAGTTTTGCACTTTTTACCTTTGTGTCTCCTTCATAGCTTAGAATGATTTTGTCCCATATTTCTTTTTCTGAATGTAGCTGCATCACTTTAGCAAATTCTGATTCAGACATGCTTCCCAATAAGACATTCACTGCTTTGGCATTGATTTCATACTTCTTCCTTTCTGCTGCATCAGTAGGAATACTTGCTGGGTATTGATAACCTTCTTCCACTATTGCCCATACATCTGCACCAAGACTTTGCAGATATGCTTTTGTTCGTACCTTCCAGAATATCAGATTGCTTCCATTGAATAGAGGTGGCTTTATAGACATCACTCCTTCTTGACTTCCCATTGCAACGGATCTCCTTCAAGCGATCAAGCTTCTGCAGAAGAACCTGCTCTAATACCAATTGTTGGGAAAAATACTGAGAGGGGGGGGTGAATCAGTATTTACTGCATATTCAAAACTTTTACTTTTTCATGCTCCAAAACCCATACGCTACTTTGCTGAAGCCAACTAGCGTATACACGCGGATATCCTTCATAAAACTCGCGTATACACAGAGATCTAATTATGCCATTAATTCTTCACTTATATCATTCCATCATTCATTCATTAGATGTTCTATAAACAGTAAACATGTGCAGTAAGAACAGAATAAGCCATCACACATAAGCATCACACATGAACACCAGGATTTTAGGTGGAAACCCAAGTCGGGAGAAAACCACCGCTGCAGTTGCTCAGCCTTCAATATTTTATTATAGAGAAAACATCTTACAACATATGTGCTGGTGCAGACTCCTACCAGCACGCAGGCACCCACCTGCGCTTGTTTACCAGCCTCTCCTGGAAGGGAGCTCCAACCCCCTGACTCGTTTACCAGCCTCTCCTGGAAGGGAGCTACGACCCCCTGATCTCGTTTACCAGACTCACCTGGAAGGGAGATACAACCCCCTGACTGAAGGCTACAAACCTCAGCACCTCTATGGACCTCGTTTCATCAATTTTCACATTGGATCCAAAGCTTCCTTTAGAACACAACTTGCAGGCCTCATTTCATCATATTTTCAGACTGGACCCACTCCATACATTTAAGATCAATCATACATCAAACTGAAACTTATCAATTCAGACAACCCAGAACTGTAGAATACAGATAGCAGTAACACAGCAGAACAGATCAGACATTTCATACCCCATGCTTCAGCAAACCCTAGTTTGCATACGCGCTTTAATTTTACTGAGCCCGCGTATATACGCACCTTATGCCATACAAACCTGCGTATACTTCAGTACATATTATAGAGATAATTTCACTGCGCATACGCGCTTTCTCTTTAGCGAAGCCGTGTATATACGCGCTTCTTCTACATCAAACTAGCCTATGGTTCTTCAGACATTTAGATCATTGCAATTCTTCAGAACAGACACATCATACAGATTTTACCCTTTACGTCAGACAGATGTTCGCCTCATCACAGATCTAATCATTTCATAAACAGATCTAGAAGATACAAATACATTTCAGATCTAGATACCCTTCTTCATCATTTTCTTCATTGGTGCATCATGCATTCAGATCTATCATTCAACTGTAACCCTTTCCATTCAGATATACTTCAGAGAGAGGTATTCATTCAAGCTCAGACATCTTGCACCCACTCTCATGATTTGCATAATGAATTTCTTCTCTTTATATAGGTTTACCCTTTTTTAATACCATGAGCCAAAACCACATTACTTCCGATGGTATTCCTGGACGGGGTCATTTAGACGAATCATTACCCAATACAATGGGTCAATACCATGGTGGTTACCCCTGGTTTTGCACTTTATGAGCGCTTTTTCCCATACGCGACTTGGAACGTTGTTTCCCACGTGCATACGTGACTTCTCCTAGACAAATCTGCGTATGCCTTGAGACATAGATCTAGCTCATACTGAATTTCTTTCTTCATTACCTTCTGTACTCACTGTAGATACATCATATTTAGTTCATCAAGACATATTCTATCAAGCACAACTTCATCAAGTAAGTTGCCATCATCTTCATCAAGTGGGTTGCCATTCAAGGACAACACTCTATCAAGTGGGTTGGCATCAAGAACAACACTCAGCATCATATTGCTATCAAACATCATTTCACATCAGATTTACATCATTTACCAAGTCCATCAGGTCAAGAATAACTTCATCAGGTGGTTTGCCATCAAGGACAACACATGCCAACAATCTCATGTCTTCATCTTCATTCAGTGGGTTGCCATCAAGGACAACACTCTGCATCATATTGCCAACACATATATGTCACATGTCGTGACTTCCCTAGAATTTCCAAGGTTTAAGAACTGTTGAACTTCGCACTGAAGGCTAACCATACCCCGCTCCGAAATTAAACCACCATTTAAATTGTTGCATGTGACGTGGTTGGTGTTGACCGTTGGGTGTTGGAACTCGTGGTTTGGTGTATAACTTAAAGTTTGCGACCAAGATAATAAATGGTTTGGCATATAATACATCCCGCCAACAAACTCAAACTATGTTGCGTTTAACATATGGTTCGGGGTTTGAAAATTAATATATGGTGTTGGAATTATAATATAACATATGGTGTTGGCATATATCCGTTTGCTGTGGTATGGGGCCGGGGTTAACCCCGCGCCGCTGGCTACCCGCCACATCACGAAGGTTGGGTGGACTAGGGGCCAGGGGTTAATCTCAACCCTGACCCCCATTACATCCGCCATTAACTTCAAATAGAACCCAACTCCCATACCTGTTATGTAATAGCTGTGGCGAGGTGGTGGAGCACCATGCTACCATCCCAGAGGTCTGTTGTTTGAACCGTGTGGAGGTCTGATTTGGCCTAACCCCAAAATTTTAGTATGACATCATGAGGCCACGTGGTAGCCAACAATTGGCCCACATGGCTCTAATTCATTGGTTGAACTCCAACCAATAAAATTGTGCCAACCCATAACTAACCACAACCAATACAAATATGACAAGTGTAAACTTAACCACAGGCCCACAAAAATACAGTCATGCCCAGTCAATTTCCCAGTCAGCGTACTGAATAATGACTGGGTGTAACTGCAACCCAAAACTTTAAAATTTTAGTTGATTGCTAATTCGGTCATAACGTGATATCAAGAGCATACAATATCTATTTTGAGTGAAATGAGTTGTGTTGGATTTGGGGCGACGATATATTCTCTTTGAACCCGGTTTAGAGCCGTTTCGAGCCCCTTGAAATTTGAGCATTTTATTAATTCACCGGATTAGATGGAAAACAAACCACTATTTTAAAGTCCTACCGACAATTGAGTAATAGTTGTAAAAAAAGGGAATGATTTACACATTGGGATTTTTAAAAAATATTCCAACAAAGACTCAACAATCTCTTTTTTTTTTGCAATGTCTGCTCATGATCCTGGACACTGGCTCAACGCAGTTATGGATAACACATTTGAGATGTGCACTCAACAATTTTTTGAAATATTAAACTGCCGAAGTTTTGAATTCACTTTCTTTGTATGTTATAACACCAGCCTAGATCCATCTTAACCCTGGATCTATCAAGCGTCGAGAGGGATCAAATCTCTAGATGTGAAAATCTCTATTTTTAGTGAAAAAATTGAGGAAGTGTATGCACCTTGAGATATTTGATACCTCTCAGTGCTTGATAGATCTGGGGTTAAGATGGATGTAGGCTGGTTATACAATATCTATATTTGTATCTATGTGTCTCTTTCTTATTCCCTCTCTCTATCTCTCTATCTCACCCTCCAAACATACACACACTCTCTCTCTCCATATCTATCTATTTTTATCTCCCTCCCTCTCTCTTCATCTCCCTCCCGCTTTCTTCCTCTTCTCTTCCTCTCCCTCCCTCCTTCTCTATCTCTTCCCTCCCTCTTTCCTCTCTCCATCTCTGCCTTGTCACTCCCTCTCTCTCTCCACCTTTCTTCTTCTATGTATTTCTTCTTCCCTCCCTGTCTCTCTCCACCTTTATCCTTCTATGCATTTCTTCTTCCTTCCCTCTCTCTCTCTACCTTTCTCCTTCTATGTAATTCTTATTCCCTCCCTCTCTATCCCCCTCCAACTTCATATCTCTCTCTCCTTCTGTCTCTTGGGTCCTCTCTCTCTTCCTTCCTATGCCTCCCTTTCTCTCCCACCTCCCTTTATCTCTTCCCTCCAACTATGTCACTATCTCCCCCCCTCTCTCCTTCTCTCTCTCTCTCTCTCTCTCTCTCTCTCTCTCTCTCTCTCTCCACCTCTATCTCTCTATGTATTTGTTTTATACTCCCACTCTTTGTGCCCCCCTCCTCTCTCTCTCTCTGTTAGCGTAAATTCTTAACGCAAGTGTAAGAAAAGAGCCTACTTTAGATGTGTGTGAAAAATAACCCTAACAACAGAAATGACTGCTTAACTCTTTATATCTACAAGGAATATTTAGAAAAAATGCTACAAAAACCATATCTATGAAGTAAAAGCAGTTAAACAGTAATTTCTCCATGCTTCCAACATACAAGACAATATATAAAGAATGTTTTCATATATTATTACACTCGGTGAAGGGAACAAATAAATTTTATTAGTCCCCCTCAATGGGATGGGTTCTTGGTTGTCCTAAATGCTTCAGTTCAATAAGTTTGTCTCTCTCAATGGTGCATAAAACCCAAAATGTATGTTGAACTCAAGTGGGAGCTCAAGAGGCAAAAGAAAATAGTAATGAGAATGATCAAAGTGTGAAAATGAAAAGGATCAAAGTGAAGAATGAATGGAAAAACCCTCCTATTTATAACAAAATATTGAGTTATCCTTGATAATGGTGAATAATAAAATATTATTAACCAAGATATAGATCTAGCCGCTTGGAGTATTTAATTATATTTTGTTGGAGGGAAAAGATGTTTAAATTGGTTAAATACCTTTATTTAGAAATAATAAACAAATAAAGATTTACTTATCATTTCAAGAATGTGGCTAAAGAATAATAAACAAATAATGATTTGTTTAATTATTCTTAGGCGATTTAGTCAAATTTAACAAGGAATAATAACTAAATAATGATTTAATTAATTATTCCTAGAGAAAAATAAGAAAAATAATGATTTATCTAATTATTTCTCATAATTGGGTTAAATATGACCAGGAATATTATTTAAATAATGGTTTAATTAATTATTCATAGGGAAAAATCAAATAAATAAGGATTTATTTAATTATTCCTCATGAGGTTTCTTGTTTAAACTAGAAATAACTTAATAAAATATGGTTTATTAAGTTATTTCTTATAGTGCAACAATTTTACTATGGTAAAATTGGTATTACATGGTGTACTTTGATCCATCTAATTGTAAATGGTTAGATGACCAATTTTTGGTGGTAACATATTTCCCCCAACGTGCAAGCGTTAGGAGCTAATCATATGACTGAAGTACGTTGTAAGAACACAATCAATAGACACCGAAGGGGAGAGAGAGAGAAAGAGAGATAGAGATGAAGCGAAGCGAGAGAGGACAATAACTGAGGGGAAGAGACCTACAAAGTGATATAAGTCTCCATTTATGTTGTACTACCTGTTCTTAATGAGGTAGGGGAGGCATACCTATGCCTGCCAAGGTGACAAAGTAAAAAGAATGATAATGGGATCAACAATATGAGACTGAGAAATAAAGCACATGATAAATGGTACATGACACACTGGCATAAATGGGCCAGAAAAAAAATATAATGGATCCCACATACATACTGTGCCTGGAGAAACATGAGCCAGGACCAAATACAATAATATCTGAGTACATGAGACATAATAACAACCAAAGAAGCCTTACTGAATAGGAAAGGGCTATGAAAATATGAATGGATCATTTGAATGATGCATGCATCCTATGGGAACCAAAAATGGCTGAAACCAAACCCATAAAATATGTGGAGCTGCATGTGAGGCTGTAGCATAATCTGAGGTCATCTGGGCATTTGGGGGGCTACTTGAAGGGCCACCCCTTCACGAGGTCTAAAACATCTCACACACACCCAGGAATCACTGGTACAATTTGTTGGATCACTAGACCATCATGCATATGAATCTCAATCATGCGATAATGAGTTGAGGCTAAGCGGATGAGAAACAACCAAGTCAAATGGAAATGATGATTCCCTTTTCCTGATCTGAGGCACTGAACAAGAATGGAAGCTTGAACCAAGGTACACCGCCCTCTAGACCTGTCTTCTGAAATGAATGTGTTGATGTCGACAGAAGGAGGTATGCCATAGGTGAGGCAATGGTGAATCCTCAACTAAGGCATGAGGGATCATAGTAAAGTAAATGATGGACTGATACCATGGATGATGACGGAATAGGGGATACTAAGTAGCAAATAAATGACTACCCTTTTTGGAGCATAAAAAGCATGGATGACCTGGCAGCAACTGACTCGAATATGGAGGGGATGAGTGACAGTATGACTGGATGCCAAAATGGAAAACACATGATGAATGCGACGCAAATATGGATGGAAGGATGTAACATGAGAGAAAGCGACTCAGGACAGACTCCATGAATGCAATGATGACTCAACTCAGATGCTATGAACAAGGGTGACTCAACGATGCTTCCACACAGGATAGGCCGAGGGGGGACCATGAAAACATGAGCAAAAGATGGTTACCATGACGAAAATAAACACAAGAGTTGAAAATTATGAAGGCAAAGTGGTTCCCCAAGTACAAGAAGTAGATATGAAGAAATTTTATTTTAAGAGCCGGAAAAGTGACCCTTCTTGGAAAAATGGCTTCCTGGTGAAGTGTCAAATTACCCAAAAAAAAGCAGACCCATTATAGTACTTGGTGAGATCTTTCCAACGGTGCTGACAATTCGTCAAACCGCTATAGGTTGGTAGCAATTGGCAAAGGAAAATTTAGGGTTTTTCCTTTAAAAGGGCGATTTCCCTCCAATTTAATTCATTTGATAAGTGAGTTGTGGTGAATTTGGAGAGGAGGAGAAGGCCCTAAATCTTGCGGTGATCGCAGCGGAAAAACCAATCGGTGGAATCAGGATCCGTCAGTGGCAGGTAGGTGGCCTAACCTTACTCTACATTTTTGTCAGTTTAGTTTTATAGATTAGGTACTCGGGCTCTGTGGGAGACCCATGCCCATCCTCACGACTGAATCACACTATTCAGGCCCTGAAATGCGATGTGGATCATAGTATACAGTGGGAAAAAATGTGAGCTAACAGTTCCAGGGTAGGAAAAGTGCAAGTTGGAGATGGAGGTGGGTTTTGTTTGCTGTTTGGCTGAGGGCCAGGGTTAGCAGATTTGTGATGCAATTGTCTTGTTTCTAAGCTGAAAAACATGATGGTGTTATAAGGTATGGCAGAATTGAATATCAACTGATGTGAGAGAGATTCAGATTCTCTTCGAGTTGAGATCTAGGCGGATCAGGTGGTACGAGTAGTGCTTGCTAGATATGGGGTTCTCAAAATTGGTTGAGAACCCACTAACAAGGGCAAGTGAGCCCCTACTATCGAGGATAGTGAGATATTGGGATCCAGGCTAGAAGGCTTTTATGGTGTAGGGGCACAAGATCGATCTTACTATCCAAGACATTTATTTTTTGACTAGACTCCCACCATTAGGGGTGGTGGGAAGCATACATCTAGTTTATCGTGTGGGCAGAATATATCAAAGTTGATGGAGCTTCATTGTAGACCGGATGCCCGTGCTAAGGGCACGACCATTTCGATCAGTGATCTAGAGTGGCACGACCATTTCGATCAGTGATATAGAGTGGCTAGAGACATGGGTTGTCACCGCAACAGTATTATGGATCCTGGGCAACCAGGCATTCAATCACATCACTGGGGGGCATATGATGTTGGTAGAGAGTGTTTTGAGCGGGACCTACTATGGGTGGACCCAGATGATGCTGTTGTTGGTGAAACAAAAACTGTTGCTATGAAGGTGACATGTGAACCACGATTGTTCTTTTGGTACGATATTGTGCTCGTTCTTATTTGAGAAGATCCCCATGATTCGACCTCATGTGCAGATCCGGGATGGCAGCCCATAGGAGTCCAGGATGCTTCACTGGGGGCAGATGCTGCAGAGAGGAGGGGGAATCAAATGGGTGTTCCAAACCGATATTTCACACACTAGGATCAGATGTCACTGTACATAGACGACTATCCATACAATGGTATGAAATTTCAGGGAGACCCTGAATTTCCAGTTCCACCTATTCGAGCATGGGGAGCGGATGGTAAGTGAAAGTTGTTATATATTATGGTGCATTTAAATTTGTTTATAATATTTAATGTGGTATTGACTCGTAAATTTTGGTATGCAAATATAGCAGCAATGAAGCCGGCAAGGTATGCGGGATGATCTGTGACACCAGGGGCTATGGGATCTAGTGGACTAAGAGTAGACCATAGATCTGATTATGAGGCTTTGTTGGAGGATGTTCATTATAGTGTGATCTGTTGTTTTTCGGTGTATCAGAGTGCAGGTGGTATGATTTTTAGGACAAGTACATCGAGGGATGTATAGGGCTACCCTCAGAATGGTGAGGGGTCATGCAATGCATGGCAATGGTTGGGCAAGTAGTTTGGGATCGACGAACTAGTGGAGTGGAGCCATTGGCTCGGGACTCTCCAGATAGTGTTTAGAGATAAGGGCATGTGGTGCCCCCATTTTCATTTTTGTAACATGTTGTGGGCATGTCAGATGTATTTAGAGTAGTGGAATCCAAACGTTTATGATTTTATCGATACATAACATGGATATGCATCTTTTTATATATAACGAGTATATGGTTCACCATTTGTTTTATTATTGTCTTGTGTTAAATGCATGTGATAGGTGCCAATATAGAATATTTTTTGAAATTATATCTACATAGTGCTTCTGGGATGTAGGTACGTGACTAAATGCAATGGATTCAAATTCAGGCACTAAGAGATTCAATTGTAAATATTTTATAAAAAGGACCTGGTTATTCACACGATACACACCATTCAATTGCATGATAAGCAACAAGGAACCTAAATGAACATGAAGATGAAGGATGTGATGATCAAGGGAATCGACTAACAAATATATCATTACATCATATTTGTAATATTCCCAAATTTTCACATGATATTTGGAATATTAGAGTTCTTAATAAAAATTAATTAATTAAGTAAATAAAAGGGTGGAGGGACCCACAAACCTCAAAGATGAATAAAATCCACTTTTAATGTTTGTATGTGGATATTCTAGATCTAGATCTAGAATCATGGAGTAGTGGAGCAAATACATTAATGGAGATCGTGTCTCATTTATGAGTTATATTATGGAGGATGAAACAATCAAATAAGATCATGGATCTTAAGTATAAAATCCTGAGGATATTTGATAAGGTCAATTGAGATTATAGTGCATTCAAAGAATATAATAGAGCACTTATGATAAGATAGTGGAGGAAGTGATGCATTTAATGCACACATGATGGAGAGGGTGATCACCCCATATGAACATGATGGAGGACATAGATAAACAACGCAGTCAACCATGGAGACTTATGTCCACCTATACAACGTAGTTTTGGAGTGGGCCTAGGCTATGGAAGGCTCATATCTATATAATGAAGGTGAAGGCACAATGGAAGTCATTATTTGGATTATTCATTTCTTGATTTGTTTAGATCTAGATTTGTCTTAGGACATTTCTATGCATTCTTGAGCTGTTTAGCTAATATTGCAGTGTTGTTTAGCACAGGGTGTTCCCGAGCAGGAGTCCCTCCTCTTTCATTGAGTAGCTCTTGGAAGAGGGTTGTACTACATTCCTTATCAGGCATTGGTGCCATCTTCAAGAGGTTGTTTCTAGCATTTAGCTAGGAAACTGATGGAGGATTCATCCTACCACTTTTTTCTTCACATTCAGCCTTTCAAGAGTAGCAGATCTATATTCGACATTCAGGCCATCGAGTTTTACCTCCATGCAACAAAAATCCCTTCAAGGATTGCACAATACAATCCTGTAGATCTAGGAGGAAGGAATTTTCCAGTATTTCAGCTATAAATCCTGTGAGGAATCATATCCTCACATTAGATCTATTGTTTCCATCATTCAGGAGCTGATTTGACATATCTAGTAGCATGCTATTGAGCCTCCCTCTCTTATAGTGCAATTTTCTGAAGCTGTTGTTCATCCAGCAACTATTTTCAGTGGAGGAGATTGGAGGAGCTAGATCTTGAGATTTTAGCCCAAGGATATAGTGAAGGGATAAAACCTTCTTGCATAGCTCTGATTGTGCATCATTACAGCCATCATATCATCAGATCTAGCTTCAGATCTGCATACCCAACAATATATATGTGAAGCCCTAAGAGGGTGGTTTTCTTGGATTGACATATCTGAGAAACCCTTTCTAATTTATCTTGGGTATCCATCATAGATCCCAGATCTACATTTTCATCATCATCGAAGCTCCCATACTACCTAGATCTGACTTTCTATCTTACTGGTAGTTGCAGTCCCAATAGTTGTAGTAGGTACAACGTAGTTTACCTTCCAGTTGTTCAGTAGTTACACAGTCCCTCTTATGGGATCATTGCAGGATCATTCTAGGCCATCTCTTTGGCTTGAGTTTCTCATATTTTGAGCACCGTTGTACTTGTTATTCACCTCCCATATAATAAAATGGCTCAACTATTTTTGTGCATTATGATGTGTATTTAGATGTATTGTTTACTTTGCTGCAGTTCTTATATTGTGTTTCAGTATTAGTGCATTCTCCCTTTTTGGAATATTACAACATTTGACCTGGTTATTGGTGGGAGATATAATGCATATGTCGTTGGAGAGGACTAACACATGCAAGGAAGTAAAAATGGCCCAGGCTATCAAGGCTAGATTTTGGGAGAAGCGACTTGCATTATATCTCCCACCAATAACCAGGTCAAATGTTGTAATATTCCAAAAAGGGAGAATGCACTAATACTGAACCACAATATAAGAACTGAAGCAAAGTAAACAATACATCTAAATACACATCATAATGCACAAAAATAGTTGAGCCATTTTATTATATAGGAGGTGAATAACAAGTACAAGGGTGCTCAAAATATGAGAAACTCAAGCCAAAGAGATGGCCTAGAATGATCCTGCAATGATCCCATAAGAGGGATTGTGTAACTACTGAACAACTGGAAGGTAAACTACGTTGTACCTACTACAACTATTGGGACTGCAACTACTAGTAAGATAGAAAGTCATGCATGTAAATGGGAGATGCTGTGGGTAAAATTTCTTGAGGTAAATAGAATTGTGAGGGTTAGGAAAGAGGTGGCCTTGGAAATCCTCTAGAAGGTATGCCCCCTTGCCCAAGTCCTTACTAATGATGTAAGTTCCTAGCCATAATGAGTCAAAATTACCATGACCAAGGACATCATGGGCCTAGTCATACACTAGAACAAGGTCACCTTCGTGGAAGGTACGAGGGTGAACTTTCTGGTCATACTGGACTTTGGTGTGTTTCTTGGCCGCTTCAATGGTTTGCAATGCAACACGATGGTCTTCAAAAACACACTCAAGCCTGACAAGTATTTGTTCTAAAGGTTGGGTGTTAGGGAGAAGTTTGATGGCTAGGTGAAGGGAGGGGATTTCACACTCGATCGGTAAGGCTGCCTCCTCACCAAAAAACAAGGTGGAAAGGAGTAAAATGGGTGGTGGTTTTAAAAAAAGTTATATAGGCCCACAAATTAGGGAAGAGCATAAGGTGCCAATTGGTTTTGTGCTTGTTCACTGTCTGTTGAAGCATAGATTTAAGGATTTTATTGACAACTTCAACTTTTCCATTGCCTTGGGGATAATAAGATGATGAATATTGGTGCTCAAAGCCCAATAGAGAGGAGAGATCACACCATATCTCATCTTTGAAATGTCGGCCATGGTTAGAGACCAATTTTTTCGGAACCTCGAATCGAGCGATAACATGGTTTAAGAATCAAAGAGTTGTAGTAGCCGCCGTGTTGTTGAACATTGGCATGGCCTCAACTCATTTGGTGAAATAGTCGACCGCCACGATAATATACTTGTGGTTACTAGCAGATGGAGGTTCACACTCCATAAAGTTAATGACCCACTTTCAGAAGGGACCGAATGATATGACAGATGGAGGGGAGTAGGTGGAGTTCGTGCCTTTGGGGAAAATAGTTGACAATTGGAATAATGTTTCACTGCTTCAATACAATCACAAAGAGATAAGGCCAAAAATACCCAACACACATAATTTTCTGGGCACTGGCCAAACAGGACAGGTGGCCACCACAAGCTTTTCTATGGTAGGCATTACAGACTTGCTCAGCTTCAACGTGTGTGAGACAATGACGAAGGACAAAATAAACACCACGATGATAAATATCGTCACCAATGATAAGGTAGCGGGGGGCTTGGTGTCATATACATTGTCAAACATCACGATCAAGATGGGAAGCGAATTTATGGGTTCACAAATAGGTAAGGATGTCACCATACCAAGGATCGTTCGAAGTAATGGAAAACAAGTGTTCATTGGGTAAATCATCATTAATCGATAGATCATGT
Organism: Pinus albicaulis; assembly: GCA_034641835.2. Classification (NCBI taxonomy): domain Eukaryota; kingdom Viridiplantae; phylum Streptophyta; class Pinopsida; order Pinales; family Pinaceae; genus Pinus; species Pinus albicaulis. The sequence goes on from CM076571.1 coordinate 331,427,962, forward strand.
GTACCAGTAGGAAATTCAGAAATGAGTTCAAAAATGGCTAAAAATTCCTTACTCTTGGGTGTGACAAATTCAAGATCGAACTCCTAGAGGGGGCGTAGTTCCCATTAATGATCCATCAAATTAAGATGAAATCAATGGGGTTGGAATATAATGACGAAGTTTTTGGACCGAGAACACAACAACCAACGCCAACTTCTCTTCATGTGAGCAGGACACAGGGGGTCCCATAAGGTTCTTACTAACATAACAGATAAAATGTTCATTTCCGGTGTTATCTTCCTGAATGAGGACCCCAGGGACAGGGGTGGAAGCTGAGATACATAGGATGAATTCCCTCTCAAATTTAGGTGGAATAATCAAGGGAGAAGAAGTGAGAGCATGTTTCAGGGCATCAAAATAATTTCGAGAATATTCATCCCAAACAAATGGAATGTTAGATTGAAGGAGTCTTAGAAACCCATGTGCAGTGGTGGCATAGTCAGGGACGAGCCGACGAAGGAATTTGGCTTTGCCTTAAAGGATTTGTAACTGGGGCAAGGTACGAGGAATAGGAAGTTCAAGAATGGCTTAAACTTTTAGGGGATCATTATTTATACCATATTTGTACACAATGAATCCCAAGGGATAGTCGACAGGAACATCAAAGACACACTTCAACGGGTTGAGGTGGATATTATACTTGTGACATTAGAGACAAACAATATGAACATCATGAATGTGTTACACCTGAAGCCTATAAAGAGAAGTGAGGTCATCAAGGTAAGCAAGGACAATATGAAGAAAGACATGGAAGCAGTATGACATGTGGCTCTGACATTATTTAAATTGAGAGGCATGACCCTATAAGAAAAAGTTCCCCATGGACTAATGAATGCTTTTTTAACTAATCAACACGTCAGATAGTAATTTGGTAATACCCAGAGAATCCATCCATAAAAGATAGAACCTCATGCCCCACATACTCATTAATGATTTGGTCAATAAATGTTGTGGGGAAGTTGTATTCGGGACAAGCTTTGTTCAGGTAGCGAAATTCAGTGTAGACATGAATGGTGCATTGTTTCTTGATAATGGGAACTGGGTTGGAAACCCATGTGGTGTATTCAATGGGATAGAAAAAAACAATCTGCTTGAGCTTATCAATTTCAGATTTGATAGCCTCACGTATGGAAGGATTGATTGGTCTCAACTTTTTATGGACAAGATTGGCATCGGGCCATGTATTGATATGGTGTTCAACAATGGCGAGATCAAGTCTAGGCATATCCGAATAAGACTAGGAGAAAACATCATGGAATTCCATGAATAGTTTGGTGTAAGCCTTAATTTCTTTCGGGGTGAAATGTGCCCCCAAGTTAATGTTTTATTCAACCCTTGGTTTATCAGAAATGTTTATTTTAATGGTAAGAGAGATATGGAACATCTTTCCTTCTTCGAAAGCATCTGGTGCAGGAATGGGATTTATAAACCAATCAACTTCATCATGAATGAAGTCATGAGACTCCACAACATACTGTTCATGGGACTGTTGTGGAAGAAAGTACGCCCGATGGTGCATATCATCCCAGGGAAAATTAAGGGTGGTCATGGCTTCCATAATGTCTTCATCGGAATGGAAGATGGGAGGAATGGCGGAAGGGAGACCACATGATGCGGCGGGGCTACCTAACACATCTTCATGAGAAATATGGTTCACATATGCATCTCGACGGAGGGTAGAGGAAGAGCTAGTAGATGAAACATATATCGATGTTGAGACCAAGGTGTTCGATGAGGGAGGTTCGACCGAAATAGAATGGGAAGCCCCAGAGGGGTCTTCCTCCATGGATCTCATGGATGACGACAGATAGAGAATAGTTATTGAAGAGTCCGTCATCTCAAAATCGGGGGGGAGGTATCACAATGGGTGCAAAAATTGCCTTTGGTTATGCTAAAGTAGAACTCACAAGTAGAGGAGTGCATGATTCAATACAAGAGATATCTATTTTGCGCATTTCCTTAAGGGTATTGCGAAAGTCATCAAGACGGGGAAAATGATGAGAATAGTGGCCATAAAGGCTGCAAAAAGCACAAGGGTGGTTCGTGCGCAATGATTTGAGTTTCTTAGCTGAATCAGGTAAGGTAACATGGACCTCCGAGATGTCAGATTCAGGAAACGTTTCATTGACCACAAGTTTGAGATGAGGAAGTTTAGGAAAGTTCTTGGTGGCATGCCCAACAAAATCATACAAAGCACATGGAGGTGTCGACTTTGGAGGCTTAGGTGGAGTTGGAGTTGTTCGGGGAGACTTGTCCTTATGTTCCTTCATTTTGGCTTTTGCCCCCTCACCAGATGCTTTCGCAATAGGAGTGGCTTCCTATTGAGGTGGTTGTGTCATTGAAGGAAAGGGAGGGGTCATGGTGACCAATTGAACCGGGGTAAACATTAGGGGAATTTTGAGGTCTAAAATGGGCCTCCTAAGGAAATTATAAAATAATAGTGGAAATAATAAAATAATATTTAATTACATTGTCAAATTTTAGAGGGAAGAAAGAAAAACTACTTTTTTCAACTCATATTTTCAACTTATCTCCCAAAGTTTTCCCTCAAATTTCAAGCAAGAGTACTCGTTGGATGAAAATTTTAATTCCTCACCCAAGAAGTACCCATGTTGCATATTTTCGATGGGTCCCGCTACACAAAAAATGAGAAATACATGAAAAACGTGATTGTAATAATGATTTTTATGTATTTCTCATTTTTCTTGTAGCAGAGTCCATCTAAAGTACATAACATGGGTACTCCTTGGATGAGGAATTAAAGTTTGCATCCAACGAGTACCTCATCTTGAAATTTGAGTGCAAACTTTGGGAGATAAGTTGAAAATACGAGTTGAAAAAGTAGTTTTATTATTTTATTATTTTTTAATATTTTTACTCTTTTACTTAAAAAATGGTGAATCATGCCCCATGGTTGACATCATCATCTTGAATCCTATTGGTTCTTATAAAGTTTATTTTTGTTGTACATTTTTCTTAGGAGGCCCATTTTAGACCTCAAAATTCCCTTAATGAGCGGTATACAGTTTGAATTGAGCAGGTTTAGTGTTTTAAGTGGGATCAATGTACCATACTGGGATCCCTAGGTTCAAATTTGATAGAATCAACATAGCCATAACATGCACTGAAAATAATCTAGAGGGGGGAGCTAAAAATGGTATCTGATCGGAATGGTAATGGCCTAGTAGAATGGATCCCAAATAACTAAGGCTTGGGGGGACCGTTTCTAGTTCAAAAATATTGGGAGAGACACCGGAAGAAGGAGAAGGTCCCTGAGGAGATAGTCCTGATGGCTATGCCAAGTGAAAAATAGTAGGTTGAGAAGGTGCTGTCTGCTACCTAGTCGAATTGGGCCACTTTTGGCTAGCCCGAGACACTTGCAACATGAAAACACTCGATGAGTTGGGCTCAGTGATAAGAGGAGGGGGGCCAAGGAATGAACCAAGTAAGGTGGAATATTTATATACTCTTGGTGAAACACTGGTGAGAGGTGCGACTGATTGGTTACCAGCCACCAAAGTTATGATGGACTCAGGGGAGGTTTGAAACTTTGGTTTGTAATATGTCAACGGATCGATGGTGATGATCTTTTCGTTATGGTGGAATCACATATTACGATGCACTACAGATGTGACAACTGACATCGCATAGGTGTAGCTATGACCTAAGAGGATACTATAATCCAAGGGGACATCAATGGATTTTATGTCAATGCAAACAATATTTCTGGCAAGTGTGACTGGAAAATTGAGGAACATGCCAAGGGGTTGAGAAGGGTGATTGTCCCAAGCACGTAAAGTGATGGTGGAATGAGACAGATTGGGGGATCCGAGTTTCTTCCAAATATACATGAACATCACATAGGTGGATGTGCCCTTGTCAATGATACATCTCTGAACATGGGCATTATGGATCTTGACTGGTATTTGGAAGGCAACAGATGAAGGTAAAGGGAGATGTTCTGATTTTTCAACATCAAAGACAATCAAACATTCATTTGAATGATCCAGAATGCCTAAAGAAGATAGTAGAGATTTTCGTTGAGATGGGTACGTCTGGAGGACTTCTAGCATTGACATGGAAGCATGAGAATGTGCCAAGTCATCTACTATGTTGTAGGTGTGGGCGGCTTTGGCAGAAGCAACATTTTGGCGTAATGGCCCTTTTGGGATCTTGTGAATGACCTATGAATTAGGCTGAGGGATTTGTAAGGGAAAATTTGGTGTTGAAATGGACACTTTGGATACTTTGGTTTGGGACTCAGTTGTATTTGTAGCGGGCTGCTTTTCATATTGGAGTGACTAGGTCTGAAGGTTGACATCAGCGGTATTGACCTCTTCAGAATTCATCATGAGAATCTGGTAATCAGGGGTACCAAACTACAGAGGTTGAGGGGCGAACTGACCTTGAGGTGGTTGGGTAGCAACATATCCTTGCTAAGGGAAAGGATTAGTGAACACAGCTGGTTGAGATGGCATAGTGTTTGGAGGAAGTGACGCAGTTGGTTGCTGTCCTCTAGATGTTGCCTGGGCTTCCCACCATTGGTGCATCTAGGGTAAAATGGGGCAATCATGAGTATAATGGCCATGGCCACCACAACATGAACAAGGTTTGTTCTTACAAAGGGCCTTGTTCTCCTTGGGTTGATTGCCCTGTTTCTAGTTTGTGGTGTTAGACTAGTTCCCTTAGGGTGCTTTTAGTTGATTACCTTGGCGACCTTGGTTACCCTACACTTGTTGGTTCTAGTTGCCTTTCCCCTTATTATTTTTCTTCGAATTAGGAGGATTAGTTGTGCTCTGCTGCACATACACCCGACCTTGAGGAGGCAGTGGCTACTTTGGCAGAGGTTGAGAAGGCATGAGAGGATGAGGCGCTGATGTCGGAGGGGCTAGAGTGTCGGGCTATGAATAAGGATAGAAAGAAGAGGGGGAAAAAGTTGGGTAAATAAGTTGAGAAATAGCTGGCCTTGACATCGGTTGATGCGGTTGAGAAAATGCATAAGGCGTGCTTTGAATGGGATACAAGTTGTCTAGAGGGGGACAGGTGTTGGAGGAACTGGTCCCCCATAGGGGTAACCATAAGTCATGTGAGGAGGAGCATATGGATGTAAGAGAGATCCAATGATACCGTCGGTGGCATGATATGCCCCCAGTGCGTTGGCACCACCCTGTCTAGGAAGATCTGGTAAAACAGTATAAACATAACCAATCTGGGTGTAGATCAAGTCATATTTTAATGCGACCTGGAGAGCTTATTCCTTTGATTAAGGAAAATGAGACGCGACATATTTAATGATGGGGGCTAAGAGAGTTCTAAGAAACCAATCCATATAGACATAGTCATAGAATGTAGGAGCTCTACACAAGCTCCTTCTTCTACGCCATTATTTGACATGGTCAGAAAGGGAGGTGGCAGAAGATTGACAGAATGTGGTCAAAAACTTGGTACCGGTATCATATCGAAGGGGTAACTGAAAATATGACATAAATTCTTTAGCTAGAGTTGCAAAAGTGGTATGAGATGCAACATGTTGATCAACATACCACTTTGCATCTTCTCCAATGAGTGTACGTTGGAACAACTAAAGGGGAATGGAGTCATCAGTAAAGGAATTAGATGAACACCAAATATTAAAGGAGTGAACATGATTAGTGGGGTCCTCTCTAGTGTTTCCTTCAAAGTTAGGAATGTCGGAAGGGAGCTTAGTTGGCATAGCTGACCAATCTGCATTGTGGAGTATAGGGTCATTGATTAACTGGCTAAAATCGGGAAGGCTTAAACCTGCAATAAAAGGTATCAAGGGAGTAGCTGGAATGGTTCCACTAGTGGTTCCGCTAGTAGTAGCTCCAACATTAGGGCTAGGGCCAACACCACCTTGAGGACTTGCACCTGCATTGGTGACGGTATGAGGGTGAGGAGAACCGAGAACAAAATCAAAGGAAGAACCCAATGAAACAAAATTAGAGTCAGTATGGGGACTTGGCAGAGGACTAACTTGGACACTACAGGTTGGATTAAGACATCGTAATAGAAACTGAGTGTGAAGGCCTTGGAGTCTCCACGATAAATGCCTTGGGGGCACAATGATGTCAAGTCACAAATGACACGAAAAGGTTGAAGAATGATAAACAAAGGATCTATGAGGCAGATTGATTAATTATGATGTTTATGTCTTGGCTTGGTCATGTAAACCAACATGTCTTTGCTTTAGGTGTGAGTATGTGCAAGAAGTGTGTTAATTTCAATTAAGCCCATATAGTTGTGTAAATAAAAAGAAAAAATTCTTAAGTATTGTAAATAAAACTGAAATGACGATAAAATAAACAGTTAATCACGCATAAATCTCAAGATAAAGAAGGCTCTAAAACAACTAGATGACAAGGGGCGAAATTGACTCAAAACACACAAGAATGACCAAGAGATAAAATGTCAAAGGGACAGGGATTTAATGACTCTATACTGCTATAAATGATGTTGAAAACAATAAGAAACCAGAGGGGAAAACTACTGCAATAGATAAGGTTAAAGGTAAAAAACCTAGGGAAAAAAAAGATACCCTAAGGAAAAGACCAAAAAAAACTCAGGAGATGGTTTTGGATATAGTAATAACGTATTAGAAAGGATCTGTAAAAAGGATGGGTCAAACCCTGAAACAATGGCTGAAAGCATTATAAATATCAGACTACCTACTCAACTTAACTCCTCCTAAAAAGGTGTAAGTGTACTGAAACCCTAGGGGGCTCGGTTCTACTTCAAGGATAAAAAATGAGCATATAAAAGTCTAATATGGGCTAAAATAGAGGTCAGAAAACCCAAAAAAATGCTCTCAACAAACCTTGACAGTTGCAGAAAAAATTAAGAAAAATATTCCATATCGTAGTTTCTGACCTCTGGACAGGTGAAATCGAGTTCAAGGGGAAATCACACTATTTGAGTTGAATAGTGTGATTTTATACTCAGTTCTGAGGTGGCATGTTGTAGAAAATTTTTCGTCTCTGGCGCGACTGATACCCATTGCTTGCGGAAAACACCCAAAAACATCCATAAGTTATAATTTTGACTGAATTAGGGCATAAAAGTTAAAAAGAAACATCAAGAGACTGAAAAAAGATGAAGACAAACCATTTTTGTTGAAGCTAATGGTCACAAAGGAATTTGAATTACAAAATTGGAGTCACCATTTGTTGTTGACATTCAACAAGATGACGAACTTAGTGAAAATTAAGCACCTTCACTAAGTGGGGCCCGCAGGCTATTTTTAGGTGTATGTCTATTTTAGACATGGTGAGCATATTCTATAAGTTGCAGGATGCTATTTGTAGATGGTTGATCAAGTTGGAAAAAGAGATGAAATTCTATTTTTAGAAGATTGGGTGAAGTCTATTTATAGATCAATAATCTAAAAATAGATGCATGTCGATTATTATTAGCCCTTAATAATAATCCGACAATAAATATCAACTTATTATCTTGGAGCACTTTATTTCAATGAACAGATTTGGAAAATCAGTGGGCTGAAGGAATTACACAATTCATAGGGTGGTTGGTGACTCATGCATGGAGGACTCAGTTAGAACTGAAGTGGCAGAGTTGTGATATAGTTGGAAGAGTAGTTATGTGAGCTATTATTTAGTTTAACTCAGTTAAGTGAGTTAAACTCAGTTGTGATAGTTGTACCTAGTTCTAACTGAAGATACAGTAGTGAGAGTTTAGTGAAATAATTATTTAACTAATTCACAAATAGAGACTCACTTGCAACTGAACAAATACAATAGTTAACAACTTGCATGTTAGTTCCAATGGAGACCCAGTGGAGAGATAGGTGAAAGGGTGAGATGGACTATCTGTTGTGACTATAGTGATGCATTCAATGCATCTGACACACATTGGAGATGCCAATGAGGATTATGAAGTCAAGGAAAGGCCAATTATAATTAATTCAGGGGTCTTATTCAGTAGGGATTGCGTAGTGGAGGCAGGCTGTCAAGAGGCAAGAAATTGGTGCATAGATATGCAAATTTCTGCATGACAGTGTGTAATGATTATTGATTGTAATGAGAGCTTGATGTACTAAGATTTGTATGAGATTATTACATGATCCATTGATATACATAATATATGATAGTTGGGGTTTTTAGCTTTAATCTTTCCCATTAAACAACTGCGTTTATGTGCGATTGATTTTGCTTCATATGTGTTTTGCAATTGGTGATTTAATTTCCGCAAAGAATTTAAGTGGAAGGATTCTGCATTTAACATAAGTAAATTTGTTAGATCAGGGGAGTTCGGTAATATACATGCATCTTGTATAATTACTACATGGTATCAAAGCAGTGTTAACCAATGAAGATTGCAATCTTGAAGCGGTGTTAAGTTTTGTGCTGGTGGACAATTCGAATTTGCTGCAGAAATTTCTTGGTGCGAAATTTGAGTATTCATTGAAATGGCTTTCAATGGGTTGTAGTTGGAGAATTCCCTTGAGGGTAGCTCAAACTACATAGCCTGGAAGGACAAGATGGAGGCATTGCTTGAAGATAATGGCCTAAAGGAGTTCATCGATAGCGATGTTCCTAAGCCTACTTCTAGCGATGCTGCATTACTTGATGCATGGAAAAAGAAGGTAGCAAAGACAAGAGGAATTCTATTGGAAGGTGTGAAGGACCATATTGTGTCAAGCCTTCACAGGAAATCCACTCCATTTGCAATGTGGAAGGCTTTGACATATCTTTTCCAAATCAGCAGTGACCATAGGACATTGGCGCTGAAAGATAAGCTTAGAAAAACCAAAATGGAGAAGGGCGACAATATTCCAAAATATCTCATGAAGTTTGTCCAATGTAGGGATGAGATGGGGAGTGGGGGAATCACAGTTTTAGATGATGAATTGGTGATCTTGGCTCTCCTTGGGTTACTGAAGAGTTGGCATAGTTATCAGGACTCTGTCAATGGACGAGAGAAACTGCCGGATTGGGAGCGACTTTGGTCGGATCTAGTGCAGTAGGAGATAAGAAAAAGTACCAGGGATGGATCTTCATCGAAGACTGATGATGAAGAGAATTTCACTTTGGCTACCAAAGAAAGGAAAGGGAAGGGGAAGAAATCCCATACAAAATCCAAGGCTAAAGGCAAGAAGCTGGATTTGTCCAAGGTGAAGTGTTTTCACTGTCATGAACATGTGCATCTCGTCACTAACTGCCCATAGAAAAATAAGAATAAGAAGGTTGCTGGAGCTATAGCGGGTGAGGCCTTAGCCTCGTAATTTGAACTTTATTTCTTTTTGATCACATGCTTGGTTTCAAGCGCAATGGTATTGGTGTGGTATCTTGATAGTGGTGCTTCCTTCCACATGACGAGAGACAAGGAGTTTTTTAGTGACTTGGAGGAGAAAGATATCCAAATGCATATAGAGATGGGCGACGATGGTAGATATAGTGTGACTGACATTGGAACAATAGCTTTGAGATGGAGTCAGGTAAACCATTTTTGTTGAAAGAAGTTATGCATGTTCCAGGTCTGAAGAAGAACTTGGTCTCAGTCGCAATGTTGGAGGACAAAGGTTATGATGTTGTTTTCAGCGAGGGAAAAGCCTTCCTACGACATAAAAAATGGGTCAAACCAAGAGGATAGGGATTTGAGTTAAGAATATCTAAAATTTGGAGGTATATGGCTGCGCTGCAATGATGGGAAAAGAAGAAGAAGTGGTGAGCTGGGATGAGGATGAATTATGGCACAAGATATTGGGTCATCTTCACCATGGCGCCTTGAAGATTTTGCAGGAGATTTCTATTGGATTTCGAAAGGGTACTCTTGCACAGTCATATCAATGAAAATTATGTGCTATGGGTAAGTTTGTGAAGTCTACCTTTCATGAGAAGGAGAAACGTGCTTCAGTGATCCTGGAGAGAATTCACACAGACGTGTGTGGACCTTTCTTGGCTGCTTCAACATAAAAACACAGGTATTATGTTATAGTTGTTGATGACTATTCTCATAGATGTTGGATATTCTTCATGCAAAAGAATATTGAAACATTCTCAAAGTTCTGTGAGTTTAAAGCATTGGTGGAGAAGGAGTCGAGGAAGCAAGTGAAGGCTCTGCGGAGTGATAATGTTGGTGAATACATCTCGAAAAAATTCAAATACTTCTATAGCAAAGAAGGAATTTGAAGAGAACTCATAGTGCCTCATAATCCACAACAGAATGGGGTCACGGAGAGGAAGAATAAAATGATTGTGGGTGCTGCACGAGCTATGCTGCATGACCAAGGCTTACCAATGCACTTTGGGCAGAAGCATGCAACACTACGGTTTATGTGCAAAATCGTTGTCCTCCTAAAGTACTTGGCTTGAGTAGACCTGAAGAAGCTTTTACTGGTAAGAAGCCTGATATTTCTCATTTGAATATTTTTTTCTCATCTATTTACATTCATGTGAAAAAGGACGCCAGGAAGAAGCTGGAGCCAACTGTAGAAGTTGGGATATTTTTGGGGTACATAGAAACACCCCATAATTATTGTGTGTATTTAAAAAACAGTTGGATGACTGTAGTGCGATGGGATATAAAATTCAATGAGGAGAAAGCCATGAAGTTGTCGCTTGAGAGGGAGCTACACTTGCATGTAGAGGAGGAACTTCTGCTTCCAAAAGATGAGCCTCAAGATGTGGATCAGCCACAGAAGGAGGATCATTGAGTGGAGGAGTCCACTAACGGAGAGCCAAACATCAGAACAGGTAGAAGGTGTACCACAGAAGCTGAGAGGTTGAAGCTTGATGTGGCACAGAATGTAGGAGTCCCTACATCACAACGCAGACTAAGAAAATCACCTAACCGATTCACTGGATACATGGGTATCATGAGTAAGTGTATCGTGATAAAGCCATCTTCCTTTGAGGAAGCAGCGTAGGAGCCCACATGGGTAGATGCCATGGTGGAGGAGTATGACTCGATTATTAGAAAAAATGCTTGGGATATTGTTCCAATACCGGTTGGTAAATCAGTGGTAGGTTCAAGATGGATCTACAAGGTAAAGCAAGCTATTGATGGGAGCGTTGAGAAGTATAAGGCAAGATTTATTGCCTAGGGCTTCTCACAGATCGAGGAGATTGATTATGAAGAAACCTTTGCACCTGTCGCACAATATTCTTCCATAAGGACCATCCTTGCTCTCTTAGCGCAGATGGGTTGGCACATTCAAAATTTAAATAACTGAGATATTATTCACCGAGTTTCTCCTGATCACACACTATTTTAGCTTCATGCATAATACATAATCTCTTCTACCATTGATCATCACATGCAGAAATAAAATCAATTGCATGCATACATTAAAACCACAAACAATCACACATATGAACACAATATTTAATGGGAAAGCTTAAAGATGAAAACCCAAACTATATGTATATTATATGTCATGGAGATCATGTAACAATCATAGTACAAAGTCTCCTCACAAGCTCTCATGCACACCCTCAATTGCTACACACTATCAAGCTAGATCTAGCAAAACACATGCTCCAATATTTTGCCACTTGATAGCCAACCTCTATTGTGTAATTAATGCTATGGGATGGCTTCATTAAATAGATAAACCACCTGGCTTGAGCTGCGCAATCCTTATGGGCTACTCCACCTATCTGTGTGTTGCAAATAACAACAGTATAGTCACAACTGATAGTTAACCTGCTCTTTCACCTATTTCTGCACTAGTCTCCACTGAAACTATCCATGCACTGAAGTTAACTGATGCATTCTGTTATCACTCAGGTTTTCCTAGAAGTTGTGTAAGAGGAAAGTATACCCGAGGTAACCACAAACCAACCTTTTAGATGCAGAATCTAGCCAATTTGCATCCAGAGAGGGCTCTCTCTTTATGATTTATCTTTGTTTTTGGAAGGTTTTAGGCTAGTTATAGATTCAAAGTTTGTTTTGGGAAAATGGTGGAATCCACAAACTAAGGGCAAGGTTGAGAGCTTTCAGTCCATTGGGCTATGGAGTCAAAGGATGGCTTTACTGGATTTCTATTCTAAGCACAAGATGGTATTACAGGGCAAGATAGCTATACAGAGAACAATCCTTAAAAATTTAAAGTGGATGGGATGATCTTGAAGGGATGAAAGGCAGCTAAGAATCTTTCACCATGTTCAAAAGAAAGAAGTGAAATGACTACAAACAAAGAGCAATGAAGGATTCTTTATTATAGTAGTCAACAATGTTTAAATTAGCGAAGCAGGAGCATTTAAGAATTCATGCTTATAACTAATTTAGAAGAAAACATTAAGAATAATCACATTTGAAAACAGAGTAAAATTAAGCAAATTCTGTTTCAATCCTTTATGTAAATTATTCAGAAATTGATATGATGGTATTATAAACTAATATAAAATTTCAGACAAAGGGTAGAAACACTTATTGAGCTGTAGTCCAACACATGAATCCTGCAACAAGTCCAGTGCTTCAAATCGTCATCCAGTAAGCCACAAGTAAATTTCTCCAAAAGATTTTATTCCAAAAATCTCAATGTTACAGCAGAGTAATAGAATCCACCCTCAACACTCTCTTTGAGGGTTTATTTATACAAATTCTAAACTAAAATATCTTGAAACAAATATCAAAATTGGTTCACAAATCTCTCCAACTATTTACATAAATAGAACTAAAGTAAAGGACACTCAAACTATTTGGCACTATTTTTAATGGATAGGTGATTACAAAGAGGAGAATTCGAATTTGATCCAAATCTTAGTTGATGATGAGGCATCCAAGTCACTAACTGCTTCCTTTCTTTGTGCAATCTGCTCCAACAATTCTGCAAACTTAGGGTCCAATGATATCTTCGTATTTCTCAATCCGTAATAGATATGTAAAAAGTGAAAGAGGTTATTGTGGAGTAATATTTTGGTGAGATAAACCTCTTTCAGTTTCCCAAAATTCCTGTCCAGCTGTACATAATATTCTCTGTAAGAAATATGTGTAAAACAGAGTTTTACAGAGTCTGAAAAATAGCCTCTAAAGATGTGCATGTATCTCTCATTCGGAAATCACTGTGAAAAAATTGAGATAGGTTTTTGTATATGGTTCCCTTAGGAACATAAACCTCCTTCAGTTTTGTAAAATGTATTTCTAATTGGCCACAATATTCTCTGCAAAATGATGACTTGACTGTAATTTTCTGCAAAAAGTGCTTTCCAACTTTGTTTAATATTTCGAAAACCATAATAGCTGTTAGAAAAGTGAGAGAGGTTTTTGTAGATGGTACTCTTAAGAAAATAAACCTCCTTCATTTTTTCAAAATTCATTTTGGATTGATCACAATAGTTTCTGAAAAACTATGACTAAAACATGCAATTTCTGCAAAAAATGTTCCTTCTTGTTGTGTTTTTCATCTTTTTACTTTTTTGATCTTTTGACTGTTTTACTTTCACTTTTAGAAAAAATTCACTATTGGTGAAATTTATTTTCATCTCTTTTTACCATTTTACTGCCTCTGTAATTACTTTTACTGTTTTACCTTTGACTGCTCTGTAACTTCATTTTAACTTGCACTCCGACTTTTACCTGATACACTTTAACCACTGATACTCTTTAACTGTTATGCTTTTCCTATCCCTGTAATTTCTCATTTCACTTTTACCATTCACTGGGAACATTTCATCATTCTAATCCCTCTCTGAATTTGTATACAAACTGTTTGTTGAATGAAGATATTGAATTAAAATCTGAGAATTTGGAGTAAACAATTTTGTCAACTAGTATTGAAATTGTTGGTCCAAATCCATATTCTGATGGTAACCTGCTAAAATCAAACAATTTGTTAATGAAATCCAGGTCTCTATGAGGAGCGTTCAATGGAGTGATATTAAGAGCTGCCGGGGCCTCCATTTTGGTTCTTGTGGATTCAAAATGGAGGTTTTTGGTTTTCTTCACGGGCCGGGGGGTATTCTTGAAATGAAGGAAATTGGAACAATTTGCAGGTTCGGGGAGCAATTTCACAGGTTTAAAATCTCCAGGGAGGACTCAGTGATGATTTTTAACCACTTTCTAAGCGAAAAAAACAAAGGAAACTGAGTTTTTCGTGCAGTCGGGGCGTAAAGGATAAATACATGTTTTTAAACGGAAACTGGTTTTTTCACAGGTAACAGGCAATGGCGGGACTGTTCTTCAACACGGGCGCAGCAGAATTTTGGGGCGAAATGATCAATTACAGTGGAAATTTGAAAATCGCAGCGGGAGCACGGTCATTCTCAGAATAATGAAAATAACTGAAAAACACGAAAAAATGGCTTATTTACAAGTAAAAAGGGTTTTTTGTTTTTTCCGAGGTGTGACGTCATGGTAGTACGGGATGACGTGTGCAGAGTCGGGCGGTAAGTGGTAAGCGGGAAGTCCCCGCACCGCTTTTGGTCGAGGGCGGTATTGATCGCGGGGGAAGCGATTCCATAGGATAATCGCCACGTGGATGGTTGACTATTCAGAAACCACCCATCCCCCGCTGGTTAAATTGCTGACAAGGGATGGGCAGCGGGATCAACGCTGGCCGTTGATCTGCGGGAGGCTGATCCAACGGTTGGGGCGATGGGAAGATGGGCGGAGGTTTCATGTGGGCCCCGTCGTACTTTTAAACACTTTTAAATGTTTTTAATCGCTCCGGGGGCTTTTTAACTGGCGGAAATAGTTATTAATTAGTCCAGATGACATAATTAATCCTATATGCATAATGAACAGGGTTGCGGCAGGGTTTGCTTAAGCGGAATGCCACGTGGACAGACCACGGTGGCAAAAATCTTTCGCAAAGTTTTATTGATGTTTTTGGTATTAAACACACATATTGTATGTCTAACGTTTTTATATATATTTTATTATATGATGAATTAATTAATACAATTATTTCACCATAAGGGCGGGATTAATGTTATAAAGATATATTTCACCAAAGGGTTTATAAGGCGGGGTTTTATTTTCAATGTGCGGGGATATAATACTTTGGTAAAACATTATAATAAAGGGGTTTTTGGGGTATATATAAAAAAGGGAGTTATATACTTAGGAAAGGGTATTTCACTAGGGAGTTAATATAGTAGAATTAAATGTTAATATGGCAAAGGACAAGGAAAATAAAAACATCTTTGTACATCTAAGAAAGTGATAACTTGTGAAGTAAATTGCAACATTTTATCTTCAACACTTAAACTTAGAATAACAAGTTATTTTGAGGAATTTTTATGGAATGTTGCATCAGTTTCCTAAGTAAAATAGGATTTTACTTAGGAAAAAGTTAAAGATGGAAGATAACAATGATGGATTATTTCAAGTGCTTAGGTCTTTTGATCATTAGGCCGAGGGTCCGGTCCCTCCAGAAGTCAAGGAAATGCCTTGAGCCCCTTTGATCTCAAATTACCTTAGTACTTTTGGGGGAAATTAGTAAAACTCTTGAGGGAAAAATGGTGAGGGAGGTTAATGAATTTGACTTTTCTTGCTGTGATTTTTCAGTGTATTTCCTGCTTTAGTACTTGTGATGAAAGTAAATGATTAACCAACATGTAGCAGCACCATTCATCAGATAACACTTTGCAGCACCATCTACCTACCCTATCTACTTAACACTACCATTTTCTTTTTTTTATTAGGGTGCATTTAGACTTGCAAACCCTTTTCAATCTTTTCTTTTTTACATGATAGATCTATCTATTTCTACCCTTATTACATCCAAGGGCTCAGATTAAACTGTTGAGCACCTCTAATTTACTCTACCTATCTATTTATCTGCCAAGATTAAACTGTTTGGCTAGATATTTATTCTCTAATCTACAACATGAAATTGAAATATGAGTAAGCCAAGTTTGAACAGTTTGACTTATTCATAAATTGTGGCAAAGGTTTGACAAGCTGCACACAATTGATTTATTACAAAAATGAAATAGCAGTGGCATTTGGATTTGCACGCTTTCCTTGGTCTATTTTTTGCTTGGGGTTCATTTCCTTCACTTTCTTGACCATTTTATTCTTTTTACCCTTTGATCTTTCTTTTAGGGTATACCCTCTTTACATTTTTTAACTCTTTGATTTTTTTGGTTTTTTCCAAGAATATGGAACACCTTTGCTCAAGTAAGAAGGTTTGAACATATTCCATAATTCAATCAAGACAATCATGAAAGATGAAACCTATTGGTATAGGAGGCTAACACATTCTTTAGTTGATTTATGAGTTTATAATTAGTGAATTAATTAATAATTAATTCACACCACTCTCACTAATTGTATCAATTAGTTAAACTGAATACAAATAGCTCAACTATGTTTAGATTAGTTAAGCTGAATACAACTCCACTAACTTCCTCAATCAACTCCACCAAACTCTGTCACATGAGTTCTAACTGAAGTATCCATGCAATAGCTCCACATAACCCTTAGGAATAGCGTAATTCCTTCTGTCAGCTCCTGTGCCACATCTGTGCACTTAACTGAAGTGCTCAAAGAGAATAAGATAATGTTTAGAGTCCAAATATTATTAAGAGCTAATAATATTCGACATATCTATTTTTAGACTGGCAATCTAAAAATAGATTCCGCCCAATATGTCTAAAAATAGAAGTCCATCTAATTTTTTCCGACTTGACCAACCATCCACAAATAGCATCCTGCAACTCATAGAACATGATCCATATGTCTAGAAATAGACATAGTCTAAAAATAGACTTTGCGCCAAAAATAGCCTGCGGGCCCACTTAGTGAAGGCAACTTCTTTCCACTAAGCTCATCATCTTGTTGCAATCTCAAAACTCCCTCTCAACAAGATAAGGATTATCTACCACCCCTATCCTGCCTCTGTGGTATTCGAATTTTCTCCTGGTGAGCGCCTTCGTCAAGATATCAGCATCCTGATCCTCCGTGGGAATGTATGAAAGTAACATGATCTTCCGCTGCACACAATCTCTAATATGATGATACCGGATGTCAATGTGTTTAGATCTATCATGAAATACTGGATTAACCGAGAGTTTGATGCAACTCTGATTATCACAATAAATCACAGTAGGCTCTAAGTGTGAACGAAACAACCCAACCAGGATCTTCCCCATCCATATAGCCTCGCATGCAACCAAACTCGCTGCCATATATTCGGCCTCTGCTGAACTGAGTGCCACAGATCTCTGCTTCCTGCTGTACCAAGAAACTGTTGTCGACTCGATACTGAAAATCCCTCTAGATGTTCTCTTTCTGTTCGTTGGGCTCCCTGCCCAATCTACATCCGTGAAGCCACATAGCGTCACCTCATCCGACTGTCTGTACCATAATCCATATCCCGATGTGCCTTTGAGATATCTCAATACATGCTTCCCTGCCTTCCAAAAGATCTTGGTTGGCTTAACCATAGCTTGTGAAAGTTGGTTAACAGCATAGCATATGTCGAGTCGTGTATTGACTAGATACATAAGCGGCCCCACCAACTGTCGATAAACAGTGGCAGCCACTACCTCCGCCGAAGTAGCATCCTCCTTCCTCCATACACTAGGAAGAGGAGTATCAACAGGCTTGTAGCCATGCATGTTGAACTTCTCCAGTATCTCCCGGGCACACTTACCCTGAGAAACAAATAGTCCATCACTGCGCTCCCAAATTTCCAATCCCGGGAAATAATGAAGAAGGCCCAAGTCCTTCATCTCAAACTCTTTTGCAAGATAATCCTTGCATGAGAGTATCAACAGCTCATCACCTGTCAAAATAAAATCATCTACATAAAGTACAATGATCAGCAACTTACCTCCACCACAATCTTGTATAGGTTAGGATCCGCCTCACTCTTGGAGAATCCAAGTCCGGTGAAATAACTGTCTATCTGTGTGTACCAAGCACGAGGTGCTTGTTTCAACCCATACAACGCTCTCTTGACCTTGCACACATGCAACTCGCTGCTGAAGACCTCGAAAAATTCGGGCTGCTCTATGTACACCTCCTCCTCAATGACTCTGTTGAGGAATGCAGTCTTCACATCCATCTGATGAATGTGCCACCCCATCTGCTTTGAGAGAGAAAGAATCGTCCGTATGGAAGAATAATTTGTGACAGGTGCAAAGGTCTCCTCATAATCGATCCCCTCTATCTGTGAAAAGCCTCGGGCAACAAATCTTTCCTTATACTTATCCACACTCTCGTCAGCTGCCTGCTTCACTTTGTAGATCCATCTCGAACCCACCACTGATTTCCCCTCCAGTCTCGGGACAATCTCCCATGCACTGTTTCTGACAATCGAATCATACTCTTCCACCATGGCATCTACCCATGCGGGGTCCTCCACAGCTTCCTCGAAAAAGGATGGCTCTGTCACGATACACTTGCTCACAAGAGCCATGTATCTAGTGTACCTATCAGGTGACTGTCTCTGTTTGCGCTGTGATGTAGGTGCTCCTACAACCTTCTTTGCATCTTGAGCCAGTCGCTCAGCTTCTGTAGTGCGCTTCCGCCCTCTGATGGTTGGCGCTGCCTGAGTGGTCTCTTCCACTCCATGAACCTCATCTTGTGGCTGATCCACATCCTGAGACTCATCCTTAGGAACTAATAGCTCCTCATCTGCATGCAAGTGTGGCTCCCTCTCAAGCGAACACTTCATGGCTTTCTCCTCATGAAATTTGATATCCCGTCACACAACAGTCTTGCAATTGTCTGGAAAATACACACGATAGTTGTGGGGCGTATCAGTGTACCCCACAAATATCCCAACCTCCGCAGTCGGCTCCAGCTTCTTCCTGGCATCCTTTGTCACATGAATGTAAACATGTGAACCAAAAATCCTCAAATGGGAAAAATCAGGCTTCTTACCAGAAAACGCCTTCTCAGGTGTACTCATGCCAAGTATCCTATGAGGACAACGGTTCTGCACATATACTGCAGTATTGCATGCATCCGCCCACAAGTGAATGGGTAGGCCTTGATCATGCAAAATCACCCGTGCATCACCCACGATCGTTCTGTTCTTCCGCTCAGCAACCCCGTTCTGCTGTGGGTTATGAGGTGCTATGAGGTCTCTTCAAATTCCTTCTGCATTGCAAAAGTCCTTGAATTCGCGAGAGATGAATTCACCACCATTGTCGCTCCTAAGAGCCTTCACCTGCTTCCCCGATTCTTTCTCAACCAGTGCCTTGAACTCATAGAACTTTGAGTATGTCTCGCTCTTCTTCTGCATGAAGAATATCCAGCACTTACGAGAAAATCATCAACAAATATCACATAATACTTGTGCTTTGTTGTCGAAGCTACTGAGAAAGGTCCACACACGTATGTGTGAATTCTCTCAAGGATCGTCGTGGCGTGACTATCCTTCTCATGAAAGGTGGCTTTCACAAATTTTCCCAAGGTACACCCCTTGCACTGATCTGATTGCGCAAGAGTGCCTTTAGGAAGCCCAGTAGAAATATGCTATAGTATCTTCAAAGCTCCATGGTGAAGGTGGCCCAATCTTCGATGCCACAACTCGCCATCATCCTAGCTCACCACTCCTTCTTCCTTTCCTGCCATTGCTGCGCAGCCATTTACCTGCAATTGATAAAGGTTCTTAACTCGAACCCCTATCCTCCGGGTCTCACCAGTTGCCTTACTGCGCAAAAAATCCTTTCCTTCGCTAAAGACAACATCATATCCCTTGTCTTCTAACATTGCCACAAAGATAAGATTCTTCTTCAATCCTGGAACATGCATCACTTCCTTCAATATGAAGGGTTTACCAGACTCTGTCTCAAAGGAAATGGTACCGATACCAGTCGCACTGTATCTACCATCATTTCCCATATCGATGTGCACTCCAAGATATTTCTCATCCAGATTAGTAAACAAATCTCGATCTCTTGTCATGTGAAAAGACGCACCACTATCAAGAAACCACACTGAACCTGTCACACTTGAGACCAAGCATGCAATCAGGGAAAAATCCAGCTCAAAATGCAAGGCTAAGGCCTCTCCAGCTGTAGTCCCAGCAGCCTGCTTATTTTTCTTCTTCTGTGGACAATTTGTGGCGTAATGTCCGGGTGTTGGTGGCAGTGAAAGCTCTTCACCTTGGACATGTCTAGCTTGTTTCCTTTCGCCTTAGGATTGAAGCTTTCTTGCTCTTCCCCTTCTTTGCTTTGGCAGCCAAAGCGCAATTCTCTTCATCAGATTTATTTGATGAAGATCCATCCATGGTACTTCACCTTATCTCCTCTTGCACGAATCCGACCAAAGTCGCTCAATCCTGGCAATTTCTCCCGACCATTGACGAGTCCTGATAAGTGCCAACTCTTCAGAAGCCCAAGGAGAGCCAAGCTCACCAAGTCCTCATCATCTACAGTAACCCCCACACTTCCCAGCTCATCCTTGCACTAGACAAACTTCGTGAGGTACTTGGGTATACTGTGGCCTTTCTCCATTTTTATGTTCCTGAGTTTATCCTTGAGCACCAACTTCCTCTAGTCGCTCTTGCTTTGGAATAAATCTGTCAAAGATTTCCACATCAAGAATGGAGAAGCTTTACCATGACGACTGGACACTATGTGATCCTTCACACCCTCCAACAGAATCCTTCGACATTTTGTTGTCTTCTTTTGCCATGCGTTAAGTGCGGCAGCATCGCTAGAAGCAGGTTTTGGAATTTCTGCATCTATGAACTCCTTCAATCCATTGTCATCCAGCACTACCTCCATCCTTTCCTTCCATGAAATATAATTTGATCTTCCCTCAAGGGCATACTCCAATCGCAATCCGTTGAAATACATCTCAACTTCGACACCAAGAAAACACTGCTGCAAATTCGAATTCCACCAGCACAAAACTCAACCGCTTCAATGTTTTGCAATTGCTCCAATGATCAATATTTCTCTGATACCATGTAGAAATTTGAATAACTGATATGTTATCCACTGAGATTCTCCTGATCACACACTATTTTATCTTCATGCACAATACAAAATCTCTTCTACCATTGATCATCACATGCGAAAATAAAATCAATTGCATGCACACTTTAAAACCATAAAAATTCACACATATGAACACAATATGTAATGGGAAAGCTTAAGGCTGAAAACCCCCAACTATCTGTATATTATATATGTCATAGAGATCGTATAATACAATCATAGTACAAAAGCTCCCCACAAGCTCTCATGCACACCCTCAATTGCTACACACTATCAAGCTAGATCTAGCAAAACAAATTCTCCAATCTTTTGCCACTTGATAGCCAGCCTCTATTGCATAATTAATGCTATGGGATGGCTTCATTAAATAGATAAACCACCTGGCTTGAACTGCTCAATCCTCATGGGCTACTCCATCTATCTGTGTGTTTCAAATAACAACAATATAGTCACAACTGATAGTTAACCTGCTCTTTCACCTACCTCTCCACTGGTCTCCACTGAAACTGTCCATGCACTGCAGTTAACTGATGTATTCTTTAGTTGATTTATGAGTTAATAATTAGTGAATTAATTAATAATTAATTTACACCACTCTCACTAATTGTATCAATCAGTTAGACTAGATACAACTAGCTCAACTAAGTTAAACTGAACACAACTCCATTAACTGTCCCATCAACTCCACCAAACTCTGTCACATGAGTTCTAACTGAATTCAACCATGTAATAGCTCCACTAAACCCTAGGAATAGCATAATTCCTTATGTCAGTTGCATGTGCCACATCCGTGACTCAAACTGAAGTGCTCCAAGAGGATAAGATAATGTTTAGAGTCCAAATATTATTAAGAGCTAATAATATTCGACATATCTATTTTTAGACTGGCAATCTAAAAATAGATTCGCACTGATATGTCTAAAAATAGAAGTCCACGTATTTTTTTCTGACTTGACCAACCATCCAAAAATAGCATCACGCAACTCATAGAACATGATCCATATGTCTAAAAATAGACATAGTCTAAAAATAGACTTTGCGCCAAAAATAGCTGCGGGCCCACTTAGTGAGCGACTCCTTTCCACTAAGCTCATCCCGCTATTGTTGCAATCTCAACACTTTGCACATATGTCGCCCCGTATTCTTCCATAAGGACCATCCTTGCTCTCTCAGCGCAGATGGGTTGGCACATTCATCAGATGGATGTGAAGACTGTGTTCCTTAATGGGATCATTGAGGAAGAGGTGTACATTGAGCGGCTTGAAGGATTTGAGATCTTCAGTAGTGAGTCGCATGTGTGCAGGCTCAAAAGAGTGTTGTATGAGCCGAAGCAAGCACCTCATGCTTGGTACACACGGATCGAAAGCTATTTCACTGGACTTGGCTTCAGGGAAAATTTTAAGGATGGAAATTTATTTTAAAGTTTCGAAACCTTGGCGAATCTCACTAGTACATAATATGCAATTTGTAAAAAAATTCGCAATGCTTTTGTAAAATTATTAAAGTTTATAATAATTTTATATAGTCTCTATATATAATTTTAGCGATTTTTAAGGTAAAAAAAATATACTATAAAATTTAGGAGGATAAGTTTTTAGAAAAATGGAAATTAACGAATCATTTTTTTAGAAAAATCATGGAAAATTAGCCCACTTGCGAATATTAGCCCCTAAAATTTTCCCTGCTTGGCTTCACCAAGAGTGAGGCAGATGCAAACCTATACCAAATTGTGGTGGAGGGTAAGATTTTAATCATTGTTCTTTATGTTGATGATTTAATAGTAACAAGTGATGAGAAGCTGATACACTCATGCAAGGAAGACCTTGAGGAGTTTTGAGGGGAAGTTGGGCCTCCTTCATTATTTCCTTGGATTAAATGGCAGCGGGAGAGAAGGTGAGGCGTTTGTCTCAAGGCAAGTATGCTGGGAAGATACTTGGTATTTTACATGGGGCCCCTTAGAAAAGCCAATGAATATCCTCACTGAAATTGGAGAAAAGAGGATGCTACATCGACATAGGTAGTAGATGCTACTATCTATAGAAAGTTGGTGGGTTCGCTCATGTATTTAGTTAATACAAGACCGGACATATGCTATGTCGTGAACTAGCTTAGTAAAGTGATGGTTAAGCCTGCCAAGCTCTTTTGGAAGACATGCAAGAATGTCTTGAGACATCTCAGGGGCACATCTGAGTATGGATTATGGTGCAGACAGATGGACGAAGTGAAGTTGCATGGCTTCACGGATGCAGATTGGGCAGGTAGCCCAACGAATAGAAAGAGAACATCAGGAGGGGATTTCAGTATCGGATCTACAACATTTTCTTGGTACAATAGGAAACAAAGATCCGTGGCACTCAGTTCAACGGAAGTAAAATACATGGTAGCACGTCAAGCTACATGTGAGGCTATCTAGATGAGGAAGATCCTGGTTGTTTTGTTCGGTTCTCATTTAGATCCTACAGTGATACATTGTGATAATCATATCTGCATTGAAATATTGATTAATCCCATGTTTCATGATAGGTCTAAGCATATAGATATCCGGTATCATCATATCAGAGATTGTGTGCAACAGAAGATCATGTTGCTTCAGTACATTCCTATCAAAGATCAGGATGCAGATATTCTCACAAGGGCACTCACCAGGAGAAAATTCGAATACCATAGAGATAGGATCGGGGTGAAGGATAATCCCTATCTTGTTGAGAGGGAGTGTTGAGATTCAACAAGATGACGAGCTTAGTGAAAATTAAGAACCTTCACTAAGTGGGGCCCGTAGGCTATTTTTAGGTGTATGTCTATTTTAGACATGGTAAGCATATTCTATAATTTGTAGGATGCTATTTGTAGATGGTTGATCAAGTTGGAAAAATATATGAAATTCTATTTTTAGAATATTGGGCGAATTCTATTTATAGATCACTAATCTAAAAATATATGCATGTTGATTATTATTAACCCTTAATAATAATCCGATAATAAATATCAACTTATTCTCTTGGAGCACTTTATTTCAGTGAATAGATTTTGCAAATCAGTGGGCTGAAGGAATTACGCAATTCCTAGGGTGGTTGGTGACTCATGCATGGAGGACTCAATTAGAACTGAAGCGACAGAGTTGTGATAGAGTTGGAAGAGTAGTTATGTGAGCTATTATTTAGTTTAACTCAGTTAAGTGATTTAAACTCGGTTGTGCTAGTTGTATCTAGTTCTAACTGAAGATACACTCATGAGAGTTTAGTGAATTAATTATTTAATTAATTCACAACTAGAGACTCACTTGCAACTGAACAAATACAATAGTTAACTACTTGCATGTTAATTCTAGCAGAGACCCAATGGAGAGATAGGTGAAAGGGTGAGATGGACTATCTGTTGTGACTATAGTGATGCATTCAATGCATCTGAAACACATTGGAGATGCTAATGAGGATTGCGCAGTCAAGGCAAGGCCAATTCAAATTCATTCAAGGGTCTTTTTCAGCAAGGATTGCGTAGTGGAGGCAGGCTGTCAGGAGGCGAGAAATTGGTGCATAGATATGAAAATTTCTGCATGACAGTGTGTAATGATTGTTGATTGTACTATGAGCTTGATGTACTAAGCTTTGTATGAGATTATTACATGATCCATTGATATACATAATATATGATAGTTGGGGTTTTTAGCTTTAAGCTTTCCCGTTAAACAACTGTGTTTATGTGCGATTGATTTTGCTTCATATGTGCTTTGCAAATGGCGATTTAATTTCCACAAAACATTTAAGTGGAAGGATTCTATATTTAACATAATTTAATTTGTTATATTAGGGGAGTCCGGTAATATACATGTATCTTGTATAATTTCTACATTTGTTAGCGTAAATTATTAACGTAAGTGTATGAAAAGAGCCTACTTTACCTGTGTGTGACAAAAAACCCTAACAATAGAAATGCCTGCTTAACTATTTAGATATGCAAGGAATAGTTAGAACAAATGCTACAAAAAATAGATCTATGTAGCAAAAGCAGTTAAACAATGAAAAGAAATAGTAATTTCCACATGCATCCAATAGACAAGACAAGATTTAAAGAATGTTTTCATATATTATTACACTTGGTGAAGGGAACAAATAAATGTTACCAGTCCCCCTCAATGGGATGGGTTCATGGTTGTCCTCAACGCTTCAGTTCCAGAAGTTTCTCTCTCTCAATGGTGCTGAAAACCCAAAATGTAAGTTGAACTCAAGTGGGAGCTCAAGAGGTAAAATAAAATAGTAGAAACAATGAGAATGATCAAAGTGCACCAATGAGATCAAAGTGAAGAATAAATGGGAAAACCATCCTATTTATAACAAAATATTGAGTTATCCTCGATAATCGCGAATAATAAAATATTATTAACCAAGATCTATATCTAAGCGCTTGAAATATTTTGTTATATTTTGTTGGAGGGAAAAGGTATTTAAATTGGTTAAATACCTTTACTTAGAAATAATAAACAAATAAATGATTTATTTATCATTTCAAGAATGTGGTTAAAGAATAATAAAAAAATAATGATTTTTTAAATTATTCGTAGGTGATTTGGTCAAATTTAACAAGGAATAATTACTAACAAAAGATTTAATTAATTATTCCCAGAGAAAAATAAGAAAAATAATTATTTATCTAATTATTTCTCATAATTGGGTTAAATATGATCAATAATATGATTTAAACAATGGTTTAATTAATTATTCCTAGGGGAAAATCAAATAAATAAGGATTTATTTAATTATTCCTCACGGGGGTTTCTTGTTTAAACAAGAAATAACTTAATAAAATATGGTTTATTAAATTATTTATTATAGTGACAACAATTTTACTATGGTAAAATTGGTCTTATATAGTGTACTTCGACCCATCTAATTGTAAATGGTTAGATGATTGTTTGGTCTAAAATACAGATGCAAATTAGAGTTTCATTTACTATCAATCCGAGTAAGTAAACTTCGAGGATCATCCAATATATACGGACTTAGAGACAAACTAAACTAAGCTAGGTAAAGAAATGCCAAAGTTCCCTTACACGAGGTATTTCATTAGGATCTCCAACACCTATTTAGTCATTTAACAAAATGAAATCTAAATACATTGTGACAAGTGTAAGAAATATTAAGGTTTCCTTAGAGGAGACTATTCATTAATATTTCTAATCATCTTAATCAACAAACTATTTAAAATAATGAAATTAAAGCACTTAAACCTAATTCTGATTGATTGCATGAAATGTTAAAGCTCTCTTACAAGAGACTATTCATTTATATCTCAAGCATATAAATCAAAAACTTAAACTAATGAAATCAAACATTAAATAACAAATCGGATTCATTGAAGGAAACATTATTACTTTCTTACAAAAGGTCATTCGTTAATATTGCAAACATATGAACCTAATAATTTAATCTAAGGAAATTCACAAACAAACATAAAATAAAAGCCTACTAGCATTCACAAGCACACAAAAAGAAAATTCAAATGTAGAGGATCAAAGAAGCTCCGTCTTATTTATCATCAATTGCAAATTGCAATTGCAACTGTTACATTGATTCTCCAATCTAACTTCTCACTACCGACCTATAAGATACTAAGATTACAAAATGAAGAAGAAGATTAAGATTAAGATTACAAATGAAGGAGATAACACTCCTATTTATACAAAAGCTATGATAACAATCTCATAAATGTAAATCCACTCTTCCCTCCTTTGACCCACATATTTCTCAACCAATGGTGACACATAACCCTATCCTCCATGATCTCCTCAAATTCGAATTTGAACATAGAGTGTCACATAAGGGTGCCTAGGAAGCTTCTTTTGTACCTACACATGTCAACAAACTCATTCTAATTGTTAAGTATAAGTATAAGCATATTATTTTCTAAAGTTTAACGACAAATCCACTTAAAAATGTTAAGAATTAATAAACTTTGGAAAAGAATAGTTATAACCCAATGATGAGGTAAATGTTATGATGTGGAGGTAGAATGAAGATGACATGAAGGTAATAATGTGAAGGTATTGGTGAATAATGGAGTGAGAATAGGGACTATTATGAGGCCCAACATACCCCCAAACTAAAGGTATTTCATGTCCTCATGCAATCTATTACATTACTTTTTGATACTTGAGCTTTGGCTTAAACTCTGCATGATATCTTTTACTTAACTTTTGCAAAGTGTTTTTGATGAACTGCAACTTGGTTGGTTCTTGTATTTCAACCATATTTTGTGTGTTGCATTCAATTTTAATGTATGATCTTTGCATATTGATAATGTGATTTTTATTGCAGAGTATTTTGTTGGAATGCATCATGGTTGGTTCTTGTGTGACAACCATGATTGTGTTGGCATCTAATTATCTTTTAAGTACTTTTTGAAAAGCCATTTATATTTTCATTATGATGTAATATTAAATATATTTTGAATGTATGTGGGCTTTGAATGATATATGAATGTGGAAACATATGAATGTGAATGTATTTCCCCCCTCAACTGATGGTTTTGGAAATTTGACAAAATGACAAAAGGAAGTGAAGTTTTTCCAAAAATTATCATTCTAACTTTTCAAGGAATTAAATGGTTAAAAGTTAGAAAATATCATACCTTAACTTACCATTTCAAAAATGGATGAGAGTTGTGCATGTGTGGCTGCAAAATTCTGTTCATAGTCTTCTTTACTTGGTTGTGAAAATGGTGGATGAAATCGAAAAAGTGAATATTTTATTGTTGCTGCATCTGCTACTAAATCTGCTGCTGGATCTTCTGCTGAATGTTCGGAATTTGCTACTAAATGTGGCTGAAAATGTATAAGGCTTGGAAGGTATACAAAATTCAGAATTTACACTTTCCCCCAAGCCTTATTTATTGACTTGTCCTCAAGTCATTTACATCAAAAACTGAAAAGTAATGAAAGTAATTCTGCGTCCTCTGCTATAAAATGATTGGTCTTCAAGTCTTTAACGCTCATTGGCACAATTATTGTCATGTGAATAAATGTTTCGGTGTTGAACATAACAAGAAATTGTTAACTTAGTGGCAACTGATGGATGCCACTAGTCAACACGAGAGCTCCCATTTTTAACGTGGATGAGAGTCAAGATGCCTTGAACACATCTTTCTAAGTATGAATGATTTTGTTGTTGTCGAATACTCAGAAGATCCGATGAACAAGGGACATTGATGTATTCCATTTTTTTATTGGCATGATAGCTTTCCCTTAAGGCATGCAAGCTTCAAGGTGTTTTTAGAAAAACATTTAGACTCAAGGACTATGGACTCAATGGTGTATGGAAGCAAGGTTTTATTTGCAAGTGTAGGAAAAAGGAAACTGACAATGAATATGTAAAGTAGAGCAAAAAGCCTGTAGATGAGCTTTGTTCATTTTATTGGTGGGTTAGGATTGAAGAAAATGTAATGAAGTGTATGTGGTAATGGAAAATGGACACTGAATCTTGTTGGGAAAAAAATGAATTGTGGCTTCAATTTCTCAAATGTAACAAATCTGCTCTTTGATTTTGGACTTTTTGCTAAATAGCTGAGTTTGACCAGCGTTGAGCAGCTACTTGTAGACGTCGAATTCAAGTGTGGGTAGGTATTTCACCATCCTTGTACATTTAGGAAAAAACGCCAGGTCTTTGAATTTTACTAATCTGTCATGCAACATGTCAAACCATTAAGATATTACAGGAAGTTGCAAGAACTTGTAAGTTTCTGGAAATTTCGGTTATGATCATGGACTGGTTCTTTAGAGTTTCTCATGAAATTTGTCTTTGGAAAATCAATTGTCATCACAATGTAATCTCCTTACTGATCACTTTATTAACCCATAACCTGCGAAAAAAAAACTTGGCAAAAAGAAAACATAAGTGTGTTCAAGAAGAAATGACCATTTCCTTCATGATTCCTACGCAAAAATTTTGTACCAAATAAAAAAGATTAAGAAAAATCAAAGTGTTGAAATTAACTCAATTCATGATATTAGTATCAATCCATTCTTAAAGAAATAATCATGAAAAGTAAATTTACTCCCTGTTTTTGTTAGCTAACTTTTGTGCATGGCGAAAAGCTTGGCATTATGGATTTGTTGTGTCCCGCATATTAGTACGCTATAAAAGGATACAACAATATGAATTTTCCAACTCTAAGCAAGTTAATCAAAATTTAAATAATCCACCAAATTTTCTTTAAATTAATCTTCCAAATGTTCTATTATATGTTTTCAAATCAATGAAATATCAAATCTGTGTAAGATTTCCTAGGAAGACTTCGAAGTATCCTTCAAGTGAAGAAGTAAAAATATTAGCAATGAAAGGGCATTTTGAGAATGACAATAGTGAATGATTTTAAAAAATGTTGTAGTGTTTGTTTTTAAAAATTTTACCCTCAAACATGACCCTTTTCCACGAATGAAGTATTGTTGGTGAAACATCCAGCCTCAAAAGGTGCTTTGATAGCATGATTTTTTTCATTAGTCTTGCAACCTGCTGCACTGAAACCTTCTAAATTGGGCACACAGCCCCAAAATATTCTTCCAATGAGAGCACACATGCCTCAGGGCCCAAAGTGGCCTTCAAGGCGGTTACAAAAGCTCTTAAACATCCATACTCATCTTTCAAAAATGGACAAATAAAAATGCTTCAAACTATGTCATCACGGGCATTTAAATTGTACAAAACCACCCTATAGATTATGGCTGAATAACTCGAATCATGAAGTAATAATGGGAGCTGTAGTCGGGTGCCGAGGGAGGTGTTCTGAGGAACCAGAGCAGTGTTGAGGGAGGTGTGCTGAGGGAAGGGAGGAACGCAGTGTGAAGGAGCCGAGATTCAAAACGAGTAAATCTAATAACGAGTATATGGTAGTGTGGTAATGGTTTAATGGCGCCGAATATATTTTTACTGTAAAAAAACGATTTAAAAATTTCTCTGGTTAGATTTTTTTTTACAAATTTCCACATTCCAATATTTTTGGGCATCGACAAATTTTCTACGCTCCTTTATCAGTTGAATCAGTGGAATAAATATGTGTGATATATCAATTGAGTAAAAGGGTTAAATTTTTACCACATTCCAATATTTTTGGGCATTATGAAAAATATTCTGATCTCCTTTATCAATTGACTCGGTGGAATAAATATCTGTGATATATCAATTGAGTAAAAGGGTTGAATTGTTTTTACCACATTCCAATATTTTTGGGAGTCTTCGCAAATTTTCTGCTCTCCTTTTTCAATGAATCGGTGGAATAAATAAGTGTGATATATCAATTGACTAAGAGGGTTAAATTTTTTACCACATTTCAATCAGTTTTGGCATCCCGACAAGTTTCCTGCTCTCCAATTGACTCGGTGGGATAAATAAGTGTGATATATCAATTGACTAAGAGGGAGTGATATATTTAAATTTGGACCTTTTAACTCGTCCATGCAAGGAGGATAATTTTACAATGGAAAGAGTGAGGATAATATCCAAATAAATGTCATTCCGTCAATGTCTGACACAACATTTAACAAGAATAAAATTTTCCGCATCGAATGATTGAGATCCCACATCTGTAGTGATAGCCTTTTGACCAATTGTTGCTGGTTTCATCTCTCGTTCTTTGAACATATTCTGGAGCAAACTGTGGTGGATTTTTTCGTTGAAATAGTTAATATTGGCTGAAGGAGGTTAATTAGAGAAAAACCCTTAACATAAATTTTCATTACACAGCAGATATTTGAGATCTCCCCTCAGGGCAACAAGATAAAGCAATGCCTATAACTTGTCCAGAAATGTATTTGTGTCTCCAAGGGCCTTACTAATTTCAAGTTCAATTTCAAATAAAATAAAACTATGGCTATCTATAACAATCTGTGACACCCTCAAATTCCGACATTCAAATCCAAAAACGTACCCAGAACTCCCAAATATTCAGACGGTTTAGCAATAGTGGTGTCAATTTTTCTAAGATTGCCTCTTGGAACAATAGCATACTTAGAAAATTTATAGAAACCAGAAATGATATCGCCCACTTTGAAGGCTGGATTAGTAGATGCCACTACCTTCCCTACCAAACCAGAGTGGATTACCTAATTCAACTGAAAATTTGGAAAATAGAGACCATCAACAGATTCCTTCATAAGTTGCCGGAGATATGGATCTACAGATATCCACAAATTCTGCATAGCAACATCTGCAGGTGATCCATTTTTGCCCACGCTTCTAATATCCAATTGGGTCTCTCCGAAGAATATTCATGATGCAAATCTGTAGTTTCAAGTTTATTACCTCCCGGATCAAGTATGCCATCACATATGAATGTCCCAAATGTTTCAGAGGATGAATTTGATTCACGGTTGGATTCACTTCAGCATCTGAGATTTGCATTACTCATTGCTGCTAATATTTTCCAGCTCACAATCCTCAGGTTGGACAGATTTCTGATGCATGCCAAATGTTTGATGAAATGCTTGAAAGAGATGTAGTTTTGTGGATGGCCATGATTATAGGGTATATGCAGCATGGGTTTGACAACGAAGATTTCTAACTTTTTAAAGAAATGTAATGCGCTGGCATGAAGCCAAACCAATTCTCCTAGTTTGAGTCCAAAGTCAACGTATGGCTTCTTTATAAGGGACACTAAAATCTTACCAAAGCATGCACAAAAGGCTTCAAAATAACTTGTGGAATAGTGAAAATGTGCAAATCCATTAATTGTACAGTTTCCCTTATACCAAATTCTTTTACTGCTATAATGATATTCGGGTTTCTAGCCAATATAAGAATAGGTTCAATGATTATCTCACTCTTTTGAATGTCAAAGACTTTGATGCCTTGTAGTGTAGGTTGCATGGTCCCTAATGTAAGAGTTTCAAATTCAATAGATTCTATCTTATATTGGCCAATTCAAATAAAATCGAAATGCAGATTCTTCAATTCACACAGTTCAAGTTTTGTTTTTTTATGGGGGTAATGGTTATCTCGATACAGGAGAAAATTATGGCGCGGGAACAAGAGATTTAAATCGAGAAGCTAGAACTATAGAATGTGATAAAAAAATTGCAAAATCAAACAATCATATGTGCATTAATAATATCGTTGATTTATTTCAATATGCTGCGAATTTAGTTTGAACAGAAAAAAATAAATAAATAAATAAATAAATTTAAAAAAATAAAATAAAATATAAAAATAAAAATAAAAATAAAAATAAAATAAATAAATAAATAAATAAATAATTTTAAAAATAAAAATAAAATAAATAAATAAATAAAAATAAAAAATAAATAAAAAAAATAAAAATAAAAAATAAAATAAAATAAAAAATAAAATAAAATAAAATGCTGCAACAGATCAATATTGGAAGCTCGCAAAATTCTTATAATCGATAGAATGCGCAAGTCAATTTTCCAGTGAGAGTATTTTTATTTTAAATAAATCGTTTATGCAGGTTAGTGTGGATGGATAATAAACACAATCAAGATTTACGACAAAACCTCGCATTGTCTATACTATTTCTGTAATGTTGCGGGGGCGTTTAGACTCTTAGAGGACAAAGCCTTCTAATAATCAAGCTCTTGGCTTACCCGTGATACAGAAACAAGATATAGAAATGTGATGATGAAGCATGAATTACCGTGCCACTGAATTTATTCAATTTTTTTATTTATTTATTTTTAATAATTTATTATTATTTTTTTTAAATAAAATTAAAAAAACAAGACTAAAAGAAAATTCTACGAGATCTCGTTTTATTTATTTATTTTAATCTATTTTACATTAATTTGAAAGATGTTTTATTTTCTAAGTAAAAGAATGCTTCCAATGAAGCCATCTACGGACTAAGAATTTGAAAATGCTCACATCAAGATTTAAAATTTTTACCTGATTGTTTGCAAGGATGTGAGTTACCTGTTTGATCCCTGGATTTGGTGAAAGGTTATTTTGAAACTAGTCTTTGATATTATCCCTGCTCTCCAAGAAGTACCTATTTATCATCCTCAAATTCCTCATCCGTAGATGAGTTAGTAAGAAATGGGGGGTTTAAAAACTTAATTTGAAACTAAGTAAGTATGAAAAGAAAAATAAAAAAGCTCAACTAAACTCCTTTATGAAGATCCTGCTATCACCTGGTTTCACAAGTTAGTCCATAAAAATAAATTGCAATAAAAATGTCTTCCTAAGTCTATCTCTAAATCATCCTCCCTGGCAACGACGCCAAAATGTTTGGTCTAAAATGCGGATGCAAATTAGAGTTTCATATACTATCAATCCAGGTAAGTAAACTTCGAGGATCATCCAATATATATGGACTTAGAGACAAACTAAACTAAGCTAGGTAAAAAAATGCCAAAGTTACCTTACAGGAGGTCTTTCATTAGGATCTCCAACACCTATTTAGTCATTTAACAAAATGAAATCTAAAGACATTGTGACAAGTGTAAGAAATATTAAGGTTCCCTTACAGGAGACTATTCATTAATATTTCTAATCATCTTAATCAACAAAATATTTAAACTAATGAAATTAAAGCACTTAAACCTAATTCTGATTGATTGCATGAAATGTTAAAGCTCTCTTACAAGAGACTATTCATTTATATCTCAAGCATATAAATCAGAAACTTAAACTAATGAAATCAAACATTAAATAACAAATCATATTCATTAAAGGAAACATTGTTACTTTCTTACGAAAGGTCGTTCATTAATATTCCAAACATATGAACCTAATAATTTAATCTAATGAAATTCATAAACAAACATAAAATAAAAGCCTACTAAAATAAAAGTGTACTTGCTGGAAATGGGGATCCTTCCAAGGATTCACAAGCACACAAAAAGAAAATTCAAATGTAGAGGATCAAAGAAGCTCCGTCTTATTTATCATCAATTGAAAATTTCAATTGCAACCATTACATTGATTCTCCAATCTAACTTCTCATTACCAACCTATAAGATACTAAGCTTACAAAAAATGTAGAATACCAGTGAAGATTAAGATTACAAATGAAGGAGATAACACTCCTATTTATACAAAAGCTATGATAACAAACTCATAAATGTAAATCCACTATTTCCTCCTTTGACCCACATATTTCTCAACCAATGGTGACACATAACCCTATCCTCCATGATCTCCTCCATGAGGTCCATGATCTCCTCAAATTCGAATTTGAACATAGAGTGCCACATAAGGGTGCCTAGGAAGCTTCTTTTGTATCTACACATGTCAACAAACTCATTCTAATTGTTAGGTATAAGTATAAGCATATTATTTTCTAAAGTTTAACCACAAATCCACTTAAAAATGTTAAGAATTAATAAAATTTGGAAAAGCATAGTTATAACCCAATGATGAGGTAAATGTAATGATGTGGAGGTGGAATGAAGATGACATGAAGGTAATAATGTGAAGGCATTAGTGAATAATGGAGTGAGAATAGGGGCTATTTTGAGGCCCAACAATGACCAATTTTTGGTGATAACACTCTCTCTCTTCGCCCTCTGGATTTTTCACTATCTCATTCCCTCTCTCCTTCTCTCTCTCCCCTCAATATCAACGTCTCCCTCTCTCTCTTCTGCTTCTATTC
The DNA here is from genome assembly GCA_034641835.2 of Pinus albicaulis. Classification (NCBI taxonomy): domain Eukaryota; kingdom Viridiplantae; phylum Streptophyta; class Pinopsida; order Pinales; family Pinaceae; genus Pinus; species Pinus albicaulis. The sequence continues at coordinate 331,462,479 of CM076571.1, forward strand.
CTATCTCTATCCATATCTCCTTTGTCACTCCCTCTCTCTCTCTCTCTCCACATCTATCTCTCCATGTCTTTGTTCTATACTCCCCCTCTCTCCCCTCCAACTCTCTCTCTCTCTCTCTCTCTCTCTCCCCTCCCTCTCCACCCCCTCTTAAATTTGATCCCATTGTATTGTGTTTAAGAAAGTATCTAAATTAAAAAAAAAACTCAATTGGTTGTAAAATATTAAACCTATATTTTGGATCAATCATGTCAAAGAAAATATAATAATGAAAAACTTAAAAATCACGCACTATCTTTCCTCTATTATTGTTAGTCACTTTGCTTGCTCTCATCACTTGGATCCTTAATTAAGATAGATCTATGCTCCTTATTTATAATATTAGTTATATTATAGAAATTTCACATCTTTATATATGAAAATATTCTCATTTTAAATTTTATTAAAACCTTGATTTAATTTATATGGGAATATTTTCATGTCAAAGAAAATACAATATTGAAAAACTTAAAAACCATGCAGTATATTTCCTCTATTATTGTTAGTCACTTTGCTTGCTCTCGTCGCTTGGATCCTTAGTTAAGATAGACCTATGCTGGTTCTTTATAATATTATTTATATTATAGAAATTTCACATCTTTATACATAAAAGTATTCTCATTTTAAATTTTATTAAAATCTTGATTTGATTTCTATGAGAATATTTTTAATAGTCGCGAGGATAAAGGGTTTAGATATATCTCAAAACTAAATCTAACCTCTTTCCTTTTAAATCCAATTAATTTTTTTTATAAAATTAAATTAAACTAAAGTATTATAAAACATTTTGATTGTTGGATACGTTATGGTTTTTGGGCATGTGGTATTGATAAACCATGGTATTGGCCCATGGCATTGTAACAAAGCATATTTACAAGTTAATAATATCCAAGGTAAAGTGGGGGTGAATATCAATGGTTAATAATCTTGTCATATTGTTAAAAATATTTTGATTGTGAAATAAGTTATGATTTTTAGGCATGTGGTATTCATAAGTCATGGTGCTAGCCCATGATATTGTAACAAAGCCTATTCATAAGTTAAACACACACATGGTGGGTGAGAAACTAAACACACACAAAGGGAAAGATAAGCATTAGTTTCCTTTCTATTACTCATATATGTACATTTATATTACATTAATGTGACTCTTGGATTCCGCATTCCAAGGTCACTTGCACTCCTTTATGACTGTTCGGCTTCCACACCTACCCATAGAGGATCAGGTGTCCAACTTTCCCCCCTTAATCCGAAAGGGTATGTGTGAGTCCAAGAAGGGAGTTGTAATACAAATCTGCAAAGTATGCATGGCAGCACATAGGCTGAATCAACTCTCTAAAATGTTGGCATAAAGAGGTGGTTTAAGGATGACCACCAACACTGGAACGCAACACTTATTGCAGTTCCCGAAACTCTTCCAAATCTGGCAAGAAGATGAGGGCTTTTGCTAGAGGAAGTGTCCCTCATATTTGAAGAGGGAGAACTTCAACCTAGAAGAAGGGAGGTCTATAACCTGTGATGGTTTAAGGATGACCACAAATAGTGGAATGATTAATGCATTTCCTAGAACTCAACCAAAACTGGCAAGAAGCTGAAGTCTTCTGCTAGAGGAAGTGTTCTGAAAGAGGAAGAATATCAACCTCACATAGATGGTTTAAGGCTATCTACCAACCAAAGGCATGCTCATGAGAATCTGTGTCTCTGGCTACAACTCTGAATCTAGAATGATGAATTATGGCTCAGGCTTGCTTGATGTGGCTTCGAAGCTTGTAGATGACCACCATGTTGCCCCCTGTTAGGTACAAGGTGAGATGATGGAAAAAAATCAACTACAAGTTTGCTCAATATTTTAGGACAAGTTCTGACATGTGACTTAAACATCTTCTTGGCTGTTGACACTACTACATTTCGCGGAAATTCCGACACCTGTTTCCGACGCTTTTGACCAAATGTCGGAAATTTTCCCAAATTTTTTCCATCCCGCCCGAAACCGTCGCTATACCGACGTCTATAGAAAAGTGTCTTAATACCGACACTTAGACTAGTGTCGCAATTACGACGTTTAAAGGAAGACGTCGCAATTACGACACCATGGCCCAAAGCGTCGCTATTGAGACGACTCTAAACGTCGCAACGGCGACACAATGTCTAGGTGTCGCCATTGCGACGTTTGGAGGCACCGTCCTAATAGCGACGCCTTTTCCGCCGTCGGTATAGCGACAATTATTTTCGCGCTACATAAAAATACCAAACTTATATGGGCGCTACATAAAAATTCGAAACTTATATGCGTGCTACATAAAAATGTTTGGTATTTGTCGCAATAGCTACGTTTGATATCACGCGCGCATTCGCTCTCTGCTCTTGCAGAACAGCATTTGCGGTCAGCATTCGAGCTCAGCTCTTGCAGAACAGCATTTGCCCTCAGCATTCACCCTCAGCATTCGCCCTCAGCTCTTGCAGAACAACATTCGCCCTTAGCGTTCGCCCTCAGCTCTTGCAGAACAGAATTCGCCCTCAACTCTTGCAAAATGGTAAGTTCTTACTGCAGGCCCTTCCTCCTATAGTAGGGTTGACTCTATTTGGGTTTTTTTGGTCAATTCCATTGGATTTTGTTAGGCTGTAGGGTTCTCTGTAGATGTCAAGAGTCAAGATTAAATACCCTCTATTATCTTCATCACCCAATACAAGATTTAAATTTTTCCCAAAGAAACGCTTATTAATTTGGCAGCCATTATTTCTCCCTGCTTTAAAAACCCTACATTTAAATGAAAACAAGCATTGCATTTCAACTACAAAAATCTATTAGTGTTCAAATGTACATGTGTGCTACATTAACGTCTGATGTCACGCGCGCATTCGCCCTCCGCTCTTGCAGAACACCATTCGCCCTCAGCATTCGCCCTCAGCTCTTGCAGAACAACATTCGCCTTCAGCATTCGCCCTCAGCATTCGCCCTGAGCTCTTGCAGAACAGCATTCACCCTGGATTCCCCCTCAGCTCTTTCAGAACAGCATTCGCCCTGCATTCGCCCTCAGCTCTTGTAGAACAGCCTTTGCCCTCAGCATTCGCCCTCAGCGTTCGCCCTCAGCTCTTGCAGAACAACATTCGCCCTCAGCGTTCGCCCTCAGCTCTTGCAGAACAACATTCGCCCTCAGCTCTTGCAAAATGGTACGTTCTTACTGCAGGCCCTTCCTCCTATAGTAGGGTTGACTCTATTTGGGTTTTTTGGTCAATTCTATTGGATTGTGTTAGGCTGTATGGTTCTCTCTAGATGTCAAGAATCAAGATTCAATACCCTCTATTATCTTCATCACCCAATACAAGATTTAATTTTTTCCCAAAGAAACGCTTATTAATTTGGCAGCCATTATTTCTCCCTGCTTAAAAAACCCTACATTTAAATGAAAACAAGCATTTCATTTCAACTACAAAAATCTATTAGTGTTCAAATGTACATGTGTGCATCACTTGTGTAGGGTATTCCTTTTCCACTTTCACATTATCCAAGAATGTGTGTAGTATAGTTCATATTTTTTGTGATTTAGATTATCTTGAAAAAGGAAAGGTAAATTATTTCCCATGGAAAAAGAAGGTTTTCCCTTTTTATAGGTTGTTTGAACTTACGTGGAAAAATTTATGGTATGCCTTTCATATTATGTAGTTTAAATTTGAATTAACAGATTATTCTACATGAAAATATAATTACCTATGTGATGTCCTTCATCACTAATTAAAATTATAGGTTTTCAATTTCCTAGACTCTAACTCATCTGATGCTAAATTCTAGGTTCTCATTGGTGGATCACTCTTCCATTGATTTCCTTTCCCTCTGGATCTGGTCATACTTTAAAAGTCATCAATGATACATATATTATTTCAGGTATCCCAAAAGGCTTTATAGTAGAACATATTGTGAAGTTTTTTTGACACTTGAGGATTCTTTTTAGAACTGCAACGTGGTCTATGCTATCGAGTTATATATTAAGAAACTTGTCCTTAATAACCACACTATGAGGTAGGTTCAACCAGTTTGAACTTGTTGGGACATAGCATATGAAGTTGTGTGATGAGTCCATATCACAGGTCTATTATGGTGAAAAAAGTGAAGACATGTAATGATAGTTATTATGTTAACATTACTAGGAACATTTTCGAAATTATCCATGCTATCAAGATGTCAAAATTCCAGGCATTAGGTGTCAATACTCGTAGCTAATAGATAATAATAATAATATAAAAAAATCACAACTTTATTCTTGAAATATGATTGTTACACATTGGTAACCTAGTTCATGAGTTACTATCACCCAAAGACTACAAAAAAAACTTAAAATATAAATTAAACCAACATGAGAATCCAACTAAGGGTTTCTCGACAAAATCATGCCATAACCTGGCATTTTGAAACCCAAATTTGAATCCATCATAAGTAATACAATGCAAACTCAGATGGATTTTCAATGCATGTTTTCATGCTACATTTATTCTCTGTCTAGATATCATTTTTTAAATGGAACCATTAGTCAAGCCCACAGTCCTTTTTATGTGAAAAATTTCAGCTCTATTTGAGCTCTTTTTTGCTCCACCACCTCCATAAACCAGTGTTACACGGGGTCTCGCCCCCCCACCTAGGGGTCTAGATTCCTCACCCCCTCGTGCTCCGGGGTCTTGGGGACTTCTAGGGGATGTTTCCCTCATGCCCCCTCACGTCCCCTCACCGCCCCTTTTAGTTTATGGTTTTGTGTTAAAAGTTGATGTGCCACTTAGCATATTTGAGAATCCAAGTGATTCTGATTCAGATGGTGACATGGTTGATCTTGATATATTCGTGCAGAAGTTGGATGCAGAGACTAGTGGGCATTAACTTGAGCATTTATGCTCATTTATCATTATGATGATATCATTTGATATTCATATGTTATGTTTTATGTTTTATGTTTCAGACATAACTTATTTGCGTTTAAGTTTTATGTTTCAGACTTGAGTTGTAAACTTCAGTTTAAACTTTATTTTGAATCTTGATATAATATGTCATATGATATCTTAAACTTTATTTTCATTGTACATTGTTAGTAGTTACATTAATGATTATATAGTTACAAACTTACAAACTTACATGCATGATTGTACGATGTATGTTTTAACTTTTAACTTTTAAATTTGTTTCAATTATATGATTCATCATTCATCGATTTGTAATTTTATCATTTATGATTTATCTTTCACGATGCGAGTGTATGATGACTGTATATACATTCCTTGCAAAAATATAGTTACATTTTAAATATTAAATTTTATAATTTTTATGACCCCGACGTCCCCCCACGTTTCCTGAAAATTGGTAGGGAGCTTTTGCATAGGCCGCTCCCGCGCTCCCTCGTCCCCTCGCTCCCACCTCCAGGGGACTTTGTGGAACATTGCCATAAAAATATGCAAACATATATCATGATCTTGGAATTCCATTACATATGTATGTGCCAATGTTCCATAATCTTGCCCCATCATCAATTTAAGAAATTTCCATTGACTATCAAATTATGGAGGGGGGAACTTTTTGCTGCAACATTTGGCTCAAAATCAGGGACCATCTTCGTATGAGGTGAATGAGAACTATAGATATTTGAAGAAGTATATTAGTGCCTTTTCCTCTAGCCATGGAGTCATATACAGTCATCCATCACAAAAATTTGTCTTTGTTCATTCTCACCTTGAAAGTTACAAAAAATCATGCCCTAATTGAAACGACACTAAATTTGAAAGATATAATAAAAATGCAAGCTAGAAGTGCCCTATTAATACAAAGGGAAAACCTTCCCACCTACCCTAACTGAGATAAATTTTGATTGAATAGGAAACATGATATTGCCAATGGAGTTGATCCAACAACTTGTTAAATGTATGGGACTAAATCATGCATTTGATTTCCAAGGAAACATGCGCATGAAGAGAAAAAGTGCAAAATTAATGGAAAATCCATACATGCCACTTATAAAAACTACACCGAAAGGTCAAAAAATACTTAAGGCCTTAACTTAATTTGAATCCAAAAATGAAAAAACAAGATTAGTGAAAACACGAGAGTGGTGTGGGTGAACAACATAAATAAAAAGTGAAGATACCTTTCCCCAAGATGCCTTTGTCACCGTTGTATGAAAACATGTTTTCCTTTCCCTTTATACATGCTAGTGAATGCATTATAGGTATGGTGTTTTCCCAGAATAGGAGAAGCCTACTTAAATATATCATTTGTGGATTGAATGTTTGGGTGCCTTAATGTGCAATGACATGTTTCCAGGACTGAATTCAATGCAAGGCATATTTGAAATTCTAACTCTGTCTTCCGGTGTCTTATTAGAAATTATTTCAATTTTCATTTTGTGTTTTCAAGTTAGATATTGTTTTCAAGTTTTTATATTTATAATTTTATTGCAATGTGGAAGACTGATCAGAGCAGTGCAGGAACAACCCCGAGACAGGATGATCGCGGAAAGAGGCCAGCGGAAGAACATGTAAAGTGCCAGCATTGCTCTATCTTTAGGTATTTTAGTTATTTACATAATTGAAATAATACTAATTTTGTTCAAATATGCAGACACCTAGCCATGGTACGCCTGATGATTCCCTCTTTGAGGAAGAGCTTTTTTCATCCCTATCTCCAGTGTTGTTCTTGCAAAAAAAGGCACGAGATGCAACGTCGGAATTTAATGCTTTGATAGATGCGCCTCAAACACCTGAAACAGAAGAGAGGATACAACATCTTATGAGGCAGCTAAATAGATATCAGGTAATAATAAAAAGTCAAAAGGATATTTTTTTCTTTCCTGCATGAGATGAATTGTGATAGTTTGATTTTTAATTTTTACATTGACTAAACTAACAAAAAGTTCTTTTGTATGTAGCGTCTTCTGGCATTTGCTGAACCCGGTGTTGGTGGTAGTGGGACACAAGGGCAAGAGATTGCCCAACAACCCTCTCATACACCTTCTACTCCTTTAGGTGCTAGCCAAGAAACACACCCTGCCCAAGCTGACACCCAGCCAACTGCTGAACGTGTTGGCAATGATGAGGCTGATATGGCCAGCTACATTATTGCATTTCCTAGAGCTACACGTGTCAGCTCCACAGGGACCATTAATGGCACATTGTTGGTGAACGATGAGGGTGTCCCTATAAAGCATGTACAACTCCCAGGTAAATTTTAATATTTTAACTATTTCATGTACTTTATCTAAAACATATTTATCATGATTTTTATTTTTAAATTAATGATAATATCTTTCTTTTTTTTTTTGGTTTTATTCTGTGTAGGAAACAATGAGTTCTACAGGATTCTGGAGAGCCATGCGTTGGTAATTTTTGGCCCAACCATACGTACAGGGTGGAATTCCCAGAATTCCAACCTGAAAAAAGAACTTTTAGATTATCTAGAAGCCCTTTTTGGGGTCGGCACATTTGACAGAAAAGCGGTGGCTCAGGTAGCCGGCAAATATTTGAAATATACCAGGGACACCTATAGGACGCAATTGCAATTTAACCCTAGATATGAGCGTCCTCTCGGAGTTTCAGAGAGTGAGTGGAGAGCACTCATCCATGACGGAAAAGAGAAAAGGGCAAAGAAAGAAGGAAAAATGCCAACTGGACCCGCAAGGTAAATTACAACTTTAATTCAATAGTTTTAATTTTCTTTATGTCTAAAATAAAAGTGTGCTACGTCATATCTGACTTCAATCTTTTGATGCTAGGTTTCCTGACACCTCAAAGGCAACCAAAGCTAGGATAGAGAAAAAGGGCCATCACAAGCTCGGCCAGGGTGGCTACTTGAAATTAGCTGCAAGAATTGTAATTAAGTAGCTAAACATCTTATAATTAATTGTATCGCCTTCCAACGCTTTTGTAATCCTATCAGATATGATTAAAAATACACAATCATATATAATGTAGGGTGATGACTTTGGAACAATAACTACAGAGGAAGATAAAAATATTGCTTTCCGTTTTGGCTATCAAGCTGTAGTTGAACGTCGCAGAAGCTTGGGGCAGGTCCCAAGATCTACAATGCCCGATAAGGTAAAACATTAACCTTTCAATATTTTTGTTTTCGTCCATAAATTTAATGTCTAACAACTTTGTTTAAATCAGGGGAGCAACACTACCGACGAGGTAAATAACCCAGTTTTAGAGCCAGACGTAGATGATCCTCTCGTGCAACCTGATCATTGTAGTGGGGACCAGGCCGACAATGCTGCTATCAGTGAGGGCCGTGACGGTAATTAATTTCCACTTATAATTTTTTCTAATTATACCTCGATGGTTGTCCTTATAACGTTTTTTGTTTATATGACAGAGAATGTTTCCCTTGAGGATCTTACCACCAGAGAGGAAGACAGGGCAACAGTCCCAACGGCGACAACTGGTGCACCAGGTAAATAATCTCATTGCAATTTTTTTTATTAATATTACCGAAATAGTTCAATGATATTTAAAAACCGATAATTAAAATTTAATTATTATCTGTTTTTGGAGGCGATGCCCCGTCACTGGATGAGACCAGACATCGTGACAATGCAACTAGGTCAGCGGCGACAACTGGTGCACCAGGTAAATAATCTCATTGCAATTTTTTTTTTTAATATTACCGAACTAGTTCAATGATATTTAAAAACTGACAATTAAAATTTAATATTATCTGTTTTTGTAGGCGATGCCCCGTCACTGGATGAGCCCAGACATCGTGAATACGCAACTAGGTCAGCAATGCGGGTTGAAAGGCACGAAACAGGAGCAAAGCACGATGATATTGATGATGTAATTAGGAGCTTTAAAAATAGGAAGAAGAAAAAGAAAATTTGACAATGTAAAATATTGTATTATTATAAGAAAAACGTTACCATACTTGGAACATTTTTTTGCGTTATATAAAAAACTCATTTATCATACTATTTTTATGTCAAGCATTAATTGCAATGTTTCCTTGCGTACTTTTTGTTGAATTGTTTTTTTACTAGTTATTGAATATTTTTTTTATGCTCATGAAAGTAAAAATTGAAATATAGATTGGGTATTGGGGAATTGAGAGTGATGTGAGGGGGGGGGAGGGGCTATAAGAGCTTCCACCTTCACGTGGTTGGCCCTGTTTAGTAGAGAATAATTTATTGGAGCGATTTAATCTTGGAGCAAACCTCCCTTGATCCAGCGTAGCAACAAAAAAGTCACTGTTGACTTAGTTGCTACTCTTTGAGATCGTGGGAGGCTTGTTCCAAGCTCATGCGACTCCAATAAATTGTTCTTGAAACGAAGAGGAGCTTATTCAGGTATGTTTTGACATTTTCAACATATGTTCTAACATTATCATAAGAATGCATCTTAGAGTAAAAAATACCACATCAATTACTTGTATTTATTGTATAGATAATGATGGATTTTGATTGACTTGGCAGTGCAGGTACAAATCCTCTTGCATCATGAGCAATACAACTTGTCAACCAGGGTCATGTCCAAGATATTTTTGCTTGTGCGCTTGACATTTTGTAAGTTCCTTTACGGTTCATAATTCAATATTAAGCTTGTGCACGATTATTATCTAGGTTTTTTGTATGTGTTTTTTCATCTATTTGATTGTAAGCAACTATGCATGTTTCCTGTTGTTCACTATGATTTCTCCCATTACCACTCCCAGGATTAATCCGACTTTATTGTTACATAGGTTACTTTATTGTTACTATGATTTCTCCATTTACGATTTCATAGGTTACATCATGTAAAGTTGTCAATCTCAGGTTGGTGATGAGCTTTAGTTCTCCAGATTTGGGGCTTTTCTGATATTTTCTTCCTCATGTCATTCCCGCATCACCTCGTTGTTTGAGCATGCCAATTGTCTACCACTTGTACCAATTGGCACATGTCAATCTCTGAGTGGTGCCACATTTCACCTATTTTCAGTGAGAGTTTAGGGTTTCTCTAACATAGCTTCAGAAATCCGATTCAGTGCCTGTTTGAATATTGTCACATAATACTTATGGTTTGGATTGATGAGCATGTTCTGAATGGTTGGTTGATTCATAAGAACCACCCATAAATCTCCCTTCCTCTAACACATAGAAAATAAAAATTTCTTTGACAGGAGACAGAGTTTCAATACTTTGAAAACAAACTTCTATTCCCTTCAATAACTAAAAAAAAAACTATTACACTACTTCCTCACTGAGAGGGATTACAAAATTATGACTGCTACAAAACGCAGTGCATAAAACCAACTCACTGTCTGTTCAAAACAAACATACTCTGTCTCTAAGACACTCTGCTGTGTTTTTCCCTTTCGCACTGCTGTGCATACACACTTAAAAAGTTACACTCAATTTTTCACTTTTTACACACTGCTATGTAATAAAAAATTTACGTACTGTCTATAAAAAAAACTACCAAGCTTTTTCGACCTTTTTATTTTTATATGCCGGAACATATAAAACATATTATAATAAACCCTCTTTAAAAAAAAAAAAAAAAAAACTAAATTCTATGGCCCACCTTTCATTTCGCATATGATATATATATAACATATGTATATATTAAACTATCAAAACATTAAAGAACCCTTTCCGTCGGACTTCAAAAGTCTAAATAGATTGAATTTCAAACCAAATTCGCGTTCCAAAATGGGATGCTGACGTCTGCCTAATTTTAACTCTAATTCTCAATCCAATGTGCCCTATAAAAAATTCGGGTCCGGTTTTCAGGTTTTCAGATTCCCTTCAATTTCATGCGATCCAATATTAATGCTCCACGTGTCCTCCTTTTGAATTTACAAAACTGTCGGGTAAATTTCTGTTTGTTTAATTTCCGGTTGGTGAATTGCGTTAATGCTGGCTGTTGTGTTTAAATACAATCCTGTACAGAAATATGGCTGTGGCCGTCTACAAAAAAAACTTGCAGGAATTTTAAATGCTGAATTAAATTTCTGGATGGCATGCAAGCAACCTCCAAAAAAAAATGTTGCTGCTGCATCCGTCCTTCTGCTGCAGCAGTTGAAGTTAAAATTCAACAACATAGGGTTTAATAAGTGAGGGTGTAAAGGTAACTTTTTGTCGATAGTACTGGATTAAGATCATCTATTCATTTTTGTAGGGTCTTATGATGTTTGGTTTTTTAGTTTTGGGTTGGGCTTATTGAGTCTAAGATAGTTTTTGAGTGAAAAAATTGCTATCAGGCATTAAAAAAATTTGGTTCTTTTGTCAAAATTTATGAGCTTGTTAGGAAATACAAAACTGACAATGGTTGTATCTTAAATTTGTGGAAAATAATTTGAAATGAAACCTTTTTGTTTAGGTTGTTGCAGTAGGTGCAAACCCCATTCAAATTACTAGGGGCATTGAAAAGACAATAAAGGCCCTTGTTTCGGAACTCAAAATTTTGTCAAAGGAGGTAAACACTTGCCTTTTGAGTAGGCTGGTTTTCCTTTTTGCTGATGGTTTGGTGTATCTAATTCAATTAGTTGCCTAAGGTATTTTTGGTTGCAAAATCCTTTTCATTTTTCATACAGTATTGGCCTTGTGGAATACATTTGATTGTGTGGTCTTGTTAGATATACAACATTTGTAGTTGTTTAGTCTTATGGCCGAGGTGCACTTTTATTATGGAAATATTTGATGCAATATTGTCATTTAATCCTTACTGCAGGGTAGCATGTTGAGAAGTTTTTTGTGAAACATTTGGTATTCAAAATGACACTTGATCTTATACAGCATCATGCACTTGACTTCAAAATTTATATTCAAAGTGTGCCAGACAATTCTTGCAAAATTTCAAATATTTAGGTTGTTTTAAACCATTATCTTTTTCATGTATTGGATGCTGAAAATGTGAAAAAGACTTTGGTATGAAACCAACTGGTGAATAATTTCCAGCACAACAACCACTTCCAAGACATGATTTAGAAGTAGAACAAATGTGCTTATGAAGCATAGAAAGATATCCTTGATGCATTGTCAATGTTTGGCTAGGGTTATTTTTGGAGAAAATAACTTTTTATTCCTAGAATAGTGATCTTCAATACAAGTAAATGCCAGAGAAGAGAGATCATCGTGTGACGCAACAAAACTGAAATTGGACCCCCAAGGAGAGCTGGTGTGTCTACAATCGCCGTGTCAGCATTTTCCCTTGGTGTACCCCGTTCTTTTCCTCCAGCCTGAGTCTTAATTGACTTCTTCTTTCTTCGGGTTTATTTATCAAATTCGTAGAATTTGATAAATAAATACTATCCACAATGGTTGGAATTTAATTTATATTCCCGACTTTATATTATCTCCAATCCTTATAACCAATGTTTAGCTTTCAACACTTTGTATTTATACTCCACGTTTCTTTTTAAATAAATAACTTGTAGTGAACTTTCGGCTCTATATTTCACCACCCAGCCTTACAACAATCACCCTCCAGACTTATGCTAATTATCCGCCAATCATTTAATTAAACAATTTCATTATACTCCGGCCCCACCTATATATATATCAATAACCAATCAAACACTCGTATCGTACCTGGCTATCCTCCGCACACCTTAGTTAACCTCCGGGCAAGTTCAACGTGCGACCACCGTCCGATGGCCCTTCTCCAAATCAACGACTCTTGGCAATTTCGCTCGGCTTCCAACGTCGGGCTTTAACGTGCGATGGCGTGGGTTAAACATTTGTTTTCCGGGGTCACTTCGCCACGTGTCGCATTTCCTATGGAATCGCTCGCGAATAGGAAATACCGCCTACTCCGCAAAAGCGGTGCGATATGGGCAACCCGCTTTTGTGATTCCGCTCGTGGTTTTGGTAGAGGGCTTGACCACGGGTGCATGTCTCGTTCCGCTATCCTTTTGTTTGTTAACTCATGTCCAATCCTCGGGTCAGGTTCCGAAAGCAAAACAATTTTGTCTCTTTATTAAGCGGGATTTTAATATGTGTATTATCAAAGAAAACCAACACAAATTTTATAAGAAAATTGTTCAAAAGTCGAGCTCGCCGGACTTCAAACGGCGATAAACCATAATTCAAACCAAATTCGCGTTCCAAAATAGCCTGCTGACGTCGGCCAATTTTGTGACGCGAATTTCTTATCAAATTCGCCCTAATATTTTACGGGTCCGGATTTCCACTGCGCGAGCGGCCCAAACAAAGATCCGCTCCAATCAATTTTTGCCACGTGTCCTCAATAAAACTTGCCCTGCTCCCGGCTGCGGGTGCATTCGATGGCGTTTAAGGTGATGGGACATGGATATGGCGATTTCATATCATTCGCATTAACATTTAACGCTGTTGAATTAAGTTTTCACATCAAATCTAGATTAATTAATTTTTAACACTGTTCAAGATCGGACCTCCACTCCTCTGAGCGATTCCGCACGCTCCAATTTGATCCGGCCTTCGGCTCTCATTATTAATGATCGGAGATTCATTATGACAGCCGTCCTTTGATTGCATTGCAGACGGGTCGACATAAAAAATGGCGTTTAGCCATGGTTTTTCAGACAAGCCGGTTGCTGGATTACACTGTCTGGTAACTGCGATGATAAGGAGAAGTGGCCAGCGGAACTTCTGCCTAGACTTTGCTGCATATTTCCATTTCTCTCGGTTATGTACTCTCTGTCTGTCTTCCTCTGTTAATTGGAATTCTGCTTCTTCGTCTCTTGTGCCCACTGCGATTGCACCCATGCCTCGCGTGCGTCATAGGATGCGTTGCCGCAGGGGGAGCACGAGAGGTCAATCCCGGCGCGCTCCCTCCAGCACCTCAACAGAGGCTAGTTCACCTTCTCCCACGACGCGCACTGCGCAATTTTCCTTTGATTGCACTCTCAACCGCCCGCGAATCACAGCTGTAGTCACTGTGGTCTTCCGCGAGGAGGCCCAAACGCAAGAAGAATGCACCCGTCCGGTGGGTCTGAGCGGGTTTTAATTTGTTTTTCTTGCTTAGCAGGCCCAGTTAATTGGGCTGCTTTTAGTTTATTTTACTGTGCTGGACCTTTAAGTAATATTTTTGAATTCTGTAAATTAAACGTTCAAGACTGGTTTCCCCGTATGAGGGCAGTCTTCTTAATTTTTTGATTTTTTGATGGCAAATTTGCCATGAGTATGGCCAGGCAATGTTTTTGACTTCGGTGTAATTTTATTCGCAATGTTAATAGATTAACTTTACTTTGAATTCTCACATGATTAGCATTTTTCTTGATCCGTTCAAGGATTTTGGGTACTTTAATTTGTATTTGGAACAATGGACGTCGGTACTCTATCTGTTGCTTTACTGTTATACATACTACTATTTCACTTTCTTATAGATGCCTCGGGCATATTTGAATGGTTTCTCAGATTGTCGATAATCTCCATGTGGACCGTTACTGGATTTTATATCATGTCCCTGTATGTGACATGGGGTATTTTTCTATCATTGTCTGGGGTGGGACTTCCACTTTTCTGGATGGATATTTGGGTTCCAATCTTCAGATGTGAAAATGTAATGACTTCATGGACTGTTTTACTTCATATAATATATTCAAAACAACATTTTTTCTCTTCTGAAAAAAAAAATGATTAATGTTTATCATTCTGCCTTCAAAACTAGCGATGCGGGTCTATGTTGCTGGTTTATTGATATGGTCTGATGGTCTTTTTATATTTTGGACATATCACACTCCTCACATGATTAGCGTTTTTCTCTGTTCAAGGATTTTTGGTACTTTAATTTGTATTTGGAACAATGGACGTCGGTACGTACTCTATCTGTTGCTTTACTATTCTACATACTGCTATTTCACTTTCTTATAGATGCCTTGGGCATATTTGGATGCTTTCTCAGATTGTCGATAATCTCCATGTGGACCGTTACTGGGTTTTATATCAAGTCGCCGTATGTGACATGGGGTATTTTTCTATCATTGTCTGGGGTGGGACTTCCACTTTTCTGGATGGATATTTGGGTTCCAATCTTAAGATGTGAAAATGTAATGACTTCATGGACTGTTTTACTTCATACAATATATTGAAAACATCGTTTTTTCTCTGGTGAAAAAAAAAATGATTAATGTTTATCACTCTGCCTTCAAAACTAGCGATGCTGGTCTATGTTGCTGGTTTATTGATATGGTCCGATAGTCTTTTTATATTTTGGACATATAACACTCCTCACATGATTAGCGTTTTTCTCTGTTGCAGGATTTTGGGTACTTTAATCTGTATTTGGAACAATGGACGTCGGTACTCTATCTGTTGCTTTACTATTCTACATACTGCTATTTCACTTTCTTATAGATGCCTCGGGCATATTTGGATGCTTTCTTAGATTGTCGATAATCTCCATGTGGACCGTTACTGGGTTTTATATCAAGTCCCCGTATGTGACATGGGGTATTTTTCTATCACTGTCTAGGGTGGGACTTCCACTTTTCTGGATGGATATTTGGGTTCCAATCTTCAGATGTGAAAATGTAATGACTTCATGGACTGTTTTACTTCATATAATATATTCAAAACATCATTTTTTCTCTTGTGAAAAAAAAATGATTAATGTTTATCACTCTGCCTTTAAAACTAGCGATGCTGGTCTATGTTGCTGGTTTATTGATATGGTCTGATGGTCTTTTTATATTTTGGACATATCACACTCCTCACATGATTATGATTAGCGTTTTTCTCTGTTGCAGGGTTTTGGGTACTTTAATTGTATTTGGAACAATGGACGTCGGTACTCTATCTGTTGCTTTACTATTCTACATACTGCTATTTCACTTTCATGGACTGTTTTACTTCATATACTGCTATTTCACTTTCATGGACTGTTTTACTTCATATACTGCTATTTCACTTTCATGGACTGTTTTACTTCACTATTGTAGGGTCTTGGGTACTTTAATTTGTATTTGGAACAATGGACGTCGGTACTCTATCTGTTGCTTTACTATTCTACATACTGCTATTTCACTTTCATGGACTGTTTTACTTCACTGTTGTAGGGTTTTGGGTAATTTAATTTGTATTTGGAACAATGGATGTCGGTACTCTATCTGTTGCTTTACTATTCTACATACTGCTATTTCACTTTCATGGACTGTTTTACTTCATATAATATCTTCACTTTCATGGACTGGTTTATTTCATATAATATCTTCACTTTCATGGACTGTTTTACTTCATATAATATCTTCACTTTCATGGACTGTTTTACTTCACTGTTGTAGGGTTTTGGGTACTTTAATTTGTATTTGGAACAATGGACGTCGTTACTCTATCTGTTGCTTTACTATTCTACATACTGCTATTTCACTTTCATGGACTGTTTTACTTCATATAATATCTTCAAAACAGCGTTTCTCGTCTTTTAAAATTTTAATTTTTTTTTTAAAAATTGAACCCTCCGTCGGTCTACCGACGCCTTGTAGACGTCGGAACTGCAACAATCCAGAAACGTCGGACGAGAGACAGTATGAAAACATCGGAAGCGCAACGTGTTAAACGTCGGAACTGCGACAATCCAGAAACGTCGGACGAGAGACAGTATGAAAACGTCGGAAGCGCGACGTGTTAAACGTCGGAACTGCGACAACCCAGAAACGTCGGAAGAGAGACAGTATGAAAATGTCGGAAGAGCGACGTTTCAAACGTCGGACCACATATCGTCGGAATTACGACATCTTCCAGACGTCGGAAGAGTGACGTCCAAAACGTCAGACCAAGTTTAGTCGGAATTGCGACAGTTTACAAGCGTCGGAAGAGCGACGCCAAAACGTCGGACCACGTTTAGTCAGAACTGCGACGGTTAATGAGCATCGGAAGAACCACGTTTAAAACGTCGGAGCCGCGACGGTTTGTGAGACGTCGGAAGAGTGACGGCTGTTCGGAACGTCAGAATAACTGTCGATAGTGCGACACTTTTTACTTGCGTCGGAACGGCGACGGCAGGAGAAACCACGGTTTGTCCGCCCTTGAACTGTCGCTCTTGCGACGAATATGTGTCGGAATAGCGACAAATTGGCCGTCGGAATTTCCGCCAAATTCTCTAGTGTGATGTCCATTGCCAAGAAGCGATCCATCCAATATGAATCTTTGTTCTTGCAAGAGGCTTGTTTTTGAAGCATCTGTGTGAAGAATGGGTGTGCCGACCACAGTGATTGCATGGGTGAAGATCGAAACAATGATCTTTCATTTGGCCAATGTGATCATAGTGTTGGCATTTTTCAATTTGTTGTTGTTGTTGCTGTGGAAGAGGAGTAGGATCTGGAACAGCTGCATGTGAACTGTCATAAAGAATTCTAGCACTCTGAAATTTGATGGGATTGGAGTAGTCCAAAATATGAAAGGACAACTCCTTGTCATATCCAAGACCTGTTCTATGCTTGTTGTGTACAAGATGTTCCCAAGGTATGATGATGGGCTTGGGAGGTGCTGGCTAGATTTTTTCTTCTTTCTTCAAATATACGCTTAAAATGGGTACTGCATCTGCAATTTCTTGTTGTTGATGGGAGTCTGTCTCAGTGTTATGAACAAAAACAAGTTCAGAATGATGACTCTGCTGATGTAATTCTTCTTGATGAAGCTGAGATTCTAGTTGCAGAAAATCGATCTTTTCTTGTGCATGATGCAAGCAAGTCCGAATATCAAAGAGAGAGTCTTTACTGATTCGGATTGTGTCATCAACAGTAGATTGTATCAAAGTTTCCAAGGATTGTAATACTTCATAAAATTTGGCCATTTTCCAAACAAATCAAACTCAAGAAATAAAGGGTGTTGGCTTCAACTGATAATGCACTCGTCTACAATGCCTTTCAAAAGAAAACAAGTGACTTTAGACACCTTTTAATCTTTCTTGAACTTCCAACTATGGAATTCCCAAAGGACAAACTTTGCTACTCAAATTATAGAGGACCCAACAGAAAATAGAACTGACTTAGACTTTTAGCAATGGGATTGTAAACAAATGGTTCCAAATTCTCTCTTTTTTAATGGATAATTCTTGTGGAAATCATATACAGAAAGAATATCAAAAATTGAGATATTCAAGGACTAACAAAATATTCCCCAATCGTAGGATTGAATGCATAACCACAACATTTTCTTGTACCTTTTCAACTTCTCATGGAATTGAATCAAAAGAAGCACTTCAAAACTCGGGAGAAGCAAACATTTGGGTCAAGCTATATGAATGATATTTATTGTATTTCTCCTCAGTGTTATATATGTTGGTGGTCTATGGGAAGGGTGCATATGGAAAGGGAAAAGAATGGAGGAAGGGCAGAGTTATATGGAAACGGTGATACCATATACTATATTACATATTGGAGAGCAGTATTATTGGAGAACGATATATTGGAGAGTGATGATATTGGATAGATGTATTACATATACCATGAAACCGTATATCATGAAACCAGTGGTGAGGAGTCGACTGGGTTGTGGAAAAATCAAGAGTTAATTGTGGAGTTGTGTAGGAGTGGTATGGAAGTTGGAGGGGTCGCTGTGCAGTTTTATTACTGTGTCAGTTTGGTATTAACGCGCGAGAGGCAAGTCAAGTGCGGTGAGCATGGAGGGGCCACAGAGTATGGTATTAATCATAAAGACAAACAACACAATTTATGAGAGGATTCTATACCAGTCGCCTATACGGTGTGCCAAGGGAATGCCAAGGGAGGAGAATTGTGACCGTTGAGAAATTCAGTGTAGCATGCGCGGCCTTGGGCAAGGTGTGGGGGCTTCCTGGCCTTAGACTAGTGCGAAGGCGTCCCGGTCTCCTACCTTTCCAGGGCCAGCTTCCTTTTTCATTAACAGCTCGCCGAGGAGCTCGATAGGTCAGCCTCTTATGGGTATCGGCGATTGAACACTCTCAGTCTCGATATTCAAGAAAAAATCACTTCGAATTCAGAGAAATCGGGGCTTAAATCCACTTCACATTCAAAGAACTTCGAGCTCATTCTGTCTTGGGCTGATAGCTCAGTGTTAGAGCATTTGACTACAGATCGTGGTATTACACGAGAGTGGGCTATGGAGAGGTGCCTTATAGTTTTTCTCCTTCTCCTCCTCTTAGATCTCCACTATTGCACTTCTAACAAGCACTTTTGCCTACCCTCTTCACACATATGCGCACACCCACATGGCTAGAGCATGGTGAACCATCAAAAAAGGAGTCTACGTTGGAGATGAGCTTGGCGGTGTCACTTTCTCCTTCTGCTTGAATAATGGCAGCCCTCCGTTCTTTCTCCGCCTTTGCCACAACAAATTTGGATCTCTCGGCTTCTTGCTGTGCCACCTGCTTCTGCTTGACAACCTTGGAAATCTCGTAAAGCTTGTCGAGAACAACACAGGGTTGCTTAGAGCTTCAATACATGTGTAATATTCATATAATTTGACACAAAAAATGACATGAAACCACAATAGAGACCAATGCATATGGCTACATAACATGCTCTCTGTTATCTAAATAAAATCGAGTTCTTCAAAATCCAAAATCGATCCCTTTTATATGGCTTATTTATTTGAAGTAAAGTATTAGACGCAAGTGTCGACCATCATGGGAAATGGAAAACAGAGCATTCACTGAAATTGAGGAATTTGTGGATATTCGATTGTGGTATGTGTTTTAACTATGAAAAAAAATAATCTTTGAGGATAAACAATGACGGATAGGATGATAAGCATGTAAGGTAAGACCTCTAACGTATATTCAATACTTGTAGAGATGATACCGAGATGATAGGAATCGAGGCATAGACGATTTGTATTCCTTCACCGAGGGCAGGTCGACTGATGTGGAAAAAATGCAATAGTTATGTCAGCTTGGTTTAAGGGGACAAAGCTACAACAAATACAGAACAAATGGGAAGAGCGTTACAATCAGTGAAGGCTTTGGGGCACAAAGGTTTATAGTTAGTGAAAAACATGAACGACCCCTAAGCACAAGTTTTAGAGAAATATGGGATATGTTGTTGGCGCTCCATAAAGCAACAGATAAAGGCACCAGACCAATGGCAGAACCAACCACAAAAGTAATGGCTCAAATTATTAAACAGGGTAGGTATACGCGTGATTTGATACCATGTTAAACACACACATGGTGGGTGAGAAAGTAAAAAAACACAAAGGGAAATATAAGCATTAGTTTCCTTTCTATTACTCATAGATGTACATTTATATTATATTAATGTGACTCTTGGATTTCGCATTCCAAGGTCACTTGGACTCCTTTATGACTGTTCGGCTTCCACACCTACCCATAGAGGATTAGGTGTCCAACAGAAAAGTGGGGTGAATATCCATGATTAAGAATGTTGTCATATTGTCATAAAATATTTTGATTGTGAAATAGATTTTGTTTTTTGGGAATGTGGTATTGATAAGCCATGGTATTGTAACAAAGCATATTTACAAGTTAATAATATCCATGGTAAAGTGCAAGTGAATATCCATGGTTAAGAATCTTGTCACATTATAAAATATTTTGATTGTGAAATAAGTTATATTTTTTGTGCATGTGGTATTGAAAAGCTATGGTATTGGCCCTTGTTATTGTAACAAAGCCTATTTACAAGTTAAAAATATCTACGGTAAAGTGGAGGGTGAATATCCATGGTTAAGAATCTTGTCGTATTGTTATAAAATATTTTGGTTGTGAAATAAGTTATGGTTTTTGGGCATGTGGTATTAATAAGCCATGGTATTGGCCTGGAGTACTGTAAAAAATATTATTCACAAGTTAATAAAAAAATCAAAATATAACAAATTGAATATTTTTTTTTAAATTATTTTAACTTTTTATTATTAATTGAGCCACCATTTAACTGTTTACACTCATCCTGTTTATATTAATTTTATATTTTTATTATTTTTTAATGGAGCCTATTAGAAAATTATGTGTTCCATTGCTCTGTCATATATAATTTATAACTAGTACAAGAGCAGAAGGTCCATTTGGCTGATAAAATAACAGGAAATAAGAGTTCCTGCTTCGAGTGGGAGTAATGGCAAAAGATGGTAAGTTTAGGGTCGAGAAATTTTATGGCCAAAAATACCAGTTGTGGAAGATGCCGATGGAATATTATCTGTATCGGAAAAATCTGTACCTACCATTGATTAAAAAAAATAATAAGATGACGAGTATGACAGACGCGGAATGGGAGATTCTCGATAGAAAGGCACTTGGAACAATACGGCTGTGCCTCCTGACGTCGGTAGCCTTCAATATTTTGAAGGAAACAAAAACATAGGGTTTAATTAAGGAATTATCGAAACTATATGAAAAATCCTCAGCCTTGTTAATGTCAGTATTTTCATCCTTCCACCAGTGATCAAAATTAACTCTTTCATGTCATTTTAGGGGTCCCACTCATAATTTTTTTATCATTCCACTAGGTCATGTAAAAATTTGGTCACTTGGTGTAGATTTTCATCCAGGTTCACTCTTTTCAAAAAATCCATTTCATCACTTTCTAGCTCACTTTTTCACTTGCTGAGTGTCCATTATTTCACGATATTACATCACCTATTCAGTCATGTCATAATGAATTCCAGTCAGTCAAGGTTCCCATTAGGTATTAGGGTTTTCAAGGTCCAATAACACACCATTTCCATTACATAAAAGACCAGTAAGGCTAAGAGTGACCAATAAATTCAATTTACCATGTAAATATGAAATGTAATATTTAGTTTGTATTCCATTATGAAATTTTCATTTCATCATGTAATTTTATGTTTTCTCAATATGTAATAAGTTCATGGTTCTAAGATAGGTCCCAACTCAAAAGTTTCATATGCCAAGAAAGCTCAAAATTCAAAAGTCTAAGTGTTCTCAAATCAATCAAATGATCAAACTCCAAATATCAAAAGCAAAAGTGAAAGGGAAAGGTTCCAAGGTTTAAAGTGAATGTGAAGAAGAGAAGTGAGTCCCAAAAGAAAATTCATCCAAATCAGCAAGCATAAAGCCCATCAAAAGATAAAGAAGACACTCATTTAATCATATATAAAAATTAAAGAGAGATCTCACTCACTTACCAATGCATCTACAACACTTCATTATCCAAGAAATACCCTCAAAAAGTTACCACAAGCTCCTACACTACATTTTTGGGCATTTTAGGGTTTGGGAGTGTGTTTTAATTACACTACACTAATACCTATACTATTTTTTATCATTTTCCACCTCCTTAAGCCTCCTAACACCCTCACCTACACTCCATCTACCTCCCCTAACATTTTCCCATTCCCATTTCTCTCATTTCCCTCACTTTCCTACAAACCCTAGCCTATTGCTACACTTTTGATACCTTCCTAGGTTAGGACTATGTTTTTCACTTTTGGACCCCTTACCATTACTCAATTATAGAAATTCCACCTCCCTACACTCTATATAATCTATCAATATCCCCCAAAATTTCCCCAATAATTTAGAA
This sequence comes from Pinus albicaulis, assembly GCA_034641835.2. Taxonomy (NCBI): domain Eukaryota; kingdom Viridiplantae; phylum Streptophyta; class Pinopsida; order Pinales; family Pinaceae; genus Pinus; species Pinus albicaulis. The sequence continues at coordinate 331,484,923 of CM076571.1, forward strand.
AGTCCCTAACCCCTTCATTCCCCTCCCTCTACAAGACAATCCTAAATCCCCTAGTTTCCCTACATTTATGGTGTAGTCATGGGAAAATCACTTTTTCTACCTGATGGAGTGTCCAAATGACTTTCTTGATAAGTCAAATGATAACTAGACTAGAATATATTTCCAATGAGCTATCATGATCTCATTTTGGAGTTCTTTAAGGCCTCCACAAGTGGCCTGCAAGAGCACGCTACATTGTTTTCACCCCCATTCTGCAATTTTTTACCAATCTTGGAATAATTGATTTTTTAGGGGTTATACTTGATCAATTTCAGTAATTTATAGATCCACTGTGTAGCAGACAGAAATATATTTCCAACGAGATATCATGAGCTCAATTTGGAGTTCCGGAAGGCCTCCAAAAGTGGCCTACAAGGAGGCACTGTTCTCCTGGGCTTGGCATTGCGCTCCTGGCTTTCTGGCACTGCGCTCCTGACCTTAGCGCTGCGCTTCTTCTAGAGGCCACCAAAAGAAAAAATAAGACCAAAATTGGATTCAGAAGGTTTCAAACATGTAATTTTGACACTTTTCAAATCAAAATTGGAAAATTTGGCAAGGAGAAATGGCCAAAAACACCTAAAAAAAGACATTTCTGCCCTCATTTTTAGGTAGGTGCTGCGCTCCTGACCAATCTTGGGAGATTCCACTTTTGGAGGGCTAAAACTCATCATACTTTGAAACCAATAACATTTTTGGAAACTATACATGACAGTATTTCCAAATATCTATCCTAACCTCAATTTGGACATCGAAAACCCCGTCAAAAGTTAGCTTAAAGTTGGCGTTGTGCTCCTGACAATTGTCTGATTTTTTCCTAGTTTTCTGAGTTTGAACATGGAAAATCATGATTTTACTAATGTAAATGATGGATTTAAATGTAATTAAGTTACTTTTGAGATACCTATGTGTAAATACAAAAGTATTTTTGTGGATTGATGAATCAGTTTCACTAAATTTAGGGATGAGTCAGTTTGACCACCCTACATTCTAGGTTTTCAGTTCAGACTTTTGTGGATCAACTCCATAACTCAGGGATTCAACCCCTAAGGCTGGGAGAAGTTATTTCATGTCTATATCTTTCAACTCTTCACTCATTTGAGAGGTTGGATGTTGTTGTATTGATAAGAGACACTAATGGATTCAGATTTTGGCACGAATATATTGAATGAGTTGCAACTATTCTTTTGGGATTAATGTGGTACTATACTTCGGCATAGTTTCTTCTTCTATTTCATATGTATGATTTTTTTTTACTTTGTTCATTCCAGTTCGATGATATGTTGAATTATCAATTTTTATAGGCAGAATACATCTTTTATGCTTTGTTTTGGGAGAATCACCATAATTTGTTTCAGTTCTTCAGTTTATAAGGAATTCATGCACTGTCATGCTCTTTTTAGCACCCAAACAGTCTGATCCATATCACCTAAGAAACTATTGAGGCCTCAGAATTCTGTGGCCAAAAAATGGGGGAAAACCACCCAGTATAGACCTTAAAGCAACTCCTTTTTCATTTTGTATAGTGGTTCCAACTAGGGATAATGGGACCAGTTTCCCAATAAGGATGTTTATGAGGGTGTTGTGAATATAACATGCAAATGGATAATGCTTTTAATCTATATGCGTCTATATAAACTATTTAATCTAATATATACCCGAGATGTTTTTCCTTTATGCGATCTAAAATGATATCTTTCATCTATGAGTAATATAGATCATTTAATAGTTGAAAGAGATGAAAATTATGTAAAATGATTCTTCTAACAAAGTAGTTTGCATAGAAAAATTGTGAAAGATATATCACATTTAACAGTGTGATTACATATTCAATAAGAAACCATATCTAAATATTAGAAAATAAGTGCATGTAATATTTATATATGATGACATTTAAAAAACATAATGCAATAAAAAGATAACTATCAATTTATGAAATAAGACTTAATACAAGTGAATAGAAGTACCATATGTACGAAGTCCTACTCATGTAAACTGACAACAATGTATCTTTTCCTTCTCACTTTCGAGAAATTTAAAGAGTACAGTAGTGCAACATCAGTTAAACAACTTTAGTTGTTAAAAGATAACAAAATGTGTTCCATTAATTCATAAAAGCACTCGCAAACTTACAATAGTGCATTCTTTGCAAATGTTTTTGACAAATTTATGGACCCTTCTCTAAATGCATGAGAAGGGTTTAAATACTAAACTAACTATAACCTAAAATAAATTATTACAAAAATATAGAGGAGGTTTCAAACAACCTTCCTCAAAAGGATAACTTAAACAACAATCTAGGAATTTTAAACTAACAATTATGATTTTGCGAATCCTGCCCTTCTTTCTGAATGTGGTCACGAAGTTGGAAAATATCTAACATTGCTTTGAGCTGAGCTGGCTGTGATATCCATGATTGGATTTGTCCCTTGAAAATAGCATTTGAGATTATTGACTGAGATCTTTTTGCTAAATCTGTAAGAGATTGAAGAGTTTGATGTTGATGGTAAGGTTTGATTATAAAATTCCAGTAATTTTCTTGATCAAACTTATTTACCTTTTTGATCATTTCCCCCCGTGCATCTACTCACTGTCTCCACTTCATTTCTACCTGTCTTGTTTCTGAAAACACATTAGATGTGTTTTCCTGAAGTAGTCCTGTTTTAGACAGTTGTTCACACATAGATTCAATGATCTCATTTGATATCTTGGATGTCTTCGTTGCTGCTTTCTCTGCTTGATTGATTTGTGCTTCCCATTTTGTGAATAGCATTTATTTGTGAAGCTTATCTACCTGAGGTAGATTAGCTCGCTTTCCCGAAATTGAAACTTGCCACTGAATGTGCTCTTCGATTTTATTCTCAAGTCTTCCACATTCCAGTTTTTGAATTGCTATCTACTGAATCATTATTTTAATTGAATCACAATTAGAACAAATCATAGAGGCTTGATGACAAAACACTTCTTGTTCTTTCTTTAACTTGGTGTTTAAATCAAGTGCTTCTTTGACAAATTTTTCTAATTGTGGTTGACTATGTAACTTAGTCATTGCTATTTCCAGTTGTGCTTGTTTTTCATTAAGCTCTGTCTGATGCTGAAATTTGAGGCTTTCAATATCTTGTGAAATTGGGCTGCATTTACTTGGACTTGCTCACCGGAATTGGATTTCTCTTCATTCAACAACTTTTCTAATTCTTGTACTCTGGCTTCATTTAATTTTAACAACATTCTAACCTCAGTAGCTTTATCAACAGTAGTGTTAGCATATGCCCCTGCATACTGTGATAATTTGGTTAGATGTTTAGTGGGATCTTCCGAGGAATATTTCCATAGTACATCAACTGATTCATCTGTAGGCTTTGGAGTTGTTTCATCAATTATCCTTATTTTATTTATTTTAACTACAGCCTTGTAACTTGGACTGTAGAAAATATCTATGAAGGAGTGTCTTAAATCTGTAGAACTATCTGATCTATGGGGTAGGCCAGTATGATTTATTTCTCATGTATTTCTGGAACTCTTTGTAGTGGATTGACAGTCTCCACTATATTTTGTGAATGTTCTGGTGTTTTGAAACTTGTTGCTTGATCAGTATTGGGATTTTCTTTGGGAGTCTTTCTTGCTTCAGAAAATTATTCCCATTCATTTATAATATCTTTTGCTTGCGGTAAACTAGACTGATCTAGCATGTTGTGACTGTGCTAAACTGTTTTAGAATTTGATTCTGTCCCATTATTTCTTATTTCCTCCAACATTTCTATCTCATGAATGACTTGGTCAATTGTCTTTTCTAAGTTTTCCTTCTTAGATTCGGATTCATTTTCAGAATGATCCGAATTATCAGATTGTTTCTATGACTGACCTGATTCGTCTTCAGGCATTTCTTTTATTTCATCATCCAGACTAACACTTGGAGTGTGTTTATTTTCATCTTCAATAGTTAACAAACTTAGAGGGAATTTTTCTAGTCTCTTGTTTCTATATGCTTGAAAAGCTTCGAAATCCTTTTGACTTAGTTGACTAGATACATATTTGATAATATCTTAGAAATTTTCCATGCCCTGGAAGAGATCATCAAATCCATCTTCCTCTTTTACAAAAGGCTTAATCTTAAGCTTTGTGATATAATTTTTAATCACATCATTTGGATCATAGAATCTTCTTGGCATAAATGCCAATTTCAATAACTAAAACTTGGGAATCTCCTTGTAAGTATGGTCGATATTAGACAAAGAAAAGGTGCCACATTGTAGAGGGAAATTAGGCCAAATAGCCTTTTTAGCGTCCTTCAGCTGCTTCGTAACACCATTGACAAGATGGTAGGCTATTTTATTTTGCAAGTAACCTATCAGGAACATATTAGGGTAAAACATGGGGAGAAGCATAACTCCCAAATACTCTAATATATGTAAAATTTTCTTCAGCAAACCATCTAGCTATTGGAAGAATGTCTACATTGGCTTCTTCAGAAACCCTAGGAGCCCTTTTGTTAAAAATCATCTGATGTATAGGCAATATGACTCCATAACAGACTTTATAGAAGTGAAAGTGGAAATATCAATCCCAGAGCTCTCTGTGGTAGATGTGAATTGGGTAGGGTCCTTGGTAGTCCATTTCCAACCCATTGTAGGAAAAATATAAGTGAAACAGATAGCATCCATGACATATGAAGACATATAAAAGGGAGGTATTTCTATGAGTGAAATACTTCTTTTATTCCTATATTCGGTTATATGCTTGGCTAGGTTATTGGATAAAATGTCTGCCCAACTCAGAATAGATGAATTGACGATTGGGTCAATTAGGGGAACCCAGTCTCTTAAGAATATAGTGCTATCTGGTTTGGAAATAATCTACATAACATACCAACAACATAACTGTAAGGATTAGGAATTTGGGAAATTGGGTACGTACCAAACTTATCTTGCTTTAATTTCCCCTGGTTATCCTTCCATTCTTGGATGAATTTGATAAGGTCTAGATGTTCTCCTCTAAAATTCTACAAATATTCTTTGTCGTATTTCTGCTCCGGGGGTGGTAGATGGTACATTGTTGTTAAATCCTCTGCCCTAAAATAACCCATAGTTTCTCCCCTCGAATTCTTGAAAATTCTATCTTCGATGTTTAAGTGGTTAATTGCCCACTTAATCATGCCTGTATAAGGAAGAATCTTTGGTCTTGCAGCTATCCTGTGAATAGATGAGCATGCAAAGTCAAATAGAGTTGCGTCGGAGGTAGAAGTAGTGCCTGTTGAAGAAACTTTGTTTATCACCCTTGGTCCTTCATTTTCAAAAATTTTATACATTGCCTCCCATATCGAACTGCCGTAGTATTTGTTGCAGACGGTATCTAAGAATAATGGAGACATATCTGTGTCTTCTGTGGACGATGTCTAAGAAATTTCTTTACCCTTTTTTTTCATTTTTCTCTTCTTCTATCTGTTAACTGGTTTCCTGAAAGCAAAGCAAATTTTTACAAGTATGGAGTATCAAAGAAATAAATTAATCATTTACTTCAAACACACGCGAGAAGATATCAATCTATTAAAATATAACATCAATCATCCTTCATAATTTTTTATTTAATATTTCACATATCTCCACACTTAAGATCTATCAATTGCTTTAAAGCCGTTAAGATCTTAAATTTCATTTTGATATGACACAAGTTGTTTTACACGCTTGATTCATTAAATGATGTTAATGCACATATCATAGATTATAACTTATAATATTTTGTGATACTTACCCTTAAAGGCTGCGAAATGTGGTCTGCGCAAATCACAGATTGCAAATTTTATGGGATAATGATTAAAAGTATATTATAAGTTGAGTGAAATGCGAATTGCAAAAAACTAAAGTGACCGTGATAGCCGAAGGTTTAATATTTATTGGTTTATTTGCTTGTCGAGTCCACGGGTATTGCAACTTATATCATTTTTCTCTTAAAGCTTTTATTGATTAAGTGAAGTGTGGTGTGAAAAAGTAAATATAACGATGATTGAGGCTTTTTGCAAAGTTTTAAATCGTATCTTCGTAGAAGTTTGAGCGCATATCCTAATTCCCATATTTTACGTTTTATGGGTCTTTTTGAAATAAGATATGTGATATGTGATGCGATTTAAAAAAACAAGGCCAAAAACAGAAAATATTTATTTTCAAAGTTTTTATTTTTTTAGGAAATTATAAATATTTCCTATTTATTTCTTAAGGGTCCCTATTTATAGAAATAAATTGGGTGTTGTTGTATACACAACAATTGGCGATTCACTTGGGTGAACCAGATGTCTCTAATAAAAATCTTTTGAAATTTTTAAGCCTTTTTGAAAATAAAAATATTTAAAGGAATGAAATTTCAAATAAATAATATCTTTGCTAAATAATGAAAATGTCTCTTATTCACTATTCATAAGAATTCCTCTTTTAAAGATATAAGTATGAAAATATATATCAGTCTTTACTTAGTTCAAAAAGATAAAATAAATAACCTTTATAGATTAGCTTTATAAAAATTTACTCTTTTATCACAGATGAGCCTCTGTTCCTATAGGCAATTTAAGCTTTTGGAAGAGTTACCTTTTATCCAGAAATGATCCATTCTCCCATCCAATATTTATTATAATTTTCAGAAGTAAATTCTAATTTCTGAGAATTTTCTTTTGAATTTTTATTTACTTAAAAGACATTGTCTTGGCTTGGTAACAAAATGATGACAATTCCATTCAGTAGCAGTAATTAAAATGATCAAGCTGGCTCTTGATGAGACCCCTTGTATTTTTGATATAACCTCGAGTCATTACCTTGTTTTGGTAGACAATATTGGTAATGTCAGTTTAACTATTTCTTCATGAACATGGTAAACAAGCTCGTGATGAGACTTATTATCTTTTAAGTTTTTCTTCTAATCATATCTTTTTATTTTCTTTTGAATTCCTTTTGAAAATTTATAAGATTTTCTGGATGGGATGAATCATAGGTCTTTTTAAGATTCTGGATGATAATATCGAGTTTCAGATTGCTTTTCTGGAAAATATTTTTACAATATTAAAGTTTCTTTTCTTTACTGATAAAGAAAATATCCATGCTATATAAAAATGAGAGTTCATCAAAGAATAACTTCTTTCATTGAAATTTCATTTTTTAGAAAGATAAAATCAATCTCTCTCTAAATCTTTCGATTTTCTTTCCTTAACATTTTCTATTTTCTATAAGTGAAAAATCCAAAGAAAATCGTCTAAGATTTGATTTTGAAAAGCCAAATATTAATACTAAACAAATTTTTATTTTTAAAATAGAAAAAAAAAAGACATTAATATACAAATATAGAAGGGGTTACCTCCTATGAAAATATATATTTTTAAATCTTCCCATTAATAGGAAAATAATTTTTTTCCTGATAAATCTTGTAATAGAAATTTTAATGGGCCTATTTCTTCAATTATTTGAAATGGACCTAGCCAGAGTTTTTGAAACTTCATGTGTTTACCATTTTCCTCATACGCCTTGTCCCATTTCAATACCAAATCACCAACTTGAAAATTCTTTGGAATGACAGAAGTTGAATCAAATGAGGCTTCTATTATTTTTTGATGATGAACATGAGTTTGTTTGGATTTTTCTCTTTCTTCTTCTAATTTCAGAATTTGACCTTGTCTAAATTGTAAAGAAGAAGTAGGAATTTCATCAATGACTTGAAATAAGGAAACAGATGGAATAACTACATTGGTGGGAAGTATAGCTTCTTTTCCATACACAAGATTAAATGGTGAAGTGCCAATAGAGGCTTTTTGAGTTATTCGATTTGCCCAAAGAGAAAAATTAATGACTTATGCCAATTTATTTGATTCTGATCAACAGCCCTTTTAATTATTCTAATCAAATTTTTGTTTGTGGATTCTGCTAAACCATTTCCTTGTGGGTAATAATTTGTAGAATATTTTAATTTAAAACCTATTTTAATTGCAAAATCTATCATAGCAGTTCTGGAGAAATAAGATGCATTATCAAACATCAAAGCAATAGGTAAGCCAAACCTGGTTATGATATTTTGATCAATGAAATCAATGATATTTTCTAAATTGGCTACTTTTAATGGAATTGTTTCCACCCAATTGGTAAAGTAATCTGTAGCTATGAGAATATATCTATGCTGTTTGGAAGAGTTAGGAACAATCTCACCAATTATATCTAATCCCCATTGCTCAAATGGTTGTTCAATATTGACCGGTTGTAATGGGAATGCTGGCTTTATTTATATTCTAGATGTACTTTGGCATACTTTACATCTTCTTGAATATTCATGAGCATCTTTGAAAAGTGTAGGCTAATAGTAACCTGCATGCAAAATCTTACGTGCTGATGTATTTCCTCCAAAATGTCCTCCAGCTAGTCCATCATGGAGTTCCTGCGAGACTTTTTCTGCTTCAGATTTTTCTAAGCATCTTAGAAGTACAAAATCAAAATTTCTTCTAAATAACACATCATTGACTAACTTATATTGTTTAGCTTTTAATCTAAGAGCTCGTTTTGTATTATAACTAAGATGATTTGGAGCATATCCATTTCTTAAATAAAATATAAGATCATCATATTGTGAATATAAATCGTTGAGGCTTACCTCTGATATTTGCACATTACCTGAATCTTCTTCTGATGGTGAATGTGATGCTCTTGCAAGAATTCTGCAAAAACCTTGACCTCTAATAATTTTAGAGGGTTTTATTTCTACATCATACTCTTGCAATGAAGTTACCCAGTTGGATCTTTTCTATCCTAATGCTTTATGCATCAAAAGTTGTCTTACTGCAAAAAACAGAACTATGATTTTCGTATGAGACTTTAGGAGAAAAGGTATGAAATTTTTTATGGTTTTAAAAATAGAAAATGCTTGTTTTTCAATAGATGTGTAATTCAGTTTTGCACCTTGTAAATTTGAACTAAAGAATGATATCGGTTCTTCTATTTGTTGGTCATTCAATTGTGTTAAAACAACTACATATGATGTATCCGATGAAAAAGTGTATAATGTAAATGGATTATGAAAATTGGGGGTCGTCAGGAATGGAGCATTGACAATTGATTGTTTAATATATTAAAATGCTTCTATTTCATTATGTCCCCATTTGAAAACATAATTTTTCTTAATCATGCTCTGCAATGGTAAACATATTTGATAAAAATCAGGGACAAATCTCTTAACAAAATTAATTTGCCCAAGGAAAGATTGCATGGTTTTCTTGTTATGAGGGAAAGAAATCCTCTTAATTTCATCAACTCTTTCAGGAACAATATAGATACCATTTTTTGATACAATAAAACCTAAAAGTTTTCCTTCATTTAAAGCAAAAAATGATTTCTTTGGATTTAATGAAATGCCATACCTTTTGCATTTTTCAAAGACTTGCTTTAGGTCATTCACATGATGATTTCCCTATTTAGAGAAAACAATTATTTCATTTAAATAGATAACTACCGTTTTGTTTATAAGTCCTCTAAAAGCTGTGTCCATGACTCTTTGGAAAGTGGCGCCTGCATTAATTAATCCAAAAGGCATTTTTTGATAAGCATAAGTTCCCCACTTAGTTCTGAATGTAGTTTTCAATCTGTCATCTTGATGAATGAGGATTTGATTGTAACCTAAAAATTCATCTAGAAAAGACATAAGTTCAGAACTAGCTACTTTTTGCAATACTTGTTCCATGGTTGGTAGTGGAAAATTGTCCTTCTAACAAGCTTTGTTTAAATTTCTAAAATCAATGCAAATTCTAATATCACCATTCTTCTTCTTGAAAGGTACCAAATTTGATACCCATTTTGAATGTCTGACTAGAAAGATAATTTTTTCTCTAAGAAGTTTATTCAATCCAGTTTTAATTTGATTTTCCAAATTTGGATGAATCTTTCTCAATTTCTACTATATGGGCTTTTCCTCTGAGATCATAGAAATCGTGTGTTGGATTACAAAAGTATCATATGTTTTAAGATCTAAATAAGCCCAAGCGAAGACACTTTTGTACATCTTAAACAATCGAATGAATGATAATATTTCATTAGAAGACAAACCAAGACCTAGATTTATATTTTGAGGTTTTTCTTCACTTCCTAGATTAATAACTCAAATCTTAAGGTAGAAATTTGTATCTTTGAGTTAGTTACTCTTTTAAATCTATCCTTTAGATCATATAAGTATTCTAACTTGACAACAGATTTTGGAATAGGATTTTCATCTTGTTCTTTCCTAATCTGAGTGTCATGTTCATTTTCATCCATGATTTGATTATCATAAGATTCTTCAGATAATACAAAATCTATGATATCTGAGTCATTATTGAATACTCTCCAATTAGTGATATTATCAGGAATACATGGTCTAAAAATCAACTCAATAGAAAATCTATCGGGACTAAATTCTTGGGATGGGATTAACTTTGATGGGACATTAGCGAGTAAATCTACACTAGCATTCTGAATTCGAGGTATAGAAGAAATGTTGAAGGCTAGGAAGTGAGTAGTTAATTCTTGGACAAATGATTGATAATGTTTTAAATGTCCAGAATTGCAATGGATAGTATCTCTCACTTGCCTAACTATGATTTCTGAATCTCCTAAAACCTTAATATATCTGATGTTTAAATCAATAGCTTTCAATAATCCTTGAACCAATGCTTCATACTCTGCTACATTATTGGTACAATCAAATTCTATCGATAGGCTAACATAGTCTTTTCGCCTTCTTGATTTATTAAAATGAAACTTGCACCTACACCATATTCAGATTTAGAACCGTCAAAATAAAGTGTCCAAAACAAGGAATCAACTATTTCTCTATTTAAAAATGTAATACATCTAGAATTATCTGGCTAGGAAAAATTCTCAATCTGAGATACAACCGCATTATCAAACAAAGGAGATGGTTGAGCATTAAAGTTTCCTAAAAATGGCTGTGTAGAATAGTTTCCAATAATGTTGTTATTGAAAGCTACTGGCTCATTAAGTTCTTCAAGGTCATTCACTGTATGTTTCATAAAATTTTCACGATCAATTTGAATTCGATTTGGATTTCCATTATGTGGTAACCACATATGTGACTAGTCTGTCGAAAATAACCATGAAGTTTTTTAGACCAATCAAGATTTAGAATTAAAACATAAAGTTATGTAATGTTTGCAACCAAAATATCAATTATCTGAACAACTTTAGGATTTGATGACAATTTGATTGAAAAAAATTTCAATTCTCCTACCACTTCTACTCTAGTTCTATCAAGTTGTACTATATGAATTGGAGAACTCTGAGGAGTAATTTTTAATTTAGCACAAACTGATTTTGGCATTATATTCGAAGAAGCCCTTGAGTCCATTAAACAATTATGGACATTTTTGTTATAGATCTCATAGGTTAAAATAAATGGGGGAGTATGAGAGATGGATCGATCGCCAATCATAATTAGATTTGAAGCATCTATTTTTACTGAAGGAGAATGTGGCTTACCTGTTTCATTAGAAGCTTGTACTATAGCTGGAGCAGGTAAATTTGAAGCAGGAACAACTTTTAATTCTCTGAGTTTGTTTCTTCAATTTGGTAAGCTCATGGATTGAAATATATGCTCTAGTTTTCTTCATGTCTTCAATTATATTATACTCAATGGTATCTGAGATAACCATTGTTTTAGATATAGGTGGAGAGTCTGATGTAATAGGACTTGTTTGTGTAACCTTTGAATTACACTTTTTGTTTGTTGATTTGTCTTTAGCAGGAGTGGAATTTTTTCGCTGTTGACTAGGCTGTGTTGCTTTAGTATTATTTTTGCTACATGTGCTGACAGGCAAAGCTTCAAGTTGTTCTTCATTTTATAGGATAAAATCCCACATTCCGTTAAGTTCAACTTCTTCTTCTTCGTCATCTTCTTCTTCCTCTATTTTTTCTTCCTCCACTTCTTGATCTGATTCTACATTAGATATAATGTTTGGAGGTTGAGAAGTAGAGGTTTGTTTCTTCTTGAAATTTCTAAAAATATTTTTTGAATTTGAATTTTCAGCAACTTGTTTCTTGATATCTGCCATCTCATTGGTCATGGTTTTCAAAACTTTTTGAAGACCGTCTACATCGAATGGATCCTTTGGCATATTTTTCTTAGAGTCGTCTTTGAAAGATATTTTCTTTGATTTACGATCTTCCTGAGAATTATTTTTCTCAAGAGTAGTTATGCGTTTCTCTACAGATAGAGATTCTTTCATATTCTCTGCAAGAGTTGCTAGTTTTTCTGTATCAACAAAAATAGTTATATTAGATGGAAGAGATGAAATATACCACTCAATTTGAACTTCTGCACCATGAACTGCTGTAACAGGAATTTTATTGAGTATTTTATTAGATCTTGAATTAAAATCTTTTATCTTCTCACTTGGTTTAGCTTTAAGATTTGAAAGATCATTGATAAGAGTAGCAGTAGTTCTGTCATCTCCAAACTTAGCCAGAAATTGTTCTTTAAACATATTCCAGTTAGTTATGGAGTGAGCGGGTAATGAAAAATTCCAGGATCCTGTAGCTCCTTTTAAAGTATATGGAAATAATCGTACAATGCAATCCTACTCAACTACTGCATTCAACTTGACAGCTAATATAAAATTATGAATATGTTCTTCTGCAGGAAGACCATCATCAGGGTTAAATTTTGGTAGCCATCTTTCAGGATTTTTAGGCAGAGCATGAAGAGGAGAAGGCATGTTTACAACCCCTTGTATTACTCCATGGGTTTACATTCGGTGGATGAACATGACCTTCCATTAGATTGCGATGGGTTGATTGTGAATTGATGAAGAGGTAGGTCGAGTACAAGGACCAGTATTTTGAGTATTTGAACTAGTGAAAGTGATAACAACTGTTGGAATGAAATTTGTGGAAGTGAGCAGAGGGAATGAGGGTGAATGGGATAAGACCTCGCTAGTGATCGATTCTAATTGAGTCCTCTTTAACTTCTTTCGAGTACTATTGATTGGAAATTCAAAAGGGAGAATCCATTTTTTTTTTACTTTCTGATCAAGTTAATATTCTTCAAGGTTGAAAAGAAGATGAAATACTAAGATTCGATGATTGAGAAGTTTTAGGATTTTCAGCAGCAATAGATACTTTTTCTAACTTTTCTATCAAATACTGAACTTATGGGGAATGTTGTTGAATTTTGGGAAATAGTATAGTTTGAGTATCGCTAGGAGACTTAGGAGAAAGATGATCAACTTCAGATTTTATAGATGAGGATCTAGATAATGTTCTAGAAGTTGATGGGGATCTAGAGGGAGAGAGATTTTTTGATTGAACTTTATATTGATCAGATCTTTGTGCCATTCACTTGGCCTTCCTTCTAGCACCAATGTGTTGAGGCCTCGAAATTCTGTGGCCAAAACATGGGGGAAAACCACTCGGTCCGGACCTTAAAGCAACTCCTTTTCCGTTTGGTATAGTGGCTTTGACTAGGGATAATGGGACCAGTTTCCCAATAAGGATGTTTATGAGAGTGTTGTCAATATAACATGCAAATGGATAATGATTTTAATCTATATGCATCTATCTAAACTATTTAATCTAATATATACCTAGGGTATTTTTCCTTTATGCGGTCTAAAATGATATCTTTCATCTATCAATAATATAGATCATTTAATAGTTGAAACATATGTAAATTATGTTAAATTATTCTTCTAACAAAGTAGTTTGCATAGAAGAATTGTGAAAGATATATCACATTTATCAGTGTGATTACATATTCAATAAGAAACCATATCTAAATATTAGAATAGAAGTGCATATTATTTATATATGATGACATTTCAAATACATAATGCAATAAAAAGATAACTATCAATTTATGAAATAAGACTTAATACAAGTGAATAGAAGTACCATATGTACGAAGTCCTACTCCTATAAACTGATAGAAATGAATCTGTTCCTTCTCACTTTCGAGAAATTTAAAGATTACAATAGTGCAACATCGGTTAAACAACTTTAGTTGTTAAAAGATAACATAATGTGTTCCATTAATTCATCAAAGCACTCGCAAACTTACAATAGTGCATTCTTTGAAAATGTTTTGACAAATTTTTGGACCCTTCTCTAAATGCATGAGAAGGGTTTAAATACTAAAACTAACTATAAACTAAAATAAATTATTACAAAAATATAGAGGAGGTTTCAAAAAACCTTCCTCAAAAGGCCAACTTAAACAACAATCTAGGAATTTTAAACTAACAATTCTGATTTTGCGAATCATGCCCTTCTTTCTGAGTGTGGTCACAAAGTTGGAAAACATCTAACATTTCTTTGAGCTGAGCCGGTTGTGATATTCGTGATCGGATTTGTCCCTTGAAAATAGCATTTCAGATTACTGACTGATATCTTTTTGCTGAATCTATGAGAGATTTAAGAGTTTGATGTTGATGGTAAGGTTTGATCAGAAAATTCCAGTAATTTTCGTGATCAAACTTATTTACCTTTTTGATCATTTCCTCCTGTGCATCTTCTCTCTATCTCCACTTCATTTCTACCTATCTTATTTCTAAAAACACATCAGACGTGTTTTCCTTAAGTAGTTTTGTTTTAGATAATTGTTCACACATAGATTCAATGATCTCATTTGATATCTTGGATGTCTTGGCCACTGCTTTCTCTGCTTGATTGATTTACGCTTCCCATTCTGTGAATAACATTTCTTTGTGAAGCTTATCTACTTGAGGTAGATTAGTTTGATTTCTCGAATCTGAAACACTCCACTGAATGTGCTCTTCGATTTTCTTCTCAAGCCTTTCACATTCCAGTTTCTAGATTTCTATCTGTTAGATCATTATTTTAATTGAATCAGAATAAGAATCAATCATAGAGGCTTGATTACAAAAAAATTCTTGTTGTTTCTTTAACTTGGTGTTTAAATCAAGTGCTTCTTTGACAAATTGTTCTAATTGTCTTTGACTTTGTAACTTAGTCATTGATATTTCTAGTTGTGCTTGTTTTTCATTAAGCTCTGTCTAATGATGCAATTTGAGGCTTTCAATATATTTGTGAATTGGGCTGCATTTACTTTGAATTTCTCACTGGAATTTGATTTCTCTTCATTCAACAACTTTTCTAATTCTTGTACTCTGGCTTCCTTTAATTTTAACAACATTCTAACCTTAGTAGCTTTATCAACAATAGCGTTAGCATATGCCCCTGCATACTGTGATAATTTGGTTAGATGTTCAATGGGATCTTCTGAGGAATCTTTCCATAGTACATCAACTAATTCATATGTAGGCTTTGGAGTTGTTTCATCAATTCTCCTTCTTTTATTTCTCTTAACTACAAGCTTGTAACTTGGACTGTAGAAAATATCTAATGAAGGAATGTATTAAATCTGTAGAACTATTTGATCTGTGGGGTAGGCCGGTATGATTTATTTCTCATGTATTGATGGAACTCTTTGTAGTGGATTGACAATCTCCACTATCTTTTGTGAATGTTCTGGTGTTTGGAAACTTGGTGCTTGATCATTATTGGGATTTTCTTTGGGAGTCTTTATTGCTTCAGAAAATTCTTCCCATTCATTTATAAGACCTTTTTCTTGCAGTAAAATGGAATGATCTAGCATGTTGTGACTGTGTTGAACTATTTCAAAATTTTATTCTGTCCCATTATTTCTTGTTTCCTCCAACATTTCTATCTCCTGAATGACTTGGTCAATTGTCTTTTCTGAGTTTTCCTTCTTAGATTCAGATTCATTTTTAGAATGATCTGAATTATTAGATTGTTGCTGTGACTGACATAATTCGTCTTCAGATATTTCTTTTATTTCATCATCCAGACTAACAATTGGAGTGTGTTTATTTTCATCTTCAATAGTTAACAAATTTAGAGGGAGTTTTTCTAGTCTCTTGTTTCTGTATGCTTGAAAAGCCTCATCATCCTTTTGACTTAGTTGAATAGATACATATTTGATAATATCTAAGAAATTTTCCATGCCCTGGAAGAGATCATAAAATCCATCTTCCTCTTTTACAAAAGGTTTCATCTTAAGCTCTGTGATGTAATTTTTAATCACATCATTTGGATCATATAATCTTCTTGGCATAAATTCCAATTTCAATAACTGAATCTTGGGAACCTCATTGTAAGTATGGTTGATATTAGACAAAGCAAAGGTGACACATTGTAGAGGGAAATTATGCCAAATATCCTTTTTAGTGTCCTTCAGCTGCTTCGTAACACCACTGACAAGCTGATAGGCTATTTCTTTTGCAAGTAACCTATCAGGAACATAATAGGGTAAAACATGTGGAGACGCATAATTCCCAAATACTCTAATATATGTAAAAAAAAAATTCAGCAAACCATCTAGCTACTGGAAGAATGTCTACATTGGCTTCTTCAGAAACCCTAGGAGCCCTTTTGTTAAAAATCATCTGATGTATAGGCAATATGAATCCATAACAAACTTTATAGAAGTGCAAGTGGAAATCTCAATCCCAGAGCTCTTTGTGGTAGATGTGAATTGTGGTAGGGTCCTTGGTAGTCCATTTCCAACTATTATAGGTCAATTTGGGCACCATTCCAAATGACCTGGTTAATTGGACATCATCTCTAGGACCAATGATAAAGGGTCTATCATTCCCTATCATTTTAGTTGCCACATGCCCTAAGACAAGAAACAAGACAAAACAAGCAAGACTTTCATCAAGCAAATGTTTCCATGGTTTGAAGCTTATTATATAGCATATGAGAGCTCATTAACGCATGCTATAAGGGGCCTAACTGAATTTCATATGCAGGTGGCCCCATGCAAAGTTGATCTACAAAGCACTTCCCGACATTCACAGGTGCGTTGGTCACATTGGGAGAGAAATTCTCATTGTTCCAGAATCTCTACTTGGCCAGTGCCTTCTAGAAGAGTTCACATGTGTCAAGCTTCGAATCCAAGTGTCCATTTGACATCTACATGACTGGAAACATGTCTTGCCTATTTTTTAAAAGTTATTGATTGCAAAACAACCTATAGCTCATCTATTTGAGCACAGATCTAAGTGCTTGAAGAGGACGAATTTGATTAGAGAAATGCTGGAGAATTTTCAATTGAGAGATAGATTTGTGAAGCTACTATTGGAGAGATTTATACTGTGATGAGGCTTGGGATCGTTGCTGGAAGGTCACTTCAAATCAGTCACTAGGTTGTAACCTCTCCTTCTATCATCAATAAAGAGTACTTCTTATTTTTCTCTATATGCATCTATATTGGCTTTGATTTTCCATATTGCAAGTTCTTAGTTGATGTGTATGGTTTATGCTTTACTGATTTAGCTAACTAGCTTGAATATATATCTTTATTATTGCATCTTCTGTTGTTTCAATGTTCTTTCTTGCAGAAAGCATTCAACACAGAAACCGCTTGAATTTGAAGCTACAATGGAAGCGACAGAAGGAGCCATTTGGAAGCAACTGAATAAGTAAGCCTCCAATCCTCTTGGTGTATCTATTCTGAGTTAGGAGAAATAGTCATATAGTCTTTCACCTATTGTTATAGACTAGCACCTATCTAGGGAAGCATGATTTATTCGTAATTCACAATTATGGCCCAACAAATTGGCGACTCCACTGGGGATAATTTCTCTTAGATGTAGGTGTTTAAACCTCTGATTTTCTTTGTTTATCCACCCAGTAGTTGTTACACATAAATATTAAACCTTTTCAGAGCTTAATTTGCAAATATAGTGAGTTAAAAAATAGTATTTTTCTTTGTATATTACACCCACCGCACCCTTATACTGGACACAGTGCTTTGCAGAGCACTGTCTCCCTTCCTAGCCTGTGTTGCAGAGCATTGTCTCCCCTTGGAGACTGCGTTGACTCCTGAAAGTGACCAAATTCCCTTGAATTTGACTTTGCAACTTGCTTCAGTTTTGTTTGCTGCTATGTTCTGAAAATTTTGATGCTCAATTGACCAGTGACTCTATATACTTCTCCTTTGACTAAAAATTTGTTCAATGTTGTTTTAAAAAAAAAAATTTCTTTATCATTAACAAGTTGATTTAAAAGTACTTTTTATGGTCACATTAAGAATCACTTTCTTTCGAAATACGAAATTGTCGTAAAATCTTCATGTCCTTGATAGGAGAAATTGTTGTTGAAATCCCCGTTTTCCTTCAAAAGAGAAATTATTGTTTTTATTCTTCATTTCTCGAAAGTAAAAGGCATTTGAATTATTGATTTAGTTCACCTAGTTTCTTTTCTGCTTTCATAACATTAAACAAAATGAAAAGAAAAACTTGCATTTGCATGTATAATAATGTATGTTTTGCAAAAGGAACATTAGGAAATCTGAATTTAGTTTGAGATTCATTGATTTATTTTCTCTCAATTTATTTTCTCTCTTCCCTTAGTAGCTAGGTTCTTCATTGAAAAAGCTGAAAGTGAAATATTGTTTATCATTCTTAGCTTGCATTTTAGGAATTTCATACACATCATCGTGGTGAAACTTTGAAAGGCAAATTGTTAAGAAATATCAACATAAAATTAATATCAATTTACTTAACAACACATTGGAACCATAACGATAACATTTAGAAGGTCTAGGCTAGAGACGTGTTTCAGCGTCATAAAACATAAGAGCTATCGTTAACTTGTCTGCGATACATTTCGAGTGTGATACCTCACTCCACGTACATAAGTATATCGTAGCTCATCCACGTACTTTCAGGTATATTGGGCGGTGTTACAATATGATAATTATAAAGGGGTGCTCTCAATGTGTGGTTTCGCATCAGACAATGCTAATACAGACTTGGGCCTCCACGTACCTTTGGGTATATTAGGGAGGACAAATTTTAGGTGCTATTCATCCATAGTGAACTGAGTCGGCCACCTTGAAATTGTGATACACCGAACACAGCATTCAGGGAGATTACCTGCCCGTACTTCTTGGTTCGCCAGGAGGTATTCTGCAGTTCACAGTTTCTTGGTAAACCCTTTTGCCTAGCATTACCCTCTTTTTTTTTATTTGTTTTTGGATAAACTAAATCAGTAATCATGGAAGAAAAAAATCCTATCCCCCGTCATTCACATAGATTATCTTTAAAACCACCCTTACCACTGGAAGTTACTTCTGGTAGGCAAAGGCGATCACGATCTGCTGAATCAAGTACAATTCGTACCACTAGTGAAACATCATCTTTTAACCCAGAGTTAGCTTAAATTTTTTCCACACATCCCTGTTCGTTTACTGTTGTTGAAACAAAGTCTTCACAGCTACCCGTGGTCATGATCCATTCAATCGATGAGACCATACCTCCCGGACCTGATGTTGTTCAATAAAAAATTGATACAGATCCTATCTCTTCTTTGCCAAAACATCTAAATCCTGAAGTCGAACAACCGGAAGTTGTTCCTACCTTGGTCATCCCACAAAGTTCTGTAGCTATTGAAACTCCTATAATCCACAGTCAATCGTCTGAAATATATTCTGGGCCTGATGGTGAAGTTTTGGGCCTGAAGGTGAAGCTCTTCCTCTTGGTTTAATTTCGATTGAAGAAATCCCCACAAGATGATACACCTTTAACTCCAACCCATTTTGGGGGGGACCTTTACCTGTACCATTCTTTTCCTCGATCATTTCCATCTTATTTTGTTGATCCTATTACCATTCAATCTCCCATCGACTTTTGAGGGTATACATTTGGTGAAACAACCATGTCTGAACTAACATCTTCGGTTGGGTCTGCTATTCCAATTACGTTAGCTCCTACCCTCGCTACTCTGTCGATGTTTACAACCTCACCAAAGTCATATTTTCATGGTGGCCCTTCGGTCCCAACATGTTACAAATCATTATCTGGCACTTTCTCTAGTGCATCTTCACATTCATGGTCTTTGCCAATGTCATCATTTTGTGTTTTAACTGGTAGTCCTATAGTTAGCACTGAACGACATGATTCATTACATCCATCATTAGGGAAATATCAAGTCGGTCCTTTTGGGTCAATTCCTTTAAGTACCATATCAACTGGACTCCCAGAATTCAGAGAACAATATTTTCCATCTTATTATCCTCCTTATGCTGGGGGGAAACCTTTGGTCACCCAATATGAAAATACTCAGTCACTTTTTGGTAAAACTAATGTTGACATGAATGTTTGTCAATGGCTGACCACTCTGCCTATCCAACCACAAAAAATTGTACACTTGTATCAATAGGTTCAACCTGTTACACCCACTTCATTACCACTTGTTAATACATATATACCCTGTTACAGAATCAAAATCCTTTGGTTAATTTACAACAACCTGTATCAGGAATTATTTATTCACAAGATAGTATACCATTTTATGGGGTGTCACAAACACAACCTAGTTATACATATCAACTGAATCCAACTTATGCTAATTTGGGTGGATGGATCCCTTGGCATCCACAGAAAAAAATTCCTCAAACTTTGTTTCAACAAGTATCATATCCATGTTTTGGTCAAGAGAATTCTCAAGCATTTGCTATGCAAAACAACCACTATTTGGGTTACCAGCAACAGATTCCGTATGCTGGTGCTCAAAGACCTGTTGCCCAAGCAATTCCATCTTACCCTGGCTATGCTCGACCTGACCTTAATAGATAGTTGCCTTTTGTTGCAACCTTGGAATTACCAGATTTAAACCAGTTAACCAATGATCCTATAAATTATGCTCCTTGGTGGCCAGTGATACCTCATAAATTACCCTCTGATATTCCTAAATTCAATGGAAACACTGGAGAAGATCCGTCGACTCATGTCAAGACTTATCATTTATGGTGTTCATCAAATTCATTGAATGATGATTCTGTTCGACTACGTCTTTTCCAACATATGCTTACAGGTCCGCCTACTAAATGGTACATTGAGTTACCTAGAGCTTATTTCGACAATTTCACTACCTTAGCTACTATCTTTTTGACCCATTTCTAGTTACCGATCAGATACGAAACTGGAACGAAACTCTTGACCAATTTCAAATAGACTAATGCTACTCACATTTCTGATCATATTCATGAGTGGCGTCACCGTCGATGAATGGTTAAGAAATTTTTTCCCGATCAACTCCTTGCTGAATGGTTCATTAAGTCCTTGTTACCATCTATAAATGAGGATGTGGATAAAGGTGGCGTCGTCACAGAAGAGCAAGTTATTGATCGTGCCTAGTATTTATACATTATTGACACGCTCTATGAAAAAATTCCTAATGCCCCGCGATCTAATTTCAATGTTCCTCCTCAAATAAAGGACTCTCATGCCGAAGACGACTTGATAGGCACTACAAACACACACCACGCTACTGCATTTTATCCTGCTCCTACTGCCAAATTGATGCCCTGCCATTTGACAAAGGAAAAAGTGACAAGCAACCAGGAAGTGAGAAAAAGGGGAAATCAAAGAAAAAGAAAACTTCTAACCCGCAGGAAAGATCATCTGATCAATTGTCAGGACCACGGAAACCTCTTTATCCATGCATAATCTGTAACGAGGAACATTTTGTTAGGGATTTTTCTCACCCTGCTGAAGTCTCAAAAATCATCAAGACTTCCCATGCATCAGCTGCGTTGACAGACCCATTTCCAAATCCAAAAACTAATTTGGTTGTTATGGATGCAACTCATAGTTCCCAAGTGTTAATGTTATCCATCACAAAACCTTCACAAGATATTTTTGTGTCAACGCGGAATAAAGACTATGGTAGTCCAACAAATGATCAACCCACTACCTCGATAACAAATCCATCTACTGAATCAGTACCACCTACTATTATTCCTGAATTGACAATTAAGCCACCAAAGGGAGTAATTCATAAATCGACATATAATCCTCGAGCAAGAGCTGCACAAAATTATAATATAGTTGAAGATTTGGCTCAATCCCCTTCAGCTATGTTTGCTCTTGAGGTATTACAAAATTGTCCCTCCCAGAAGTAGGCTTTATTGTCATCCATTAGTGGAATTGATTCGACTGATTCTAATATTGTCGTCTTTAATCATACAGGCTATGTGCCACAATTACCAGCATAATTTGCATTCTCCATCCAAGTAAATTCTCTCAATCACCTTGCTCATCGCACTATTATTGAAGAGGAAGAATCTACGTGCATTATGTCTCTAAACTCTTGGAAGTCACTTGTCTTGCCGCGATTATCACAATCATCAACAACGTTGAAGGCCTTTGATCGAAGAACATAAAAACCTTATGGTATTATCAATAACCTGCACGTTGAATTAGGGGGAAAAACAATGAATATTGATGTTGAGGTTGTTGACAGACCCCTTGACTATAATATTTTACTTGGAATACCATGGGTATATGCAATGATTGCCATTGTTTCTACATATTTTAGAATGATTTCCTTTCCA
The DNA here is from genome assembly GCA_034641835.2 of Pinus albicaulis. Lineage (NCBI taxonomy): Eukaryota > Viridiplantae > Streptophyta > Pinopsida > Pinales > Pinaceae > Pinus > Pinus albicaulis. The sequence continues at coordinate 331,507,348 of CM076571.1, forward strand.
CATAAAGGTACAATCACATTCGTTAATCAATTATCCTTTTTTGCCTCCGCTTCACAGGTAACTGGAAGCATTCCGTTTTTTCAATTACCCCAAATAGAAATCTAGAACATTGGTGTAGGACTCTTAAAGGATTCCACTTTCATGGGAACCTTTGCATTATTGCCACACGCGACGTCGACGTAAATTGCAAGCATAGTGTTGTTGTGGATTTGACGCACGGGTGTACGAAATCGCATGAGCTTAGAGGGTGTGGTCTACTCTCTAAACTATTGGTAACAGGAAGAATGTGGGGGGAGCTCAAAAGCATAAAACTTAATGGAAATAATATGCTGAAGTATGCTCTGGTTAAACTAAAACTAAAAACACAAAAGAAGCTATATAGAGAGTTCCAAACAGTAATAATGCAAATAATGGCTCGATGGCCTCTTCTTATTAAATGTTCAAAATAAAAGGAAATCTTACCCACTTTCCAAAGGGCCCCTAGGCAATGGCTCTAGGTCCCGATGCATGGATGTTTGCCTTCCAAGTTTTTCCTCTGATGCAGTCTAGCTCTCTCTCTCTCTACTGTGGTGGACTAAGATGTTGGGTGTCCAACTATCGAGTCCTCTTTAGCTCCAACTCCGGGTCACACACAATGCTGGTGTTTCTTGGGCAACTTGGGCCAGAATAACCTTGTGATCACCGTTTGTTCATCTTTTGGTGGGTTTATATAGGTGACCTTCAAATCCTCCTTCCCTCCCTTGGTACATGATGGATGGTGACCCAAGGGAGAGGTGTGATTCCATTGTGTGCTCAAATATTCTTTTGTGTGCTCACATAATGTCTAAGGGGGCACTGGTGGCTATCCTTAGGTGGCTTTCAAATAAGGAGTAACTGTCCTTTGCTTGTTGTGGTCCTGAAAAGTGACTTTTTTCCATTTCCAGGATTGCGCGCTTATCGGGAAAAAATGCACGCAGAAGGCACTCTTCTCAATGGAAAAAGTGCGCATTTGAGCATTTATGACTAGTTCAAACCTGATTTTCTCAAAACCTTAGAGATTTTAAATACTTCTTTATTCCATAATGTATTCTTGTCCTGTAAATCCTTGGGCTCAACATTAATTGATGTTGTCATCTGCTGTATGATTTTCCAGTGTTAACAGTTGCCCCCTAATGTGTGAGATCTAGGAAGAACTGTATAGCCAAAATACATTATAGTTTCTTTTCTGTATCATACGCAGAGAGAGAGAGGCACACGTGTAGAAGTGGAATTAATGACACATACACCGAAATTTCCAAGATAATAAGATACAGGAGCCTGCAAGTAAACAAAATATACAACATATTTAAAAACTTTCAACGAGGCGGGCATGTCCCATGCTTGTGATGCTATGGCTAGTTAAACAAGATTGGCAGATACATGTGCCGTCTGTGCCACTACTATGGTAGTGATGCTGGTGGTTGTTGACAACGATTGTTGATGCCCTCATGGGCGTTTTTTATTTGACGATAGGTGGAATGTGGTACCCATATGTGTAGTCTTGGTATCGAATATCATTACGCAATGTACACATATGTATTGGCTGGGACCTTCCTGTGTAAGCATTTTTTTCAAAGACGCTTATAAAGGCACGGGTCTTCGACGGATCTTGATAAAAGTGCAATGGTTGTAAGGTACGATACCATCGTGACATGAAAGCTTTTGCTATAGTCGAATTTCAAGAGGATCGATGACATCTATGGACAATGATGTCTCCCATAGTGCCACCCGAGGATACCCCTTTGCAGCGGAGGGGTCATCCAAGGTACCGCTTCCTTTTTGGAAAAGAGGTGTTGGGATCGACAAAAAGGAAGCCTTAACCGAACCATGATGGGTTTAACATAGGCATGTTGGTGAGCGGTGGCTAAAAATGGATGATGGGGATTCAGTGGCTCGAGGTCGAAGTATACTTGAGTAGCTTGGCGGCAGTCATAGGTATTTCTGAAGGAAAAATCCTTGAAGTCGGTAGGATTTCCAGGGCGGGTGTGAACCGGCTATGATTTTCGTAATGGTGCATGCATGGGGGGGGTGAAATAATTCGACCAAGGGAGATGGGGGATTGCTGCCATGGGAAAAAAGGTGAAATATGAGGGCGAAGTGTTGAAGGGCATCGTTTGCAGTCTTTGTACACTTACCAAAAGAATAAAATAATGGGGTTTGGTATGTACAAAACACAGAGACGAGTACCCCAAAACATGAAAGAGGGTCGCTCACTGAAGGTGTGAGGATGGTGTTTTGCTGGGGATAGGGGTCCCATTGGTTGGTCTCATGTGCGGGGTTGATGAAGTGGAAGATGTCGCAGATGGGAGTATGCTGATGGAGGTATGGTGGGCCAAATGCGGTGCGTAGAGGTGCGCTTTCAATCTGCTTGTAAAACCTGATCGTCTCGGAAGGGGGTTGAGTTTAAATGGTGAACGTGACCCTATGCACGATATGTAGATGGGAATGAGGTGCTTCTCGGACTAAAATGTATGGCCATGGCATCACTTGTGGGGTGATGTATGGTCTACTTTGGATGACGATAGCCATGGAGGGGAGGCTCTACCGACCATCGCAGACATTTATCATATGCAGGGTGAGGTGATGATAAACGTGGTTGCGTATGAGGACCCTATGGTTTATTTCTAAAGGAGAAATGATGCCAGGATATGAAAATTTTTCTGGGACTCTATCATGCTGAGGGTAGAATGATACCTGCTTCAGAACTTTTAGTGGGTGGTGCTGTGAATGGTCTGTGGTTTATTCCTGCAAAAAGAAACTCCCTCAAGTGAAAGCATCTTCTTTTCATCCAATATTATTGAAAAGCATGAATTTTGGAAAGGAATATGAGAGGGTGCATACTTGACGGCGCTTGAAAAAATATTTCTTTGGAAAGCAAATGTGGGGCATCGCTTTCGTTCATCATGGTATACTAATGATGGTGCAACTTACGGTTTGTATATCAGACCTTCTGATATCCTGTTATGGACCTCCGAAGTTCTGGAAAAGGCCGATAAATATGGGATTATGGCCCTAATCCTATTCATTTGTACTTGCTAAGTTTTGAGAGATCAGAGGTGGTAGCAGAGCCTTTCTTTCCATTGTGGTTAGCCTGTGTACTGGGGATTAGCAATATTATGCCGAGGTAACTTCTATGACGTCCTGCATTTCAATTTTTTCAGTTTGGTGATGCCGGGGGCTGTACAAATTAGGTTTCTACGGCCTCAAAGGGTCTTTTTGTCCTAGATTGCGCGGGCGATCTAGGCAAAGAGGCACTCCCCTTGCGCTTATTTTCGAGGTACAGCCACACAAAGGCGCGCCGTTCCTTTTTTTTTGCGTGCAAGGGCAGGGTTTTTGCAAAAACTTGGGTTTTTGTTGTCCCTTTTGTTGTTTCTCCTCTATACTGATGGGTGCCTGTTTCTTGGCAGGTTGGTGTTGAAAGGATCTCAGTAACAGATTCTTGTGTGAACCTAAGGTTTCCTTTCTCACTAGGATAGTCAATTTCTGCAGGTGGCAGTTGTTTTTATCACAGAGGTGCCTAAATGCTTTTAGTAGCGGGCATACCTCCGACACGTGATCATGACTGGTGAAAATGGTGCATGGTATCATAGTGCTGGCAGAGTAGATAGTGTGAGATTCTACACTACTCGATGTTCCTAATCTGGATGCTTGGAAAGGGTCGGTTGTGGATTAGGTAGTCTTCTGCTTCCATTTTTGCATCGTAGGTTGAGACTTGCCTCCGTTTTTGGTGGGTGGTTGACTTAATGCCGCTCTAGCTGCTCTATGCTTGGGGAGATGTGTACACTTAAATTTATGATGAAAGTGTGAGAAAATTCAGAAATAAGTGCGTGTGATTTTCTCCTGATTAGAGAGAAGTTTTTGAGGGAGAGGCGAGATTACGCAAAGAATATTTGGAAGGGGTTTGAGTTCTCTACATTAATTGACGTGGTGATCGTTCATGTCACATAGGCTACATTTTATCCTAGCCTTTGCCTGGGGCACACGTGGCTGGTGTGTGGTCTTATCAAGCTTGACACACCATTGTGGTGGTGGGGACGTTAGGTCGACGATGTATCTTTTATGCCATTCTTGGAGATCGCTCGTCCTCTTTCCTATGGCATTAATCATGTTGATAGTGGGATGGATCCATGAGACATAAGGAAAATGCCGGTCATAATGATAACCCTGACATATCAAGTAAAATATCCATGATATGGGGGTCCCATCATGCTTGGTCTGAGGCCAGGCGGGGTACCAACGTCACAATGCTACTAAGTCAGGGCAATGGACTACTATATGGTCCGTCTACTTGCATAACGTGCATGCAGGTGGCTTTCGTGAAGTGCCTTTAGGGGTAACTATGGGTTCCCTGCTAGGCCATTCTTCGGCTGACAAGAACATGATAGACCTGTTCATCTCCTCTGCTTGGGTCATGGAGCTACTGATGGATTCAGCATCCATATTGTCTTCTTGGGAAAGACAAACTATGGCTGAGCAGAGGCTAGCAAGGGCTAACCGGAAGCGAGGTATGTAGTGAAAATCCTCCAATAGGTGATTGTTGGTGCATAATGGGCATGTGAATTGTGCTGCCCATAGCCCCACGTAGTAAACCCTTTCGATTGGATACCATCTGTGAATGAGTTCGAATGCGGCACACTCTTCGAGGTAGTGGCCATGTTCATTGCATAGTGTGCAATGTATAATGGGCATTACTGGGGGGTGCTCTACAAATCAGTGCTCCTCTTGTAAGTATAGGATGGTACACAGCTCGTTATTGATAGATTGGGTGGGGGGATCCTCTTGATAGGATCGCTCGATTGTGTGTAAGGCATCCCTATACCGTGGTATTTCTGGAAAATGGTGGGTATAATGTCGATAGGTGTCACAGAGGGTGCATGCGCGATTAGTACGAAACGATTTTCCTGTACTTTTGGTGGCAAATTCCTTTTTATAGGAACACTGTGTCGAGGTGCCTGCCTCGCAGCCGAGGAGTGGTTTTTCTTCATCTAACTCTGGGAATATGTGGGTAGGGTGTCCTGTGACATCACATATAGTGCAGGCTAATAAATCCCTTTGCATGGTGGGTGTCACCACTTTCTTTCCTTTCTTGGCGATTTTCTTTGTCGTGGTCACTGGTTTCACAATGGGAATTTCCCTTGCAGGGGCGATTTCTACTGCTACTTGGGTAGGTTGGGGCTCCTCGGGGCTAGGGGGCTTTAACCCAAATGCAATAATGTTGGTAGCTGGTGTTCCTGGAGGAGGAATGAGATACCACACTAGGAATTCCAATGATATATTGGGTAATACCAGTGTTGCCAAGACCTGTTGGGAGGTGAAGCTAGGAGGTGGATAGAGGAAGAGAGTTTGGGAGGTGGCATAGATTAGGGAGGCAGCAGTAGCTCATGCCTCGGTGTCATTAATACTTGAGTTTGTGTCCTAACTAACCTCAATGCTTGATGTGGAAATCATGCATACTAGGGGCCCTGTGGCATCGAGCGATACCTTAGGGATAATGGGAGGATCTCCTAGGAATGACCCTAGGAAGGACGAAAGTTTGAATTGGCCAGCGCCATATTCTTGATACTGTAAAAGACCATTTGTGGCTATATCTACATAGGGTAGAACCATATCTGTGTTGGTCAAGGGATTATTTTCACTGTGCGTCAACTGGTCTACTGTGATGATTCAATCCTCGTGGGGGAGCATCATGATGCGGAAAATAGAGGATGTTATAGCAGACATGGCGTACATGTAACTCCACCCAAGGAGTATATTGTAATCCAAGTGAGCATCCAAGACTTCGATTTTTATGTGGACCTTCTTTCCAGCCAAACAGACCAGTACATTTTGGAAGAGACCGATGGGGGGTTGAGGGACGACCGTCGTATGTTATGAGTGTGATGATGGAAGGTTTAAGTTCGGGGGCTCATAACTTCTGCCATACATTCTTTAACATGATGCATGTGGATGCACCCTCGTCAATGACACATTGGTGAATAGTGATATTCTGTACCGATACTGGTATCTGGAAGGCAACCATGGAGGGAAGCCTAGGGGTGGCTTTGTCTAAGTCAAAAGCCATCATGCGCATGTCAGCAGGGTCGACGACGCCTAATGCGGAAATTAGGGCTTTCCGTTGCTTTGGGCATGACTGCAGTACTTCCAATGCGGACATAGAAGTAGGTGATTGAGCTAAATCATCTATGATTCTCTAATTGTGGGCTGCTTTGGAGTAGCTACCTACTCGCCTATTAGGCCCTTTTACCATTTTTTGCAACGGTTCCAAAGGAATATTTGGAATGGTTAAAGGTGCAGTCGACGCATTCGTACTAGCCCTTGACGTACTAGTGTCTAGTGGGGTGTTGTAGCTGCAATTCCGAGTTTGGAAAAGAATTTCTTCCCTAGCCATGTAAATTACATGGTTTTTTTTCCCGGAATCGTCAGGGTTTTTCTGTTGAGTGCTGATCGTTCCTTGATGGGGGAAGGGTTGTTGCATAACTGCAGTTGTCTGGGAAGATCCTCCTTGTCCATGGTTACTCTGAAGTTTTTTAAGCTCAAGGAGTTTGGGACAGTGGTGAGTATAGTGTTCATACTCACCACCTATTGAACAAGAATGGTTTGTTCGTAGAGGTGGCATTTTTCCTTGCTTTTGGGCATTGCTTGGCTTCTAGTTCTCATTCCGGTTGGAGTTACCTCTAGCCTGAGATCGCGATAGGCGCTGTTGGTTGCTGCCCCCTATCCAGGGTTCCCTTTGGGATTTTTTTTTACCTTTCTCTTAACCACATTAGGAGGATAATTCTCCTGATCATACTGGTGTGGTTGATTTTGGGATGACTGCACAAAGTTCACCTGTGCATTGTTTTGCGTAGGTGGGTTATGTGCTTGGGACTGAGCATATTGCATTCCCATGTTTGCACCTGGCCGTTTGGGGGGGAGTTATTTCATCAGTTTTTCTTCCTGTGTATTTGGTCCCCTCAGCTGGAGGATAAGGTCCTCCTTGGTGATACGCTGGCGCCCTATTAGTCAAATATTGCTGCTACATATGATGACTTTGAAATCCAGGTTGAGACATGTTCTGGGTAGACCCATGTGCGTAACCAGGATTCTGACTGCTGCTGCCTAGGCACCCTTGGGACATTGACCCAATAAGTCCGTCTGCAGAGTTAGACGCACCTGGAAATTCTTGATAATATTGCAGGCGTGGGGTGTTGAGCAGGATATTGTACATGTATCCTGATTGCATGTAGATCAGTTCAAGCTGTTGGGCTTTACTGATTGCATCCTCTTCGGATGTGGGGTTATGTTACACCACATACTTTGAAATCTCCACCATCAGAGTTTTAAAGAATAGATCTAAAAGGACTCGGTCGTCGAGTTGTGCTTTGCATAAACTGAAACACCGTCTCCACTCATGGAGATGTTCTAAAATATGGGTAGAGGGGGATTGTCTGAAATGAGTCAATAACTACATTCCTGAATCGTGGTGAATGGGTAACTGAAAGTATGTGGGGAATGCGGTAGCGAGGGCGCTAAATTTTCTATGTGAAACAAGGGGTCGCTCTACGTACCATTTCACGGCCACTCCCGTAAGAGTGCGTTGAAACAACCTCAACCGAATATTATCGTCAATGATGCTATTCGATGAGCACCACAGGTGAAAGGTCATTATATGATTTCCTGGGTCTTCTGCTTGCTTGCCTTCAAAATTTGGTATTTCTGAAGGGAGCTTCGTGGGCATGGGAGGCCAATTGGGGTCGTGTGTGATGGGGTCATTGGTGAGCTTGGTCAAATCCGGTAGATTTAACACCACTAAGAAGGGTGAATGGGAGGTTGATGCCATGGAAACATGTGAAGACATGAAGTTTTGGTTAGAATGAGGGTTAGTCTGTGACGTACCCTGTTGTGAATTCAGCTGGCTTCCCGTATGGGATGCACTCCTCTACCCCCAGGGGACAGGGGGGAGTGGTGTGTGGTGTGGTGTTGGGAGACTGACTAGGGTTCCAAACTAAGGTTTCTCCAAGAAAGGAGGAACCAACCACTGTGGAAATGTTCCGTCTTTGATGCCTAAACGGCAAAAGACCTAGAACCCCTCTCGATAATGGGGGGAGGTCCAAAAGACACCTAGACCAACGAGGTTCCATTGGAACCATCTAAGTGTTGAGCAGGTTAGGTTTTGGGAAAAAATATTGAGGGGATCGAGTCTATGATCATGACAAATTTATGGCCACATACATAAAACAAAGCGAAAATGAAATGAATTTTCCTTTAACTTAATCTATGTGATCAATCAAGCAAAAAAAGATTTTTTTGTTTGCACATGATACTCAAAATCCTAGAAGACTTAATACATCCTCACACACTCAAAATTAACTGGGCCTTGAGAGGATTTCTTGTGAGTGCTGGCACAACGTCTCGTAAGAGCTAGTGACTCCCGCAGTCAGCCGAAGAGAATCAACCAAGGTAAGGGTAGAGGTTCTGGCGCTTGCTTGCACCATCACCTATAGGGTAAAGGATGCCCTAGTTTTGGCCACTAAGAACCACCGTCCCACATGAGTGTTCAAGTCTTGGGCTTCTTGGTAATCAGCTAACAATACTGAGTATCAGCCGGGTCAGGTAGCCCTAACTGATACCGCACGCACTGCGCGTAAGCCTAACCCCCTCTAAATCGGGTCTTTGCCGCGCTCAGGTTTTATTTTCTGTGGGGTGATAGGTGGATTTTAAAGCTCCCTAAAACCACAACTTCTATGTTTCAATGTGAAGTGTGATCAAGGTGGCTTATTGGATGCCTACCCCCTTGATCCTAACTTAATCTATAAATTCTCTTGTGGCCCCTGTGGGGAGAATTTAGTGAGTTGGTTTAAGTTATTTTTAGGTGGATTTATTTTCTTAGTGGGTGAATGTGTGTGGGAATATGGTGAAAAATCTCATAATTTGAACATATGGATATCGGTGATCCTTTAAAAAAGTCCCCTAGTTAAACTATGTGACGTTGTTCCTTGATCAAATAGAAAGCATTTGCGGATAATAGGCCGCTTCCAAACCCTCCTAGTTAGTCTATGTGAGTGACTAAAGGGAGATGGTGAATCATGAATGTAGAGCGTTCATATGATTGTCTAGGGTCACCAAATGGTGCAAAGACAGTAGAGATTACTTGCTGTAATTGGCGATTCAATCCTAGTCCCGCAATTTCCTAAATGAAAAAATTGAATTTAAACTAAACAATTTCTACACTAGCTTATGCATATGTGGCTTTGATCCACTTACTTGGACTATTTAAGCTAAGTGTGCATACGAGAATGTGAAAAAAACATAAATCGTTTGGAAAGCAATGGTTAATTCGCCCCCTACTTAAACTATGTGAACACTTTTTGCAAAAACCAACTTAAATGAAAACTAACTAAATGCCTACAGAAAGCAGAAAAAAATGAGTTCTCAGAAGCTGTGGGGTATCAATACAGGTGTTGGCAGATACATTAGGGGCTTCCCAACACACTTACAAGCAGAAAAAAAGTAGAAAATAGGGAGAAAAAAAATCTCTCTTCAATTTTCACGCAAAAGCCCTTGACAGGTGCGCCTTCCTACACGCAGGTCAGTCCTGAACGTGCAATGCGCCTTTGTGTGGGAAAACTACGCGCAAAAATCCTGCAAGTAAAAATATTAGGAGCTGCCTTCTTCAGTCTGTCACCTCAGTGAGTCTAGGGACTGCAAGATGGGTTAGAGGACTATCAGCTCCTCTCCATCATAGACAAAGGGTCTCCTGCAAAAGATGGCACAACCACATAAACTTGAAACATGTCAGTGGAGTCGCCAATCCTGTTGATGTGGATTCGACGCACGAGTGTACGAAATTGCACGAGCTTAGAGAGTGTGGTCTACTATCTAAACTATTGGTAACAGGCAGAATGTGGGGGGAGCTCAAAAGCATAAAACTTAATGGAAATAATATGCTGAAGTATGCTCTGGTTAAACTAAAACTAAAAACACAAAAGAAGCTATATAGAGAGTTCCAAATATTAATAATGCAAACGATGGCTCGATGGCCTCTTCTTATTAAATGTTCGAAATAAAAGGAAATATTACCCACTTGCCATAGGGCCCCTAGGAAATGGCTCTAGGTCCTGATGCAAGGATGTTTTCCTTACGAGGAAATGCCAGGCATAGATACTAGTATAGTTGAACACACTATTAATATGTATCTTGATGTCAAACCGGTTCGTCAACGACTTCGTCCTGTTCATCCAAAGAAATCCTCTGCCATCAAAGAATAAGTTGAAAAACTTTTGCGTGCTGGTTTCATTTACCCTGTTCTGCTAACTGAATGGGTTTTCAATATCGTTCCTGTTATGAAAAAACAAGGAACCATTAGAGTGTGCGTCGATTATCAGGATTTTAATCATGCTTGTCCAAAAGACAACTATCCTACTTCCTTTATTGACCAAATTATTAACGATTGTGCTAGATGTGAAATATTCTCGTTCATGGATGGATTTTCCAGCAACAATCAAATCAATATCCGCCCAGATGACCAAAATAAGACAAAATTCATCTGTCCCTGGGGCACATTCGCAAATAGGAAACTTCCGTTTGCTATAAAGAACACTGGGGAAACTTTTTAAAGAGCAATGTATTATGCTTTCAACGACATCAAGCACATTGTTCAACCATATCTAGATGATTTACTAGTGCATTCACGAAATCAGATTGATCACCCGATGCATTTGAGAGCCATTTTCTTACGCTGTCGACACTACAATATACGCCTCAATCCACATAAATGTGTGTTTTGTGTTGGTTCTGGTTGATTGCTCAGATTTGTAGTCTCAAAAGAAGTAATTAGAATAGACCCACTAAAGGTTCAGGCCATTCTTGATTTTCTTGCACCATCTGTTAGGTCCCTATATCACTAGTATATTCCTTTATTATGGTTATTTTAACCCCCTTATTGTTATTATTGAACCCTTGTAACCCCCATTTTGTTATTATTGTGCCCTTAAATTATTATTGTTAGGTCGGCTAGGATTACATTGTGGCCCACTAGGATTACATTATGGCCCCATGGACTCGTATATATAGAAAGGAGGTTTTGTGAATTGTATCATCCAAGAATTGTTCATTTATGTAATGTATTGGAGGTTGCCCCCTCGAAGTGGCTCATTTCTAAGGCGTTTATATCTCTTTTCTTCTCTTTTTGAGTTGGTTACACAACATTTTGTATCAGAGCTTTGGGATTCTAGGGTTTCGCTGCTCCAAACAGGTCATCGTGGCATTTTCGCTATAACTTTTTTTCTACGAAGCTTCAGAAGCTGAAATTTTTAGGGTACGAAGCTGAAATCTTGAGGAAGTTTGTATAAAAATTTCAGAGCTTGGTTCGCAATATTTTCGGAGATATGATCTGTGGAAGTTAGGTATTTTTTCAGGCTCCTAAACAGGTCATCGTGGCATTTGCGCTATAAAAACGTTTCTATGAAGGTTCAGAATCTGAAATTCATATGGTGCGAAGCTGAAATCCTGAAGAAAGTTGCAAAAAATTTCAGAGCCTGGTTCGCAATATTTTTGGAGATATAATCTGTGGAAGGTAGTGCTTTTTCAGGCTCCTGAATTTCATCTCAAAGAGGTGATCGTGGGAAAATTTCAATAACTCTCTCTCTTGGCATCGGATTTGAGTGCCGTAAAAAGTGGTTGCAAGTACACGGACCGCAGTATTTTGGCTATCAATTTTAGAGACGAAGGACAAAACAGTGACACGTGGAAATCCGTACAAGTTCGCTATACTGAACCAGTCCAAAGTTGGGTCATTGTGGGAGATTGGAAATAACTTTGTCTTGAAGAATCCAAATCAGATCATATCTGTGGCATTTGAAAGACAGTTCAAAAGGCTACTACAGAAGTGAATTTTAGATATTGAAGATTCTCAATTACAGATATAATTGAATTTCAATACAGAGCTCCTAAAAAGCAAGTAAAAGGTGTGTATTTTTTTCCAATTGCATAAGTCTTGTTTGAAGAATCAAGTTGAATTGATTCCAAGGGAATATTGTAGAATTACAGTCGAGTATTGGATTCTAAAAATGGCCCTAAAAATAATTCAAGCCCATTAAGCCTTTAGAAGGCTCTACTATGACTCATGAAGACGAAGAATGGCAACATGACATATCAAAATTTAAGAGCAAGTGCAGCAAATTTCGCTCTCCTTGAAAAACGACAAAAAATGAAATGGAAGTTTTGAAGAAAGGTGTGGAAGCTAGGATGGATGGTTTGAAGGAAGGCCTGGAAGCTAATATGAATGGTTTGGAAACTAATATGGATGGCATAGAAGTGGGCATGAAAGCTAATATGGATCACATGGAAGCTAAGATCAATGAAAAAATTAAAGACAACATGGAAAACATGAAGAATGATCTAAAAGTAGACATAAAAGGTTTGGAAAATTTGATAAAAGAAATTTTTCCTAATGGTGAAAAGATAGTAGAGGAAACTCAAGATGAGAACAAATAAATGTTAATCGTGATTTCATAAACTCTAATGTTGGAGGGAAAAACCACCATATTCCGAAAATGGATATGAGAAAGTTTGATGGAAAAGATCCTATAACATGGATACTACGGATGGAGCAATATTTTGATCTCAATAATGTGTAAAACACACAAAAGGTACGCATTGAAACTTTACATTTAGAACAAAATACATTTGTATGGTATCGATGGCTTTGCTCCCATAAAAAAATTGTCACTAGGTGAATTTTTATGGAGGAAATGATAGCACATTATGAGGATACGAAGAGCAACACCTTCTTTAGCCAATTGATAAATCTCAAAAAAAATGGTTTAGTGGGGGTGCACATTGAGGACTTCCAAAAATTGAATATAAAGGTAACTGATATTTCAGAGGAACACAGGATTGATCTCTTCATAGGTACTTTAAAGGGTAACATCCAACATGAAGTTTGCATTTCGGAACCTGATTCATTGGAGAAGGCATTCAGGTTGGCCAGAAAAATTGAATGTAAAATTATGGCGATAAGGAAGCCTACCACTTACTTCTATAAAGAGGTAAGTGTTGCTTTACCTAGATTTCCACAACCTACAAGGTTGACACCACAACAATTGGAAGAAAAGAAACCAAAGGGCTTTCTTCTGAGTTGTGATAGAAAATACTGCCCAAGGAGTCCTTAAGTGTCTTTTAGAAAAGAAATTATTTTACATAGATTGTGAAGAAAGAAGAAAATGAACAAGAAGAGGATATACACCCGGGACCAGGCCTAGAAGAGGAAGAAATGAATGCGACCATATCATGTAATGCAACGGCAGCGAGGAAAATTCACTCCTGAGCCTCTCGAAGTTCACGAGGACGGATCAAGAAGAAAAAGGTAATAGTGTTGATTGATTCGGGTAGCACCCATAATTTTATTCATTGTAATTGTAAAATTAAAAGCTGTTTCCTATACCCAGACACCATAATGTCAAGTGATGGTTGAAAATGGAGGAACTATAAATTGCTCTAGAAAATGCCATAATATCAAGCTAACCATGGGGGAATATGTATTGAATAGTCCAATGCTTTCCATTCCTATGGGAGGTGCTGATGTTGTACTAGGAGTACAATGGTTACAGTATTTGGGGAAGGTAGCTTTTAATTTTCAAGAACTTTTCTTGAATTTTTTCAGAAGGAAAGGAATTCGAATTATGGGGTATTGCAGGGAAGCCAGGAAAGATAATAATCTCTAATGTCATGACAAAGCTTCTGAAGAAAGAACAATGAGGCATAATTGCACAATTATGTTCACTAGAAGTTCCAAAATCAAAATCATCTATTTCTCCATATCTCCAAAAGGTCTTGGACAATCATTCCAAGGTATTTGATACTCCCAAAGTACTCCCACCTATTCATGATCATGATCATGCTATTCATTTGATTCCGGGAAGTGTTCCTCCAAAATCTGGCCTTACAGATATCTTTATGTCCAAAAGAGTGAAATTGAACGTATGATTGCAGAAATGTTAGAGGCTGGTATAATTCAACCTAGTCAAAGTCCTTTCTCTGCTCCAGTAGTATTGGTGCACAAGAAAGATGGATCGTGGCACATGTGTCTGGATTATAGGGAGCTCAATAAGCTCACCATTAAAGACAAATTTCCCATTCTGACGATTGATGAATTATTGGATGGATGCATTGGGTAATTTATTTTACCAGCGAGTTGGATCTTCGTTCGGGATATCATCCAAATTAGAAGGAAGGCGAAGATATTCTAAAAACGACATTTCGAACTCATGAGGGTCATTATGAATTTTTGGTCATGCCTTTTGGTCCACGATGCACCTTCTATATTTCAAGGGTTGATGAATTCCATTTTCAAACCCTTCCTTAGAAAATTTGTGCTAGTATTTTTTGATGATATACTAATCTACAGCGGGTCTTGGAAGGATCATGTTCAACATGTTGACAAGGTGCTCAAACTATTGGAGGAGGAACAATTATATGCAAAAACATCCAAATGTTTTTTTGGAGTACAAGAGGTGCAATATCTGGTTCATATTTTATCTCATGAGGGTGTTAAGGTAGACCCTAACAAAATTAAATCCATTAAGGAATGGAAAGTCTCTGCAACCATAAAGAAGTTGCAAGGATTTCTCGGGTTAACGAGGTATTATCTCAAGTTTGTTAAGAATTATGGGAGAATAGCAGCACCTCTAACAACATTATTTAAGAAAGATGCATTTTCATGGACTCTGAAAACAGCCAAGGCCTTTGAACGTCTTAAGGAGGCAATGTGCCATGCACCGGTCTTAGCTACGCCAAACTTCACAAAAACCTTTATTGTGGAATGTGATGCCTCAGGAAATGGAATTGGTGTAGTTTTGATGCGGGGGGGGAAGACCCATTGCTTTTGAAAGTCGATCGATCAAAGGAAAGTATTTACGAAAACCTATTTATGAGGAAAATGTTGGCAATATGACCTGCACTAAAGAAATGGAAACCTTACCTAATGGGAAGAAACTTCAAGGTAAAAAATGATCATGATAATCTTAAAAACTTTTTGGAGCAAAGACTATCTTTAGAAGAGTAGCAAAAATGGGTCACAAAGATGTTGGGTTAAGACTTTGAAATAATCTACAAAAAAGGGAAGCTAAATGTTGTTGTGGATGCACTCTCAAGAAAGGATAAACATGTGGAAGCAATTCTTTGTGCATTTATATTATCCAACCAGATTGGATAACTGAAGCAAGGGATGAATGGAAGAAGGACGAAGAAGTGTGGACACTCATTCAAAAGTTGCGGCAAGATCCTAGTACATCTGATATGTTTAAGTTGGAAAAATGATTCCTTATGGTACAAAGATCGCTTATATCTTTGTAAGAATTCCCAACTAAAACAAAATATTCTTTTGGAATTGCACACCTCTCCCTTAGGAGGACACTCAAGATTTTTAAAAACTTATCACAGGGTGAAGAAAGAATTTATTTTGGGATGGCCTTAAATATGATATTCAAAAGTTTGTGGTGGAATGTTTGGTTTTCCAGCAAAATAAAGTTGAGGCAATTAATACCACAGGTTTGCTAAATACTTTATCCATTCCAAGTCAATGTTGGGAGGACGTTTCAATGGATTTTATCACGGGTTTACCTAAGTCTGAAGGAAAGAGTTTCATCATGCTGGTAGTGATAGACTTACCAAGTATGCACACGTTTGTGTGTTATCTCATCCATTTAAAGAAAGTACGAGTTGCTACTACATTTATGGATAGAATTCAAAAAACTACATGGAGCCAGGGGAGCCAAAGGGTTATTGTGAGCGACAGAGGAATCCCATTTTCTGCAAAATTTTTGGACGGAGTTATTTTCTTGTTTGGGTACTCAATTAGCTCATAGCTCATCTTTCTCATCCTCAATCGATGGTCAAAGTGTGAGATCGTAAATAAATGTTTGGAAGGATATCTTCGTTGTTTTAACTGTAGTAATAATACAGCAGGTCAAAATGAATTCCCCTCTTATTTGAATGGTGGTATAACACTTCACTTCCATTTTTACTTATAAAAATGACCCCATTTTGGCACTTTATGAATCATCACCATCCATCACATCATATTAAGAAAATTTGAAGGTTCAAGCAATGGAAGATCACATCGAGCATCAACAACAAGTTCTCCAACTCTTAAAGGATAACCTAAATTTGGCACAAAATCGAATGAAGCAACAGGCATATCAACATCGTAGCAAGAGAAGTTTTGATGTAGGAGATTGGGTTATTTTACGGCTACAACCATACAAACAAATGTCCCTCAAGCAAGCTAAGAAGGATAATAAATTATCGCCAAAGTACTATGGTCCTTACAAGGTGTTGCAAAATATTGGTACTATGGCATACAAATTGGAGCTTCTTGCTTCTTCGCGAGTGCATCCAGTTTTCCATGTTTCATGCTTAAAGAAGGTTATAGGTGAAAATATTATAGTTCAAACAATATTGCCGGAACTTGATGAGGAAGGAAAAATAATATTGGAACCTGAAGCGGTCACGGAAACAAGAACTCGACAGCTACGAAATTGATCAATTTCAGAGAATCTCATCAAGTGGAAGAACTTACCCACTGAAGATTCTACATGGAAGGATGAGAATTTTACACAAAAGCACCCAGAGCCTCTCAAGCATTGAGGACAACACTTTTTGAAGGAGAGGGGCATGTTAGGTCCCTATATTACTAGTTTAGTCCCTTATTTTTGATGGTTTAACACATATTGTTATTATTGAACCCTTGCGCCCCTATTTTGTTATTATTGTGCCCTTAAATTATTATTTTTAGGTCGGCTAGGATTACATTGTGGCCCACTGAGATTACAGCCATGGCCCCATGGACTCGTATATATAGAAAGGAGGTTTTGTAAATTGTATCATCCAAGAATTGTTCATTTATGTAATGTATTGGAGGTTTCCCCCTCGAAGTGGCTTATTTCTAAGGCGTTCATATCTCTTTTCTTCTATTTTTGGAGCTGGTTACACAACACCATCAATCTTAATTCAGATACAAAAACTTCAAGGAAAGGCTAACTTCTGAGAAGGTTCATTCCAAACTACACCCATATGGCCAAAGGATTTACTCGATTATTGAAAAAGGGGGTTACCTTCTGTTGTGGAGGTAAATCCCCTCTGCGGACAGAGGCGATCCCTACTAGCCCAGACCGGGTCTAGAAATATTCATTCACGCTACAGTGTAGGTTCCTAATTGCAAATAAACCAACTAGCGATGAAGGCTTACCTGGAATCCAACGTTGTTGCTTGTAGAAGAGGTAGCACTCCCGTTCCTTAGCCTTGGCAGATCACAATCCCCACGATCTCCGTGATGGACACCTGCACATGCGAGAAACAAAACAAACGCAAGAGTAAAATCCAGTAGATGCAACTATATGTCAGTCAGAAAGGACATAACTCATTATTATAAACAACAACAAGAGTGGAACCATAACCAATAGTCGTTTATTATTAACCAATCAAAGGAAAATTACAACCAAGTTCTGACGCTAAATTCTCCTTCGGAGGGTCGCCAGCAGAGCACGTCTCGAAAAGACTGTCAAGGGTGGGACAAACCTCTCTCTTCGGATCTTGACAATAGTCTCCTTGCTTGAATTTGGCCTTAGGGGAATAGTCGAGGCTCTTTCAGCATAAGGCTCTTGAGAATTTGGGAACTTGAAGACTAGCTTGCCATGGAGATGGGAAGCTTTTATAGATGGATGAAGGGGATTTGGGATCCCTATAATCATGGGATTGGCCCTATCATCAAGGAAGCTTCCATGAGAGGTGGCAAAACACTTCCTCTCTATGGAAATCCATAGCCAAACCTCCCAACTCAAGATAGATAGCAGTCCAGGAATTTGTTAGGATGAAACTTCTGCCATTTATTTTTAAAAAACACTCCTTAAATTGGCTGGCGCAAGTGTGAATCTGGGACAGAGCGCCAATTGGCGTGACCTCTTTGAAGGATTTTCCCCATTGGTGCGAGTGCTGAACTGGCTACCTGCGCCAATGCAAAAAGGGCCATTTTTAGAGTTTTTCACAAGGAGATGTCTTCAAGGGGGTGAAAGTACATGTTTAGGGGAATGCCATGAAAGTATTTCCAAGTTATGTCACTGCTCACAGGTCACAAAATGAGCCCTCAAATTTGCGAGACGGGGATTACAGGGACGGTGAAAAATTAATGTGTAACAGATGCCCCCTAAAGCATGAGGCCCGAGAGAGAAAGAGGGGTGAAATGCTTTACGAGAATGTGTCCAACTGAAAACTCCGCCGTCGGAGAAACTGCATGAAGAAGTAATACTGATGTCTCAAATACATGATATATATGTGGTATGGGCACAGCCATCCATAACAGAGTATACAATAATCCAGATCCAAGGAATGGACGCAGTCATCCAGTGGGGATCGATAAATAGAATCAGGTATGGTCACAGCCATCCAGTACGTGAGTCATGTAAATAATCATAATAATCCACAAAATCGTAGCCTGGATTACAACAGACACAATACAGGGTCTTGCGCTCCATCTCAATCCGAACACAGCACAAGTTCAAGCATGCGAATAAGTGAGCTGAAGTCGAACATGCAAGAACATCGTCTGATTACTAGCCAATGATGAAAGCTGTTAACAGACACGAGAGGTACCACCAATAATGACAATGGCCCTCAAGTTACTACAAGTACAATCTACGACATGTGAATCAATGAGCTAGCGTCAAACACCGGTAGAATCACTCGATCGGAGGCCAATGATGAAAACCTCGCGTCGAATGCGAAGAACCTGCCATTGAGGCATGCAGGCTCCAAGGCACCAGAAGGGAGTCTCTAGATCAGCTTCCTGGATAATGAGCTGAAGTCGACAAGAAGTGACCTTGATTGAAGGTGGTCCATAGTGTTTCCCACATCATCGATGCGAGACAGAGGAACATAGTGTTTTTTTGAATCACGATCAGATGAGAATCAGAGGAAGGTTGGTACTTGCAGAGGTCAACTTCTCTTGAACATATGAACGACACGATAGTGGACTTGGCAGTATTTGACATCAAAAGATCAGAGGTCATAGTGACGAGGCAAAGAGTAGATGAGAGGTCAAAAGGGATTACCCAAACCCATGGAGGCAAGTGAAAAAACGAGATGAGATGTCCCCAACCCGACAAGAATGCAGACAAGTGCCATGTTCAAGAGCGACATACTGTCGACACGACAATGATGCTGGTTCCATTTTTTCCCCACCATTTCTGGCGAGTACCCAAATAATTTTTGATAACAAGCTTGAAGGGGATAGCATATGCTTGTAATATAAGTCCGTCCTTGGGACGGATCCACCCTAGTACATTTAACGAGACCTAGGAAGGAAAGACTCGAGTAGCGTCATTATGACTGAATCCGATGTCATCAGGCTTTAACGAGTCTGAAAAAGGAAGAACTCAGCATCTTTTCATGTTTAGAGAGTTTGAAAAGACATCAGAAAAGTAAAATCCAAGGATCCCTTTTTGTAAATAGCTCCTCAGATTTGAAAAGGTAGAAAAATATGTCTAAGAAAACCTCCTAGTCGCGATAGGCTAGGGTATCCCTTTTTCGTAAATAATCTATCCCAACCCGAAAAAGGGGTAAACGTATACTGGGTAGATGTCGTTTCGCAGCCACTTTAACGAGATTGAAACGACAAGGGCCTCGACAATATTTTCATGTTTAGAGAGTCAGAAAAGAGCTGAAAGATGACTCCAAAATGACTTTTTCGTGTTTTTACCGAGTCCGAAAAAGTATAAAATACAACTCGTTTCACCGTTGAAGTCGCGTAGAAACCTGTTGCTGCACACAGAGGCAAGTGTAAAATCCATTTTCGAAAAAATACATCAAAATATTAAAAAATGACTTTTAAAACCTAACAAGATTCCAAAAAGTTATAAATAGTCTCAAATGGTAAAAAACAAAGTCAGTTTTACTATTTACCCCATTCGAGAGCAACAGTGGTCCACTTTGGTGTGCAAACTTCTGACAGCGATTGCGACAGATCCGGGCTACCGTTCAGATTTCCGTTCATTCCGGGTAAGAGGCGCTTCCCTGTACTCCATTTTAATCCATTTTTTAATAGTTTTCCATTGCTCATTAGATTTATGTGGAAGAGTTTTGTAATTTTAGGGCTCCGCCCATTGGCGCGGGTATCAAGCATGGACCCACGCCAATGGCCTTTTGTATATAAAGAGCCCGCGCCAATGGCGCAATTTAGTTTTCCGCCTTAAATTTCTGATTTGTGAGTGATTCAAATGGATTTCCAAGCATAACGGAGATCTAATCAAGGGTTTTTGACCATGTTGATGCAGGCAACCGAGTACAATGGTGATCGAATGGAAAGAGAGGGAGCATGGGGAAGAGGATGAATTAGCAATGGAGAATGAAAATTGTATGAATGCTCTCAAGAATTGTGGGCTTAAAAAGTTTTTCCTAACACCTTGCTTACGAGCTCAACCTGAGCTTCTACAATACCTGATCAGTATTTGGGATGAAAATGAACAAGTGTTCAAGCTGCGGGATCAAGTACTAGAACTGGAGGTTTCTGACGTATACTTCATAACCAGACTATCGCGCAGAGGTCCAGTGCCCATATTGACAGGGAGAAGACCATCTGGTGAAAATATGGAGCAGGTAACGGCGAGGGTGTGCCCAAGGGCACGAATTGGATCAGGAAGTGGAAAGGTAGACATTCACACTGTCGAGGATCTAGCACTCAGAGTAGTGCTACACACCATTACATGAGCTGCAGGATTGCAAGCTCCACATGAGGTGACCAAGGCCCAACTCATACTAGCCTCAGAGTGTATGAGTCCTACACTGTTTGACTGGGCTATAGCAGTGACAAGCAACATGAAGAGACAACTCACGAAGTGCAAGCAAGCCAAACTGAAGCAGTTTGGCTATGGTTCTATCCTGGTATCGTTCATTCTGGAATGACTACCAATCTTCCAGGGCAAAGGGGCCATAGTAGTTGAGCCGGTACCACGAGAGCCGAGAATGTCTCACTGGGCAGCACTGATGCCCAGAGCAGGAGGGGGGCCAATAGATGTCTTGGAGGCTGGATTTTTTTGGGTGGCTACGGCGTCAGTTGATCATAGTCGAAGATTGGCCATATGCAGGGACCGATTTCATTGGTGATCCAGATCTTCCACTCCCAGAGGGAGTTGACTGGGACGAGGAGTTGGGTAAGATCGTCTTTTTGATTTTGTGTTTTATGATTTTTTTTGTTAATACATGTCATTTCTGACAGAATTTTTATGCATATGCAGATTTTGGCCCAGAGCGACCTACCGGTATGTCTCCTATTTCATGGAGAACTCATCCCGCAGCTGACCCTCAGGCGGAGGGTGCCAAGGGAGGAGAGTTGGTCCAGAACCTCGAGGGGATCACCCGGGGGATTCCAGACTACGCCTGGCTGGCAGATGTCCCACTAGCATACCAGAGACATACGGTGGGAGTGCCTAGTCACCTCCAAGGTCTTCTGAGATGCTTAGTGCGTGATGTGGCTTGTTATCATGAGCACCACGCATATTAGACACCTAGGGCTTTATTTCATGCATATTTTTTGAGAGACACGTCGTCTCCGGATGTACTAAGACGAACATGTATATTTTTTGATTTTATGTGAAACACGCTATGTAAACATTTCGATATCTATATATATACATACCTATTTTTGGATGGATCTTTTCTTTTTACATGTGATGTTATTTTACAAATTGCGCAAATGTATATCTATAACCAAATTAGCTACTACATCCGTTAATGTATTCATATGTCTGGGTATGTGTTGATATGTAATATAGTCAAAATTCCTTTCCATCAGACGAATACGCAGATACAGACGTAAAATGGATGGGTTTCTGACTGAATAATGACCATTAAGTTGTGATACTACAAGTTGTGAGTCTAGATACACAAGTAATTCATGGATACCAAGGTTTACAGCCTCAGTTAATAATTCTAACATAGCACTATATTCCGCGATGTTATTTTTAGCACTTCCCAGACACACACCTTGCAGGTTGACCAACTCACCAGCAGGATCGTAGATTACCCAGGCTGCCGAAGACAGATTCCTGGTACTGCAAAAGGCACCATCCGCAAAACCAAAAAATGGATTGATGGACATCTGCACAATCAAGAAGACCTGATCAGCAGAAAGATGTTTACATCGCACACCACACCACACATGCACACAAATGAAAAACACACTTATGTACACACACCACACCAAAAATGACTTCAAGCGTAGTATTTTTTCAGGTACAACCCATTTCTGGGTTGTGCCAGCGAAACTCCTTCATAATCTATAAGCTCATAAGCCCCATTCTTCAAAATTCATTTTACTATGTAGGGTCCATGCCACATAGGTTGGAACTTACCAACCCCAAGCTTGTGATGTGCTTGATCGTATAGGAGGACGAGGTCCCCTTCGACAAAGGAACGTGGAGAAACAGATTGATCGAAGTGTGCTTTGACCCACTTTTTCTGTGCTTCAATGACTAAAGTAGCTAAGCGGCGGGTTTCATCTAACCGTTCCAGATACAAAAGACGCTCTTCCTCAACAGAAGTGTCAGGTAGAAGTTCCACAGCTAACTTCAAAGAAGTAATTTCGCATTCAACCGGAAGAGTTGCTTCTAGACCATACACCAATTGAAATGGTGTGAATCCAGTTGCACTCTTTGTAGACGTCCGGTAGGCCTATAGAGCTGAGAACAATTGGAGATGCCAATTGGATTTGTGAATACCAACTGTTCGTTGAAGCATAGTGACCAGAACCTTGTTCACTGTTTCAACCTAGCCATTTGCCTGGGGGTAATATGGCGTTGAGCTATTGTGTCGTAAGCCCAATATTGAAGTCAGCTCGGCCATCATATAATCTCAGAAATGAGTACCATGGTCGGTAAAAATGGCCTGAGGAACCCGGAAACGTGCAATGATATGGTTGAAGATAAATTGGGCAGCTGTCTTATCGTCGACAGCTAGTGTAGGCATCGCTTCAGCCCATTTTGTAAAGTAGTCTACGACGACAATTATATACACATGCCCCCCGGCCGAATGAGGGTTACACGTCATAAAATCTACGCCCCATTTCGCAAAAGGGCCAACGGTAATAATAGAATGCAAAGGGAGAGGCAGTGTGCACATCTTGTGCTGAAAGACCTGGTACGCGTGACATTTACGGACTACGACAATACAGTCTTTGAATATTGACGGCCAGAAGTAACCTGCTCGCAGAATTTTCTGGGCAGTGGCATATCCGGACATATGACCACCATAGGCGCCACTGTGGCAGTCATTTAGGACCCTTTCAGCCTCTTCCAAGGTTAGGCACCGACGGAGCACCGAATATACTCCAACGCGGTATAAGGTATCTCCTACAATGCGATAGGGTTGATACTGATGCCGAATCCAACGTCGGGCATCTTTAGTCAACTTAGACAAAAATGTGGAGGTCTGAAGATACACAATTATGTCGCCGTACCAAGGGTCGCGTGTACTGATAAGGAAAAGAGTTTCATCCGGGATATGATCCTCGGACTGTGAAGGAGTGGAGTCTGTTGGGAGTGAGCATATAAGATCCGCGAAAACCAGTGATTTGGTTGACTTAGCAGTAGTGAAATCTAAGTCAAACTCCTGTAGGATAATGATCCATTTGGAGTATTTTTCCCCTAGTAATTTTTGAGAGAGAATATATGTCATGGGGTTGCAATCCGAAACCACTGTTATCGTACGCAACAGGATGTAGTGGCGAAAACGTTGCACAGCGTGTACTGCGGCTAACGCCAGCTTCTCGACATGAGCATAACGTGTTTCATTTCCATCATCGTCATCCTGCACCAGAACCATAGCTATGGTGCTAAACGCGGCGGCAAGATACAAAGTGAAATCATGGTGATAATTAGGAGGACAAAGCAAAGGAGAATTAACCAGTAACGTATTAAGCTTCTCAAAGGATTCTTGAGCAATGTCGTGCCAATGGAAGGGAACGTTCTGCTTTAGAAGACGCGTGAATCCTTTGGCCACCTCCGCGTAGTTTGGGATAAAGCGTCGAAGGAAGTTAGCTTTTCCCTGCAGACTCTGCAACTGATATAATGAGGAGGGTGATGGGAGATTGATGATAGCCTCGACCTTTAAAGGGTCAAGGTGAATTCCGTCTTTGGAGACTATGAATCCCAAAAGATGGCCAGAATCCACGCAAAAGACGCATTTATGAGGATTAAGCCTAATATTGTAGCGCCTACAGTGAAGGAAAATCTGGCGGAGGTGTTCAGGGTGGTCCTCTCACCTAGCTGAGTGAGCTGGCAAGTCGTCCAGATAAGGCTGAACGATATGGCGTATTTCGTGGAAAGCATAAGACATCGCTCGCTGGAAAGTGGCTCCAGTGTTTTTCAAGCCGAACGGGAGCTTTTTATAAGCGAAAGTACCCCACGGATAGATGAATATAGTCTTGTGTTGATCAGCAGGTAGAATTTTTATCTGATTGTACTCGGAAAAGCCGTCCATCAAGGAATAAATCTCACTTCCAGCACATTCGTCGATGATTTGGTCTATGAATGGAGTGGGATAGTTATCCTTCGGACAGGCGCGATTAATATCGCGGTAATCAACACAGACCCTAATAGTACCCTGCTTTTTATCGATAGGGACAATGTTTGAAACCCATTATGTGAGGGGGATGGGATAAATAAAGCCTGCGTTCAGAAGTTTTTCAACTTCTGCCTTAATTGCAGCGGCTTTGCGAGGATGCACCGGGCGTAAGCGTTGGCGCACGGGCTTCGCACCAGGGTCGGTTGGAATCTCATGGACTACGATACTGGGATCAATCCCAGGCATTTCCTCGTAGGACCAGGCGAACACATCTCTGAATTCTTTAAAAAGATCAGTATAGACTTGTATCTCATCAGGAGAACAAGTCACTCCCACGTGTATGTTCTCAACGATCCTTGGTTTAATGGAGATGTTGATCGGGATGGTTTGAGTGATATTACTCAGGTTTCCTTCCGAAAGAACCTCGTGCATAAAAATGGGCATTTGGAGAGGTGGAGTGGGAAGCTGAGATGAAAAATGCTCTAGACAATCCGACATTGCCCCCAAGCTAGGCATGAACGAGGAACGATGATGTCCATCGCTCCAAGGCAGCTCCTTAAGAGACATTGTTTCTACAATGGCTTCATCAGAAGGAAAAATCTCTTTGAGAGGATCAGGCGAATCGGCCTGACCGGGCCAGGGGGATTGGGAATAGATGTCTAAAGCCATGCTCAAAGGAGCATGCTGAGGAGGGGGAGGATCGGATGCGGTGACGATTTCACAGTAGCTAATATCTACTGGAGTTAAGGGCATCAATTCTCCAAACTCAGTCACCTGCTCAGGCTTAGGGATGAGCCATGGGTCGTCAGACCTAGAGATCATATTAACTTGAGCGGTGTGTGGTGGTGGTGCGGGAAAAATACCCATGAGGACGGGGTCTTTGAAGAGACCGGGCCCTACAGTGTTAGGGGGATTTGGGATCTGGTCCACGTACGGAATGTTGTTCTTGGAGGTGGAGGTGAATAAGGACAACTGATCCACCGTAACAATTTTTCCCTCATGAGGGAACTTAATAAGTCGAAAGAGGGTGGACGACACGCATAACATGGCATGAGTCCAGCTGCGGCCAAGAAGTATATTGTAGTTGAGCTTGGCATCAACCACTTCTACTTCTATTTTGACTGTCTTCCCCTATAAATTAATCGCTAGACTCTCGAGAACACCCAGGGGTTTGGATTCCCGACCATCGAATGTCGTTCGCTTGCTGGAAGGCCATTGGCTCTCTGGCTTAGGGACGTCCAAGGTTTGGAATCTGGCTTAGGGACGTCGAATTTGGATTTACCTTTGCCCTTATTCTTCCCTTTAGAGGCCTTCTCTATAGGATTGGCCTGAACGGCATTAAACTCCGCAGTTTTTCCAGAATCGGTAGTGGCGGGAGGAGCAGAATTATTGGATGAGTTGGACTTCTGCTTCCCATTTGAAGATTTCTTCAAATTCTGAGACACGGAACCAATAACACCATCCACCGCTGGGGTAGGTGGAGCTTTAGAGGTTCCAAACCGTGGAGCATCAGGAAAAATATCATACAGTGTGCCGGATTGTGAGTATACCAGATCCAGATATTGAGCACGCGCTATGGCTTGTTCTTCAGTCACACATGCTCCCATAGCAATATATTGGGCGATTTTGTTAACGAAGGAGGTGGTGAACCAATGAGTTAGTATCTGGTCAAGTATATGAAACTTGATCAGTCCATGACGACGTCGCCACTCATGAATGTGATCAGAAATGTGGGTGGCTTTGTCCTGCTTCAAAGAAGTCAGGAGGTGCGTCCCGACTTCGTAGCAAACTGATAACTGAAAATGAGTCAGAAAATCCATGGCTAACATATTGAAATCTTGAAAGATGCCACAGGATAATTCGATATACCACTTAGCAGCAGCGCCAGTCAAAGTGCGCTGGAAGAGGCGCAGACAGATTGAATCATCCACCCAAGAGTTGGACGAACACCAAAGATGGTAATTCATCACATGGGCTTGGGGGTCCTCTCCAGCTTTTCCCTCAAACTTGGGGCAATCACCGGGCACCTTGGTAGGAACCGGAGGCCAATAAGGATTATGCAGAATTGGATCATTCGTTAATTTCAAAACATCCGGTAACTCCAAGGTAGCCAGAAACGGCAATGGTGGATTGGACAGCATACTTGGACCTGGATAAGGACCAATACCTGTACTCCATGCTGGTTGGGAATATCCTTGCCCCCATGGGTTCTGTCCAGCAGGATTCTGACCGTAGGGAGCATAGGTGGTATAACCATCTTGATTTAGTTGCTGGTAACCAGCGTATGGGGGTTGGTAACCAGAGTATGGACCCTGATTATGATTCGGCCCTATGTAAGCAACATTTGGATTTGGCTGCTGAGTATACGTGTAGCTGGGTTGTTGAGGATGATAGTTAGAACCTTGGGGCTGGCTATAATTCGGTCGGTATTGACCATGAGAATAGTAGCCGCCTTGAGGTTGAGTGGGCTGCTGATAGGTGGGACCCTCCTGAGCTTGATAATTAGGGTGCAACGGTTGATTTGGCTGCGGCATCGAATAAGTCGGCTGTTGGGCAGGGTTGATAGGATGTGCAGGCTGGCCTGGTTGAGCAAGCTGACCTGGCTGAGCGGGATGCCCTGGGTTAACAGGTTGACCCGGATGAACAGGTTGTGCCTGTTACGCAGGTTGAATAGGCTATTGAGAGGCACCAGGTTGCACCAGATGAACCGGTTGGCCTGGAGGTGGAACACCAGGTTGTGCCGGATAGACCGGTTGTCTTGGTGGAGGAATAGAGCCAGGTGGTGGCTGGTAACCGGTTTGACCTGGAGCAGGACCATAAGATGGTCCTGGCTGGTGTGCAACGTTTGGATTGATGGGATACTGAGGTTGCATGGGTTGGGAAGGTTGGACTTGACCCCCAGGACCATATACCAGCCCCGGTTGGTACCCTGGCTGAGGCTGCATAGGTTGACCGGAAGGGTTGTAATACTTTCCTTGCGGACTGTACGATGGCCCTTGTTGGCCTACAGGATAGCCTTGTAAAGGCTGCCCCTGCAGGTTGTAAGGATAGCCAGGCTGGCCCAAAGGTTGGCCTTGAAAAGGTTGTCCTTGCGGGTTATAAGGATGTCCAACCTGGTTATAGGGTAAACCTTGAGCATGAAGGTGAGCCTCTGGAGCGGGTAAACGTAAAATGTTCCCGTGCTCATCGTATTGATCTGGAAAAGCATACACGGGTGTACCATCTTGTGCATAATGAGAAAAATAAGAGCGGTTGGGGTCTTGAGAGGTTTTTCCAACCTCGGGGTTCGGCTGTTGTAGGGACAACCGATACTCCTCCGGAGAGATGTTCTCCGGCATAGCAGTCGCTATGTAGACGTCTTTGGGAGGCGGCATAGCCCTCGTGGAGGGTGCCGTAAGAGCGGGTGCAAACGCGACCACACAGACAGTGGGCCGAACAGGTACAGAGGTGATGGGAGTCTGAGGAGAAATCCCCAATGAAGGAACCACCGGCCTTGTAGAAGGAGCTAATACCCCCATAGAGGCTGCGGCGGCGAGAATCTGACCCAAGGATCTATACCCTGCTGGTAATGAGGGACCGGGTGATGACATAATAGCTGGTTCAGGGTTGTCTCCTGGAAATAATCTCCGAGGAAATAACTGGTAATCCTCACCGGACGTGGGGATTTCCTCGCTGGATTCACTCATGATTGAGCCTGCTGCTAGATCTCGTAATAGATGGCGAGGACTAGGAGGAAAAACAACAGCTATAAAAGGCGAACCCGATGTAAGAGAAAGGAAATCTGCCCCTACTCTTAACTCAGAACAAGGGTTGGAAAAGGGCCAATTGAACTCAACTGGTCCCCCAAAGGGTTGCTCAGCAAGACCTGGTCCCCCGTCAGGAAACTCGGAAACAATGGGTTGCTGAGGTTCAACAAAGGATTGTGAAGCCTCTGATGAATCGTCTGTATAAGGACTACCAGTAGACAAAACCGAGGGTTCCGCCACTGTGGTAGTAACGATAAGAGAAAAAGATCAAACACACACACGAGCTGAAAAAGAGTCAAGACACACAATCAAACAGCCAACGAGGAAAATCTAACAGGGCGTGTGATCGCGGGTGATTAATTTTTTACCACATTAAAAAATAGGAAACTTCACCGTTTCATGTTTTAAGAGTCGAGAAACGGATAAAAGGTGACTCTATCTCTTTCAGTTTTGAAGCAAGCGTGAAAGGACAAGCACATCATGATCCTTTCAAATTTAAAGAGTCAGAAAAGATCAAATGACTACTCAGGGACACTAGGCAGAGGGTGTACCAAATAATCGTGAACTGCAATATACACCTTGGTTTCAAAATGAAAGAGAAATCAACCAAGGACTTTCCGTACGTGTAGGAAATCTCCCCGAATGATGTGTCCGGTGTATCACGGGTATAGGGCAGCAGACTCGGCTTCCTATGGATAAAGGATTGAAACCTAGTGGGGTATCCCTTTATATACGCGATGGTACGGGGAGCACAAGTCCGTACTAGTGTTGTCTAAAGCCAACAGGCGAATGACAGCTACTAGGTTTTAAGACGTCGGAACACGTCTCTAGCCTAGACCTCTAAATGTGTTTCGTTAGATTTCAATGCTGCCTTAGTGTAAATTGAGTAAATTTTAAAGTTTATCTTCAATTACGTTTTAGTTTTCAGGCCCTAGCGAATGTAATGTCTCAAAATCTCCTAAATGCACTCTATATGCCACAGCATATCATTTCATTCGATGAAAGCTATTTATGAGAGAGTTGACAGCTTTTCACACAATAACGAAATGAACAGAAAACAACCAATGATGTCTCTAATGCAGCTAATGAAAACTAAAAAAGCTTTTCGTTCAAGGTTACCAATCACTAATAACACCGAAAAGATCTAATTCACATTAACTAATGAAAAGCAAAAGAGATTTTTTTTATATATATTTTCAATATTTCAGAGAAAAGTGCGCTAAAAAAATGAAAACTAATGCAAAAGTGATTCGAGAAATGATGATAAGAGAGAAAAAACAAACAAATTTCACTCAATAGCAAACACAATCAGACCTCAAATCGACCAATAGTCCCTCAAAACCACGAAAAATCCCAAAGGCACAAATGAGATGTGTAATCTAGGCCCAAAACGAGACAAAGAAGAATTCGAATGAAGGAAGATTCAATCACTCAAATAGCGCAATAAAACGATAAAAAACTGTCAAATGAATGCAGGGAAGCAATCACAAGGTTGACTGAACCGATAGAAACCAAAAACTCCCAAGGAAGGCTCGACACACCATAGCACCTAGATGACCTAGGGATAGAATGCAAAATCGATGGAAATAGACAAACAACCAAAGGACGAAGGTAGCAGTAAGTCAATCAAGGCTCCAAAACACTCAAGCAGTTGAAAAAATGAAACCAAAATCAGAGATCAGGCTCAGAAAGCTCAAAATCAAGAAAACCCTAGCAGTCCCCAGCACTGGCGCGATTGTCAGGCTGCAACTAGCGCCATATCAGAATTGGCGCGGGTAATACATTGATAACTAAGCGCCAATTGGCATGAATCTCGTGCTAAAAAACACGCCAGTCAAGTTTGCTATGCTAAAATAAAAAATAAGCAATCCAAGATCAGACCAGTGATGTTTGGAGTTTTCAAAAACCCAAATTCACAGAAAGAACCAGCCCAAAAGAGCTGATCAAGCAAGCAGAATCAAGAATCAACCGAAGAGACAAGATATCGCTCCAAGTGTTCAGTTTACAAACTAAACCGGAGATTGACTGAAGCAGCTTTGATCTACTTTGCAATTGAAGAGCAAAAGCGTTTCAAAGGCTATCTGGCCAACTTCAGGCTTCGTCTATAGCTCATAAAATGAACGACAACAAGCTAACGATCCCCAGCGGAGTCGCCAATTTTTTGTGGAGGTAAATCCCCTCTGCGGACAGAGGCGAACCCTACTAGCCCATACCGGGTCTAGCAACAATCATTCATGCTACAGTGCAGGTTCCTAATTGCAAATAAACCAACTAGCGATGAAGGCTTACCTGGAATCCAACACTGCTGCTTGTAGAAGAGGTAGCGCTCCCGTTCCTTAGCCCTGGCAGATCACAATCCCCACGATCTCCATGATGGACACCTGCACATGCGAGAAACAAAACAAACGCAAGCGTAAAATCTAGTAGATGTAACTATATGTCAGTCAGAAAGGACATAACTCATTATTATAAACAACAACAAGAGTGGAACCATAACCAATAGTCATTTATTATTAACCAATCAAAGGAAAATTACAACCAAGTTCTAACCCTGAATTCTCCTTCGAAGGGTCGCCAACAGAACACGTCTCGAAAATACTGTCAAGGGTGGGACAAGCCTCTCTCTTCAGATCTTGACAATAGTCTCCTTGCTTGAATTTGGCTTTAGGGGAATAGTCAAGGCTCTTGCAGCATAAGGCTCTTGAGAATTTGGGAACTTGAAGACTAGCTTGCCATGGAGATGGGTAAGCTTTTATAGATGGAGGAAGGGGAGTTGGAATCCCTATAATCATGGGATTGGCCCTATCATCAAGGAAGCTTCCATGAGAGGTGGCAAACCACTTCCTCTCTATGGAAATCCGTAGCCAAACCTCCCAACTCAAGATAGATAGTAGTCCAGGAATTTGTTAGGACGAAACTTCCGCCATTTATTTTTAAAAAACACTCCTTAAATTGGCTGGCGCGAGTGCGAATCTGGGATAGAGCACCAATTGGCACGACCTCTTTGAAGGATTTTCCCCATTGGCGCGGGTGCTGAACTGGCTACCCGTACCAATGCAAAAAGGGCCATTTTTAGGGTTTTTCACAAGGAGATGTCTTCAGGGGGGTGAAAGTACATGTTCAGGGGAACGCCATGAAAGTATTTTCAAGTTATGTCACTACTCACAGGTCACAAAATGAGCCCTCAAATGTGCGAGACAGGGATTGCAGGGACGGTGAAAATTACTGTGTAACACCTTCCATTGGGACCAAGTTGCGCAAGCTTCTTTTGATGCTGTCAAGGACACTCTTGCCCGAGCATCATTAATGTATCCTCCAAATTATCAAAATTATTATTTCCTATATATCGCTGAGTCTGAAATGACCATCGCTATGGTTTTGGGCCAAGTAGAAGATGGAATTGAACATCCGATCTATTATTTGAGTCGTAATCTCAATGATATGGAAGTTAAGTACTCGTACGTGGAAAAGCTTGCCTTGGCAGCTGTTCAAGCTGTCCAAATATTTCGCCATTATATCCTGCTTCAAAAAAAAATAATAGTTTCAGATTG
The DNA here is from genome assembly GCA_034641835.2 of Pinus albicaulis. Lineage (NCBI taxonomy): Eukaryota > Viridiplantae > Streptophyta > Pinopsida > Pinales > Pinaceae > Pinus > Pinus albicaulis. The sequence continues at coordinate 331,539,254 of CM076571.1, forward strand.
CAACGCCATCACTTATATCTTATCACGTCAATTGCTGGGGGGCAAGTATTCAAAATGGATTGTCATTTCGTAGGAATTTGATTTGGAATTCATCAAATCCAAGTCAAAGAAGTCTTTAGTTTTGGCTGAGCTTCTTTGTGACCTTCCCTCTGATAGTACTCCTAATACGTCAGAACCATCTATTCCAGACGAGTCTCTGTTTCTGATCGGATCATCTGATCCTTGGTAGGGGATTTCATCATTTATCTCCAAACCCAAAATTTTCGACCTAATATCTCTCACTTTGAACAACGACGTATTCGATACCAAGCCATTTAAGGAGGTGCCTCACTCATGAGGAGGATGAAAAAGTGTTAAACGATTGTCATCCTGGGGCTTGTGGTGGAAAATTATCTGGATATTCTACCGCACAAAATATAGTCCGCGCCGGTTAATTTTGGCCTACTATTTTTCGAGATTGCATCCTCGTAGTCAGAAGTTGTCATGCATGCCAGATTTTTTATCATAAAATCCGCAAACTGCCAGTGCCAATGCATCCTGTTGTCTCTGTTGGACCATTTACGAAATGGGGTATTGACTTCATGACCTGTAACCCTCCTTCGTCCGGGAGGCATGGTTATATTATTGTCGCAGTCGACTATTTTACCAAATGGGCCGAAGCAATGCCTACATTTAATAACACAGGACAAACAGGTGCATTGTTTTTCTTGAACCATGTTATTGCATGGTTTGGGGTCCCACAGGCTATAGTTACGGATCATGGGAAGCATTTTCGCAACCATATGATGTCTGAATTTACAGCCAATTTAGGATTGTCGCATGATAATTCTACTCCTTATTATCCACAATCAAATGGACAAGTTGAGGCTATTAACAAAATTCTTAAACGAATGCTTCAACAAATGATAGGATTCCGTAAAAGGAACTAGCACTTGATCTTGTACTCCGCCTTGTGGGTGTATCGAATCTCGGTGAGAAACGCAACCAGATTTACTCCTTTTCAATTGGTGTATGGTCTGGAAGCTATCTTACCAATCCAATGCGAAATATCATCGTTAAAACTCACGATAGACTTGTTACCTAACACCTCTGAAGAAGAAGCATGTCTCCTTAACCTCATCAATCTTGATGGAACGCGTCTTGAAGCCCAATTGGCCAACGAAGCACATAATAGACATATAAAGGCGCAATACGACAAAAATATCCAGCCTCACATCTACTCAGAGGGCGACTTGGTCCTTCTTTATGACCAAGAAGCTGATGTAATAGGTACAGGAAAATTCGAGCCATTGTGGCATGGCCCCTATATTTTAAAAAGAGTTCTTGCTAAGGGTGCCTATGAGTTAGTTGATTACGATGGGATTCCATTGGCACAGCCTATAAATGGGTTGTATTTGAAATGTTACTATGCTTAATCATAAGCATAGTAATTTTTTGTATTTTATTGTTTATGTGTTGTTGATTTGCATTCACTATCTTAATTTGTTTTTCAGAGTTTTCTTGATGTTAGTAATCCACTTTAAATTTTATGGTAGATGTATGAATATTTGGAACCATTTGTTGGATATGCTAATGGTGCTAGTCGTAGTACGCAAAATCTATCCTCTGCAGCGTAGGCCATTTTCACTCTGAACGGCGAGTTAATGATTTTTCAAGAGATTTTTATTGGTAGATCGACGAACAATATTGATGAGTATAGCACGTTGATCAAACTTCTTTCTGATGCCATTTCATTTGGTATTAACGGCATAATCATAAGGTTAGAATCATAACTTGTGGTATTACAACTTAGTAGTGTTTACACTGTTAGAAATCCAACACTTCTTAGATTGTTCCTAAGAGTTTGACTTTTGGAAAGACATTTTGATTTTGTTCAATAGCAACATATTTCCAGAAATTTGAACACTTTAACAGATTCATTAGATTATCAAGTTTTAGATAAACATTTGTGACATAGGTAAAGAAAATATTCACATCATTGAATAGGATTACGCATTAAACATAGGAAAAACTCTGAAAACATATAGATAGATAGTTATAGGTTTTTACAAAATTTGTGCCCAAGAAACATTGGTCATCTAACCTCAAAATGTATGAAAAATGTCACAAGTAAACTAGTGGTGCTCATGGTAACATGTTATAGATCTAGCAATCCTACGGAGCAACCGCATCCAACGGTTAGGAACCCCAATTGTGTGTCGCTGCAGTTGCATGGGAAGATCTTCAATCTGGAAATTCAGAATCCTGAAGGTCAACCCCTCTATGTGCTGTTGAAGCTCAGCCAGAGTATCAGCCATATCAAGGTCCTAAAGGACTGCTCTCCCAACAACCCTCTCTGCTGGCGCATCTGCTTCGTGATATGGTTCCTCTACTATTTGAACACAACCGATATCTGCATTACATCAAACATTTAGTTTACTCTTGGAAAGAAATCAAAACACAAAAACATTGTATAAACCTTAGAAAAATAAAAAAACATGGTCAAGTCATTCTTACCTACTTCACCCCACTGAGTGCCTTCTGGTAATACTAGATTTGGATTTCCTTGGAAGTCGACACCTACATATGCATACTCATTAATGGTGACAATTTGTCACTGAAACTAGGTGAAGAATGCAGTAGAGAACACAACGGTCGATTGGCCTGCATGCCGAACCATGAGTTCTACCCATCTCTACATTTGAGGATCTCTAGGACTAGATATATCCAATGTTACATGTTGTGGCTACATCAGTGGAATCCATTCCAAAGCGAAGGAGATGAGGATTGAACCATAATTAAAAAATTTATTTCTTCCTCCCTTTGCTTTATTCAATTGTTCCCTTATCTGAGATAGAACAGCTTTAGACCAATTGAATACTATTGGCTCTAAGCACTCTAGCGCATACTGCATATACGATCTGTTCGCTATATGTAGTGTAACGGTGCCTGCAAGTTTAGTGATTGTAAAAAGGTTGTTTCTCAAAGGCAAATCCCTGACATCCCAGATGTTTATTTTTCCATATTTTCTAGGTTCTGCCCCTGGATAGCAATACTGCGTAACATAATCCCTGACTGTCTCTCCTCCAACGGTAGACCCTGTGAGAGAAATGGGAAAACCTTTCCTTGACAAACCTGTGATAAAATACACATCCTCAACTGTTATGGAAAACACTTGATTTTTTATGTGAAATGCCTCTATCATCGGATCCCATGCTCAAACTAAGAACTCCAAGAGTTCTATTTGTTTCCTCATTACCAAAAATTTGAAGTACTTAAGTAGTCCACAATCTCTTAGGGCTCTTACAGTACCCGGATCATTCAAGGCAATCATATCTTGTTCTTCATGTTCTCTTTCCCTCCATGTAATCGTCATTATAATCTAATGGAAACCTGAAATATAACCATAGGATCCATTAGATACCATTCATTGCAAAAAACTAGGCGAATTTTGAGCACAACATGAAAACCAAAAACTTGAGCTGCGCCCAACGCACTCCTTGGGTTGAGACAGTGCATTGCACATGCAGGTACCTTTCACTATACCTGCTATGCAACGTAGGTTTCGATATTCAGGGGTGCATTGCCCTCAATTTAGGCAGAGTTTACCCTACGGGGCCTTAAAACCCTAAAAATTTGCAAGGAATTAAAATGAAATGAATGCTAAAGGTAAGAGGAGGTTCATGCTACTAACCTAGATCAAACAGTGACGAAATCCGTCCACAGAAATGACCGTAATCAATGACTGAAGTGGGGGGGGAAAATCAGGTTCAGAGCTCCAAAATGCAAATGGTAACTATGGAATGGTAAAAATGAATAGTGAAACTACGTTATATACTCATTTAATTGTTTGCAAGTTAAATTTATTGCTATGACTATAGTTTTATTATTTTTTTACCATGAAAATGGTATTTTTAATCCATTTGATGTTGTTCTGAATAGGAAATACAACTGATGAACAAATTATTCGTGCAAATTTATTCAAAGAATGACTAGACCACAAAGCATACTTTTTCTCCTTATTTTTCGAGCTTTGTTAAAAATGAAAAAGGATTTGAAGAGCACTTTTATCTCTTTTTCGAGCTTCGATAACAGCGAAAAAGGAACCCCTAGAGTCTTCTTTCAACTCTTTTCAGTCTCCGATAATGTGAAAATATTGTCGAGCACTTGTCTTTTCAATTTTGTTAAAGTAAATGAACTGATATCTACTCAGTATAAGTTTAACCCTTTTCTGGATTGAGATGGATCATTTACGAAAAAGGAATACCTTGGTTAAACATGACCAAAGAGGTTCTTCCAGATATTATTTTACACTTTTTCAGATCTGAGAGACAAATTTACAAAAAAGTACTTTTGGAGTTCTCTTTCGTCCTCTTTTTTAGACTATCTAAATATGAAAAATGACTGGGCTATCACTGTCGTTAAGCTTGTTAAAACATAAAATAGTGACGGGCTTGTCTATCATGGCAAGAATCGAGTTTCATTCATCCCTAAACTCGTTAAATTATTAAATAGCGATACTTTATTCGCCCGAAGGGTTGAATTATAGATCAAGAAAATGTTATCCTCCTCAAGCTTGTTAAAAAATAAAGAGGTACTGGTCAACAAATGACTGGGGAAAATTTGGGAAAAGTAAGAAAAGTTCCTTTTTTGGTGGCAAGTCGCTCTTGAACATGACGCTTCTTTCACTCCATGCCTGTGACTGTTTGGGTTGGGTAATCATCTTGACGGTTCCTTCACACCTATGGTTCTGTTAGCCACCAATAAAATTTGTCATATCAAATGGTGGCTAAAACATTTTTGGAGCCTTCAAGAAAAAGGTTTTATTGCTAAAAGTGTTATCTCTTTAAGACTCAGGGATACATCATGCCCTTGTTTCAATCTTCAATGTTTTTTCCTTTTCCAAACTCAGAAATTCCGCTGTTTTCCATGAAGATAAGACTGCTGCAAAATCCATTTTTCTTCTCCCTCCACTTCAAAACTAACCTTCATTATGCCTCCTCTTTTCCTCATAAACTTCCTCTATTTTCCATTTTTCCCCATACCCCCCTTCATAAAATCCACATTACAGAGTTTGAAACTCCTTTTTAAACTCTGTCGAAACCCCCAAATCCATCAGAAAACCCTGAAAATTTCATAAAAATTAAGTTTTTTTCACTAAGGGCTTAAGCCCCTTTGGGCTAAGTCCTAACCACTTCCCCACATATGCCTTGGTGCTAGAACCAGGTGCTAAACCCTTTCGGCGCTTATCGCATCAGAGAAATCAGAGTGCGCAGGTCTATTTTCCATGTTAAAACCTCCGATGTGATTAAGCCCTTTGTTTATAAACCCCCGATCTTATTATTATTTCATATAACCACATAGCTCGCATTCGGTGCTTAAACACTGTATAAATCCATCTCCAATGCATATTTCCCTTTGTTAATTCAAAAACCCACTTTTTCCTAAGTTTTGGTCTAAAACCCGCCAGAGCAATGTTTTTAATGTAAATGGTTAGATTGAAAAGTCCCGCATCAAAATTCCGATGCGATTAAGCCCCATTTGTATAAAACTCCTGCCCTTCACTTTACTCCATATAACTTACACCCGGGACCAAGAGTTAAAGTCCTAAAGTGCTAATCGTGTTGGAGAAAATCAAAATGGGTATATTGAAAAGCCCAAAGGCCCGATCCGAAGTTCCGATGTGATTGGCCCTTTTACATATAAGCTCTGGGCCTATCGCATTTCATATAGACTAACGGCCCCGTAGACGGGCGCCTAACCACTTCATATATATAAACCAGCCCCAAGCCAAAACCTTTGTTTTTATTAAACTTTTGATTTTCATGTCTTATAAAGGGTTTCCGCCGGTTCTCTATTTAAAGAAATCTTGACCGTTGATCTAAAGCCGAACAACAATCAGCGCAACATCACATCAGTGATTTTCAAAGAGTGCATATCACGTTGTATTTACCTCTCCCCGATTTGCCATCCCTCGATCAATCATGAGCTGTTGATCCCCTCCCCGCCTTCCTAGATCTAACGGCCCACATTTGCTCTGATCATTAACATTTCCTCCGCCTTTGAACCCCTCTGATTCACTACCCACCGCTGATCTGATCCTCAGATCGATGGCCAACGATCAATCGCATCAACGCCATACAAGTTTTTCCCCCCTCCGATCGCATGCCTTCCAACTGCATCTGAACCATCCACGTGTCCAGATCAGACGGTCCATAATGTGTCTCTTGACTTTGGGAAAATTTTATACACCCTGCTTCATAATGTTTTTTCAGCAAACCTCAGCAGTTGATCTCTGCAGATCAATTTCCCTCTTCAACCCTTCCTCCGCCATTGTATTATTTCGTTTATTCCCCAGATGCAATTTCTGCCGTTGATCCTCACATCCAACGGCTCATGTTAAACCCAACAGGTTGCCTCCTATGGGTCCTGCCTTCTTCAAAATTTGATCTCGGCCGTCCATATTAGATCTAACGACTCAAATTGAAACCGCCCTCTCCGCTATCTGCCCGCGCATCTATCCCATATCATGCTCGCTTCCCCACCGTTAGATCTGAGGCCCCAGATCTAACAGCTGGCATTCTATATCGCGTGACTTCAAGCGCGAAGGTTAATTTCCCAAAGGCCACGTGATATAAGTTGTTTTTCAAGGCCACATGCTGGGTGGGAATGCATATCGCGTTCAAAAAGGAAAAATCGCCTCCCCACCTTTTCACCGCACGAAACCCATGGTTTTACCTTCCTAAACCGCCTTTCCCCATTTGTATTATAAATCATTGCGCGCGCCTTCCGCCGTTGATCTCCACAGATCAACAGATCAGATCTAATCTAGCCTTTCACCATCGCCCTCCGCCTCTACCAAAGGTTTTCAACACATGATCTCTGTCGTTGATCTTGTGGGCCGATCTCATCCGACGTCCCATGATCATCCCAAAGCCCCATTTTCATTTCCTTTGCATTTTCCTCTGCCAAGGGGTTTTTAACCTTATTTCATCGCATTTTCTTCTGTTCTCGCAATAATGTGACCCCTTCAGATTACTATTTCAGTGCTAATATTGACTGTTGATCTTTTGGTCAGTCATAGATCAACGGTTCTAACTTAAAATATCCCACCACTCTCCTTTTGACCTTCACTAACATATCTCCATCGTTGGATGCTGCCATCCAACAACCATGCTCCCCACCCGAAACCTCCTAATCATTTTTTCCCAAATAACGCAGGATTTTATAACGTTTGTGTATATTTTTCAGGTTTCAAAGGTTTTTCCCATTATAATGAAGGAAATGAAAGCCGAGGGTGACGATCCTCCAGACTTTCGTTTATCAAAGGGAAAGAACTATAAAGGGTTCCACTCCGCGTTTCATCGATGCTTCATGGGCATTGATGCCATATGGACCCTTTGTGGCACCTGCACATCAACAAGACACACAGAATGAAAATTAACAAGGAATATCAGTATTGAAGACTAAAACAGAGCAGAATGGAAGATTAAAGCCTAATCCACTAATAAAACACAAATTAAAAGTGGATTAACATTGATTAAAGGGGAAAATCAAAAGATCATCAGAAAGAAAGGCCTCCACCGCCACAACAAAGGCCAATTGATTCCTCTCAGCTACCACAGTGCCACATGTTGCCTCAAAGCATTCAAACAGAGACCGAAGTTGTTAATCAGAAAGAAGATGTTTGCCTCAACGCCGATGAATAGTTAATTTTGCCAAAGGAAACTAATGCAAAAAATATCAGCAGAGTTATTACCTCCTGAAACAGAGCCTTAAATTCAACAAAATCTCCCATAGAGCTTAATCCTTTAATGTAAACCAATTAATACCGTGAAAATATCTGTACTCTTCTCCATTAAGCCCCTCAAAGGCCGAGAAGCATTAATCTGTATTAATTGACCTAGGAGATCTTTTATCAGATCCCACCTCCTCATTCCTTCTATAAATACTCCTTTAGAAGATGAGAAAATGTTGGTTGCAGAATTTTGAAATATACATGAGCTTGAAACTTCTACTTGTAAATAGTGTTCATGGGCTCTTGAAGCTCTGCTTGTGATAAAAAAAGTTAGGCTGAGAAGCGAAGATGATTGTTGAACTGAAACGTTGGACTTAAAGTTGTAACTGGTTTGAAGCATCAATACAAGCTAATTTATGGGATCCTGGTCTATGTCAAGGGTGATGTTATTTCTTATTGTAAATCGTTATTTTATTTCTGTTTTCATTTTTTCCATCTTCTATAATAAAGAACAGTAAGCATAGAGTTAGGATTTACTGTATATCAGTACCCTTCTCTGACTGATAAGCTTTATCTAAATGTTTTCTTCCAAATTGTGTTGTTTAGGAATGATTTAATTCAGTTCAAGCAGTTAGGAATGTTGGTGTTCCCTCGTCCTACTGTCTGAGCTAATTTTTATTCTTGAATGTTATTTTTAGTTTATCTTAAGTAGATATGAACTAAGGAAGTTATGGAGAGCCCTGTCCTAGTTCTATCCCCAAAGACTATCTAAAAGTTTCCCTAAGAATGTGTTGAAATCTGGCTAGTTTCAAAGTACTTACCAGATCTTAGACCATTCTTTGTTATCATTTGTTTTCCCTCTGTGTTTTAAATGTTTTTCTATTGAAAGTGTATCAAAAGCTAGCTAGTTTCGAAGTACTTACCAGATCTTAGACTACTTTTATGTTTTTCTTAAGTGTATGTCAAAAGCTGGATATTTTCAAAGTACTTACTAGATCTTAGGCAGCTCTTTGATCATCATTTTTTAATTCCCCTTCTTATTGTGTCATTTCATTCCATAAAATAAACTTTAAAGAGATCCTTAGACATAGATGACTTGCCCCATGGACCACTCTTGAACCCTGTTGTTTCAATTAAACCCTATTATGAATCCATAGCCCAATGGACTAAAAACCAGCGTTATATCTATCTTTTTAGCCAAAGCTTGTTCTGATTGCTTGCAACTTCTCACCTTTGAAACTCTTTCCATTTATAACTTTCCACTCAAACAATAATGATGCTCAACCATCCAAAACAAACAAAAACCCTCAGACTTCATAACTAGCCTAATATCAATACCCAAAACTTGAAAGATAAATCCATCTTTGCACTTATTGGAGAGATCCCTCTCCAGATTCAGGAGGGCTAGATCCTAGAATCCCAAAGTGGTTGAAATAGTGTTTCTCCCTGCAATTGGACTTTTGCCAATCTTGCTAATTATAGGGAGCTAATAGGTTCATCATACCTTCACTTTGGTTTTGGGTCAATGCTGCCAACTCATCACAGTGTCGCCGATATGTTCAAGAGAAGTTATCCAGTGATTAAAAACTCATTCTTCTGTAATACTCGTAAACCTTCATTTTCATGACTGTCATCCCTGATAAATTGCTATATCAAGTCATACCCTTGTCTCCAAAATCAGTAACTCTTATTTTGCAATAAGGTGACTTCTTGTCGACAAAAAATAAATATCCAGGAAGTTCACTTAGAAACATCAGATTCCAGTACCATGAGGCTTGTTACAACATCGACAAGATCCTTGCTTCCGAACCTTTGACAGAAATATTTTGTTTGGCGTTCGACATCAAATCATCTATTCACGCCTTAAAAAATGTACTACAGTACCTTGAGGGACATTGACATTAGTGGTGATTCTCTCGCATTTGTTAACAGCTCACATCATTGGCTGGTAATCAAACAATTTCTTTCCATGTTCGACTACAAATCATATATTTGCATGGCTAGACTTGTACCTGAATGATCGAGTGAACGAGATAAGAAGACCCCGGATCTAGTTTCAACCATCGGGGCTGTGATTTCAGGATTGTTGTACACATCATCTGTATGGCGACCTTACATACATATTTTCATCCAAACATGGGCCTATATCTCTAGGCATGTCTGCATCTGGGCAACATTCCAATGTAGACGACTTTCTGAATTATTTACATGTTATTAGATTGTTTATGTGTTGAATATGGGAATGCCTACCCTCATAAATTATGATCAAAATAGGACATATCATGATGTAATGTATTGTAAGATTGATGTAGGTCACCACTCCGCTTCATTTCCAGACTCATCACTGTGTAAAGCATCTCAATCAAATGTTCTTATTATTTGGATCTCATGTTTTAGGGGGCAATTCTTATATGTCAATTTAGGCACCATTCCCAATGACCTGGTTAACTGGATATCATCTCCAGGACCAATTATCAAGGGTATATCATTCCCTATCATTTTAGTTGCTACATGCCCTAAGACAAGAAACAAGACAAATCAAGCAAGACTTTCATCAAGCAAAGGTTTCCATGGTTTGAATCTTATTATATAGCATATGAGAGCTCAATAACGCAGGCTCTACGGGGACTAAGTGCATTGCATATGTAGGTATCCCCATGCAAGGAAGCGCTGCAAAGCACTTCCCGACATTCACAGGTACGTTGGTCACATTGAGAGCAAAATTATCATTGTTCCAGAATCTCCACTTGGCCAGTGCCTTCTAGAATTGTTCACATGTGTCAAGCTTCGGATCCAAGTGTCCATTTTACATCTACATGAGTGGAAACATGTCTTTCCATTTTTTTGAAAGTTATTGATTGCAAAACAACCTACAACTCATCTATAATTTGAGCACAGATCTAAGTGTTTGAAGAGGAAGAATTTGAGTAGAGAAATGCTGGAGAATTTTCAATTGAGAGCTAGATTTGTGAAGGTACTGCTAGAGAGATTTATACTGTGATGAGGCTTGGGATCGTTTCTAGAAGGTCACTTCAAATTAGTCACTAAGTTGTAATCTCTCCTTCTATCATCAATAAAGAGTACTGCTTATTTTTCCCTATATGCATTTGTATTGGCTTGATTTTCCATATTGCAAGATCTTAGTTGATGTGTATGGTTTATGCTTTACTGATTTAGCTAACTAGCTTGAATAGATATCTATATTATTGCATCTTCTGCTATTTCAATGTTCTTTCTTGCAGGAAGCATTCAACTCACAAATTGCTTGAATTTGAAGCTGCAACAGAAGTGACATAAGGAGCCATTTGGAAGCGACTGAATAAGTAAGCCTCCAATCCTCTCTGTGTATCTATTCTGAGTTAGGAGAAATATTCGTATAGTCTTTCACCTATTTTTCTAGAATAGCACCTGTCTAGGGAAGCATGATTTATCCGTAATTCACAATTTTGGCGAAATGAAAAAGATAACATCCATGACATATGCAGACATATAAAAGGGGGTTATTTATCTGAGTGAAATACTTATTTTATTCCTATATTCGGTTATATGCTTGGCTAGGTTATTGGATAAAATGTCTACCCAATTCAGAATAGAAGAATACATCTTTTATGCTCTGTTTTGGGAGAATCACCATAATTTGTTTCAGTTCTTCAGTTTAAAAGGAATTCATGCACTGTCATGCTCTTTTTAGCACCCAACCAGTCTGATCCATATCACCTAAGAACCGGTTGAGGCCTCAGAATTCCGTGGCAAAAACATGGGGGAAAACCACCCAGTCAGGACATTAAAGCAACTCCTTTTTCATTTGATGTAGTGGCTCTGACTGGGGATAATGGGACGCGTTTCCCAATAAGGATGTTTATGAGGGTGTTGTGAATATAACATGCAAATGGATAATGATTTTAATCTATATGCATTTATCTATACTATTTAATATAACATATACCCGAGGTGTTTTTCCTTTATGCGATCTAAAATGATATCTTTCATCTATCAGCAATATAGATCATGTATTAGTTGAAAGAGATGAAAATTATGTAAAATTATTCTTCTAACAAAGTAGTTTGCATAGAAGAATTGTGAAAGATATATCACATCTATCAGTGTGATTACATATTCAATAAGAAACCATATCTAAATATTAGAACATAAGTGCATGTAATATTTATATATGATGACATTTCAAATACATAATGCAATAAAAAGATAACTATCAATTTATGAAATAAGACTTAATACAAGTGAATGGAAGTACCATATGTACGAAGTCCTACTGATGTAAACTGACAGCAATGAATCTATTCCTTCTCAATTTTGAGCAATTTAAAGAGTACATTAGTGCAACATCAGTTAAACAAATTTAGTTGTTAAAAGATAACAGAATGTGTTCCATTAATTCATCAAAGCACTCGCAAACTTACAATAGTGCATTCTTTGCAAATGTTTTTGACAAATTTCTGGACCCTTCTCTAAATGCATGAGAAGGATTTAAATACTAAAACTAACTATAAACTAAAATAAATTATTACAAAAATATATAGGAGGTTTCAAACAACCTTCCTCAAAAGGATAACTTAAACAACAATCTAGGAATTTTAAACTAACAATTCTGATTTTGCGAATCCTGCCATTCTTTCCGAATGTGTTCATGAAGTTGACAAATATGTAACATTGATTTGAGCTGATTTGGCTGTGATATCTGTGATCAGATTTGTCCCTTGAAAATAGCATTTGAGATTACTGACTGAGATCTTTTTTCTGAATCTATAAGAGATTGAAGGGTTTGATGTTGATGGTAAGGTTTGATCAGAAAATTCCAGTAATTTTCCTGATCAAAATTATTTACCTTTTTGATCATTTCCTCCTGTGTATCTGCTCTCTGTCTCCACTTCATTTCTACTTGTCTTGTTTCTGAAAACACATCAGACGTGTTTTCCTTAAGTAGTTATGTTTTAGACAGTTGTTCACACATAGATTCAATGATCTCATTTGATATCTTGGATGTCTTGGGCGCTGCCTTCTCTGCTTGATTGATTTTTTCTTCCCATTCTGTGAATAAAATTTCTTTGTGAAGCTTATCTACTTGAGGTAGATTAGTTTGCTTTCCTGAATCTGAAACTTGCCATTGAATGTGCTCTTCGATTTTCTTCTCAAGTCTTTCACATTTCAATTTCTGAATTGCTATATGCTGGATCATTATTTTAATTGTATCACAATAAGAATCAATCATAGAGGTTTGATCACAAAACACTTCTTGTTCTTTATTTAATTTGGTGTTTAAATAAAGTGCTTCTTTGAAAAATTGTTCTAATTGTGGTTGACTTTGTAACTTAGTCATTTCTATTTCCAGTTGTGCTTGTTTTTCATTAAGCTCTGTCTGATGCTGCAATTCAAGGCTTTCAATATCTTGTGAAATTGGGCTGCATTTATTTTGACTTGCTCACTGGAATTGGATTTCTCTTCATTCAACAAATTTTCTAATTCTTGTATTCTAGCTTCCTTTAATTTTATCAACATTCTAACCTCAGTAGCTTTATCAATAGTAGTGTTAGCATATTCCCCTGCATACTGTGATAATTTGGTTAGATGTTTAGTGGGATGTTCTGAGGAATCTTTCCATAGTACATCAACTGATTCATCTGTAGGATTTGGAGTTGTTTCATCAATTCTCCTTCCTTTATTTATTTTAACTACATCCTTGTAACTTGGACTATAGAAAATATCTAATGAAGAAGTGCCTTCAATCTGTAGAACTATTTGATCTGTGGGGTAGGCCGGTATGATTTCTTTCTCGTGTATTTTTGGAACTCTTTGTAGTGGATTGATAGTCTCCACTATATTTTGTGAATGTTTTGGTGTTTGGAAACTTGTTGCTTGATCAGTATTGGGATTTTCTTTGGGAGTCTTTATTTCTTCAGAAAAATATTCCCATTCATTTATAATATCTTTTGCTTGCAGTAAGATGGACTGATCTAGCATGTTGTGAGTGTGTTGAACTGTTTAAGAATTTAATTTCTACCCATTATTTCTTGTTTCCTCCAGCATTTCTATATCTTGAATGGATTGGTTAATTGTATTTTCTGAGTTTTCCTTCTTAGATTCGGATTCATTTTCAGAAATATATGAACTATTAAATTGTTGTTGTGACTGACCTGATTTGTCTTCAGACATTTCTTTTATTTCATCATCTAGACTATCACTTGGAGTGTGTTTATTTTCATCTTCAATAGTTAACAAATTTATAGGGACTTTTTCTAGTCTCTTGTTTCTGTATGCTTGAAAATATTTAGTATCCTTTTGACTTAGTTGACTAGATACATATTTGATAATATCTGAGAAATTTTCCATGCCTTGGAAGAGATCATCAAATCCATCTTCCTCTTTTACAAAAGGATTCATCTTAAGCTTTGTGATGTAATTTTTAATCACATCATTTGAATCATATAATCTTCTTGGCATAAATTCCAACTTAAATAACTAAATCTTGGGAACCTCCTTGTAAGTATGGCCGATATTAGACAAAGCAAAGGTGACACATTGTAGAGGGAAATTAAGCCAAATAATATTTTTAGCGTCCTTCAACTGCTTCGTAACACCATTGACAAGATGATAGGCTATTTCTTTTGCAAGTAACCTATCAGGAACATAATAGGGTAAAACATGGGGCGAAGCATAACTCCCAAATACTCTAATATATGTAAAATTTTCTTCAGCAAACCATCTAGCTACTAGAAGAATGTCTACATTGGCTTCTTCAGAAACCCTAGGAGCCCTTTTGTTAAAAATAATCTAATGTATAGGCAATATGAATCCATAACAAACTTTGTAGAAGTGCAAGTGGAAATCTCAATCCCATAGTTCTCTGTGGTAGATGTGAATTGGGGTAGGGTCCTTGGTAGTCCATTTCCAACCCACAGTCGGAAAAATAGAAGTGAAACAAATAGCATCCATGACATATAAAGACATATAAAAGGGAGGTATGTCTCTGAGTGAATTACTTCTTTTATTCCTATATTCGGTTATATGCTTGGCTAGGTTATTGGATAAAATGTCTGCCCAATTCAAAATAGATGAATTGACGATTGCGTAAATTAGGGGAACCCAGTCTCTTAAGAATCTAGTGCTATCTGGTTTGGAAAATAATCTAAATAACATACCAGTAAGATAACAGTAAGGATTAGGAATTTAGGAAATTGGGTATGTACCAAATGGTTATCCTTCCATTCTTGGATGAATTTGATAAGGTCTGGATGTTCTCCTCTAAAATTCTGCAAATATTCTTTGTCGTATTTCTGCTGTGGGGGTGGTAGATGGTACATTGTTGTTAAATCATCAGCCCTAAAAGAACACATAGTTTCTCCCCTTGAATCCTTGAAAATTCTATCTTTGATGTTTAAGTGGTCAATTTACCACTTAATCATGTCTATATAAGGAAGATTCTTTGGTCTTGCAGCTATCCTGTGAATATATGAACATGCAACGTCAAACAGAGTTGCGTCGAAGGTAGAAGCAGTGCCTGTTGAAGAAACTTTGTTTATCACCCTTGGTCCTTCATTTTCAAAGAGTTTATACATTGCCTCCCATGTCGAACTGCTGCAATATTTGTTTCAGATGGTATCTAAGAATAATGGAGACATATCTGTGTCTTCTGTGGATGACGTTTGCGAAATTTTTTTACCCTTTTTTTCATTTTTCTCTTCTTCAATCCGTTAACTGGTTTCCTGAAATAAAATCAAACTTTTACAAGTATGGAGTATCAAAGAAATAAATTAATCATTTACTTCAAACACACAAGAGAAGATATTAATCTATCAAAATACAACATCAATCATCCTTCATAATTTCTGATTTAATATTTCACATATCTCCACACGTAAGATCTATCAATCGCTTTAAAGTTGTTAAGATCTTAAATTTCATTTTGATATGACACAAGGTGTTTTACACGCTTGATTCATTAAATGATGTTAATGCGTACATCACAGATTCTAACTTATAATATTTCGTGATACTTACCCTTAAAGGCTGCGAAATGCGATTTGCACAAATCGCAGATTGCAACTTTTATGGGATAACGATTAAGCGTATATTATAAGTTGAGCGAAATGTGAATTGTGAAAAACTGAAGTGACCGCAATAGCCGAAGGTTTTATGTTCATTGGTTTATTTTATTGTCGGGTCCACGGGTATCACAACTTATATCATTTTTCTCTTAAATCTTTTATTGATTAAGTGAAGTGTGGTACGAAAAATTAAATATAACGATGATTGAGGCTTTTTTCAAAGTTTTAAATCATATCTTTGGAGAATTTTGAGCGCATATCGTAATTCACATATTTTACGTTTTATGGGTCTTTTTGAAATAAGATATGTGATATGCGATGCGCTTTAAAAGAACAGGGAAAAAAACAAAAAATATTTATTTTCTAAGTTTTTTATTTTTTTAGGAAATTATAAAAAGAATTTCCTATTTATTTCTTAAAGGTCCCTATTTATAGAAATAAATGGGGGGTTGTTGTATAGGACAACAGAACCCTAAAGTGTTAGAGTACCTGTTGGGCT
This sequence comes from Pinus albicaulis, assembly GCA_034641835.2. Lineage (NCBI taxonomy): Eukaryota > Viridiplantae > Streptophyta > Pinopsida > Pinales > Pinaceae > Pinus > Pinus albicaulis. Next base: position 331,555,533 of record CM076571.1, read on the forward strand.
AGAATTGTGAATTACAGATAAATCATGCTTCCTTAGACAGGTGCTATTCTAGAAAAATAGGTGAAAGACTATACGATTGTTTTTCTTAACTCAGAATAGATACAAAAAAAGGATTGGATGCTTACTTGTTCAGTCACTTCTAAATGGCTCCTTTTGTTGCTTCTGTTGCAGCTTCAAATTAAAGCGATTTTGTGCTGAATGCAACCTGCAAGAAGGAACACTAAAACAATAGAAGATGCAATAATATAGATATCTATTCAAGCTAGTTAGCTAAATCAGTAAAGCATAAACTATATATATGAACCAAGATCTTGCAATATGGAAAATCAAAGTCAATACAAATGCATATAGGGAAAAATAAGCAGTACTCTTTATTGATGATAGAAGGAGAGGTTACAACCAAATGACTGATTTGAAGTGACCCTTCCAGCAATGTCCCCAAGCCTCATCATAGTATAAATCTCTCCAGCAGCAGCTATACAAATCTAGCTGTCAATTGAAAATCCTCCATCATTTCTCTACTCAATTCTTCCTTTTCAAGCACTTAGATATGTGCTCAATGTATAGATGAACTGTAGGTTGTTTTGCAATCAATGACTTTCCAATAATAGGCAAGACATGTTTCTAGTCATGTAGATGTCAAATGGACACTTGGATCTGAAGCTTGACACATGTGAACTCTTCTAGAATGCACTGTCCAAGTGGAGATTCCATAACAATGAGAATTTCGCTCCCAATGTGACCAACGCACCTGTGAATGTAGGGAAGTGCTTTGCAGAGCAGCCTTGCATGGGGCTACCTGCATATGCAATGCACTTAGGGCCCTTATAGCCTGCGTTGCTGAGCTCTCATATGCTATATAATAAGCTTCAAACCTTGGAAACCTTTGCTTGATGAAAGTCTTGCTTGATTTGTTCTTGTTTCTTATCTTAGGGCATGTAGCAACTAAAATGATAGGGAATGATAGACCCTTGATCATTGGTCCTGGAGATGATGCCTAATTAACTAGGTCATGAGGAATGGTGCCCAAATTGACCTATAACAATTTCCCCCTAAAGCATGAGATCAAAATAATAAAAACATTTGATTGAGATGATTTACACTGTGATGAGCCTGGAAACGAAGCGGAGTGCTCACATCCATCAATATTACAATACATTACATCATGATATATCCTCTTTGATCATAATTTCTGAGGGTAGACATTCCCATATTCAGCACATAAACAATCTAATAACATGTTCATAATTTATAAAGTCGTCTTCATTGGAATGTTGCCCAGATGCAGACATGCCTACAGATATAGGCCCATGTTTGGACGACAATCTGTATGTAAGGTCACCATATAGATGATGTGTACAACAATCCTGAAATCGCAGCCTGGATGGATGAAACTAGATCCGAGGTCTTCTTATCTCGTTCACTCGATCATTCGGGTACAAGTCTAGCCATGCAAATATATGATTTGTAGTCAAACATGGAAAGACATCGTTTGATTACCAACCAATGGTGTGAGATGTTAACAAATGCAAGAGAACCACCATTAATGAAAATGGTCCTTGACAAGGTACTGTACTACATTTAGTAAGGCGTGAATAGATGATTTGATGTCAAAAAACAAAATATTTCGGTCAAAGGTCTGGAAGTGAGAATCTTGTCTATGTTGTAACAAGCCTCATGGTACCAGAATTTGATGTTTCTAAGTGAACTTCCTAGATATTGATTTATTTTCAACAGGAAGTCACCTTATTGCAAAGCAGGAGTTACTGATTTTAGAGACAAGGGTATGAATTGATATAACAATTTTCAGGGATAACGGTTGTGAGAATGATGGTTTATGAGTATTTCAAAAGGATGAGTTTTAAATCACTGGATGAATTCTCTTGAACATATCGGCAACATTGTGATGAGTTGGCAGCATTGACCCAAAACCAAAGTGAAGATATGATGAACCATAGGTGTGAATGAACCGTCAAGATGATTACCCAACCCAAATAGTCACGGACATGGAGTGAAAGAAGTATCATTTTCAAGAGCGACTTGCCACCAAAAATAATTCTTGCTCACTTTTCCCAAATTTTCCCTGGTCATTTGTCGACTAGCACCTCTTTATTTTTTAACAAGCTTGAGGAGGATAACATTTTCTTGATCTATAATTCAACCCTTCGGGAGAATAAAGTATCGCTATTTAATAATTTAACGAGCTTAGTGATGAATGAAACTCGATTCTTGCCATTATTTACAAGCTCGTTGCTATTTTATGTTTTAATGAGCTTAACGACAATGATAGCTCAATCCTTTTTCATATTTAGAGAGTTTGAAAAAGAGGACGAAAGAAAACTCCAGAAATACTTTTTCGTAAATCTGTCTCTCAGACCCGAAAAAGTGTAAAATAATATCTAAGAGAACATCTTTGGTCATGTTTAACCAAGGTGTTCCTTTTTCGTAAATAATCTATCTCAGTCCGAAAAAGGGTTAAAATTATACTGAGTAGATATCAATTCATTTACTTTAACAAGCTCAAAAAGACAAGAGCTCGACAATATTTTCACATTATCGGAGTCTGAAAAGAGCTGAAAGAAGAATCCAGGGTTTCCTTTTTCGCTATTATCAAAGCTCTAAAAAGAGATAAAAGTGTTCTTAAAATTCTTTTTTGTTTTTAACAAATCTTGAAAAACAAGGAAAAAAATTATGCTTTATGGTCAAGTCATTCTTGAAATAAATCTGCATGACTAATCTGTTCATTATTTGTAAAACCTGTTAAGAACAACATCAAATGGAGTAAAAATACATGTTTCACGATAAAAATATAATAAAACCATAGTCATAGCAATAAATATTCATTGAAAACAATTAAATTACTAAATAAAAGGAGTTTACTATTCATTTTTACCATTCAATAGTTACCATTTGGATTTTGGAGCTCTGAACCAGTTTTTTCCCCTCGAATGCCCCCTGCAAGAGAAGATGCCCCCCAAGCTTCATTTCATTCACCTAAGTGGATTACTAATAGTTGGATGGAATGAAGGTTCATTTACGAACTTGTCTTAATTAGGAGAGGATTTGTTTCATTTTTTAACGAGATTAACACAGGAAAAGAATCATGCTCATCGTATGTTTCATTTTTTAACGAGGTTAACACAGTAAAAGAACTATCATCAACACATGTTTCATTTTTTAATGAGGTTGACACAGTAAAAGGAACTATCCTCATAACCTGATTCATTTTTTAACGAGGTTGACACAGGAAAAGAACCATCCTCATGACTCTGTTTCATTTTATAACGAGGTTGACACTGTAAAAGAACCATCCTCAAGACTCTGTTTCATTTTTTAACGAGGTTGACACAAAAAAAGAACCATCCTCATAACCTGTTTCATTTTTTAATGAGGTTGACACAGAAAAAGAACCATCCTCATTGTGCAGTTGGACTAGTGAGTGTGTGCTGGAAAAGACGTAGTCTAATGGGGTCATCATTTAAGGAGTTTGATGAATACTACAAATGATAGGTTGTAACATGTGTTGACGGGTCTTCTCTAGGGTTTTCATTGAATTTAGGAATGTCCAAGGGTAACATATGTGGTATCACCAACCACCAAGGAGAGGAACCAGATAGGATTCCAGATGATGACATGGGTGAATTCAATGGACAAAACATCGAAGATGAAGCAGCAACAGATGTTGTCGCAGCTGAAATAGATGGTTTAGTCTAGGCTGCTATCTTAGCCATGGTAAAATGACCCAATGTATACCCTATAGAATCTACGAGAACTCAAAGTGAAACATGATCAACAAAAGCAGAGGAAGGTGATTGAGGAAAAGACTCGTACAGGTAAAGCTCCTACTGAAAATGGGTTGGAGTTAAAGGTGTTTTGTCTTTTGATATTTCTTCAATCGAAATCAAACCAGGTAGAAGAACTTCTCCATCAGGCCTGAAGTATATTTCAGGTGGTTGAATGTGAGATATAGGAGACTTGATGGCTACAATATATTGTGGAGTGACCAATACAGAAACAACTTCCGGTTGTTTGACTTTGGGATCAATATTTTCTCCACTTAGGGAATATAGAAACTGAAATATAAGGGGATGATAGACCCTATTTCATTGGTCCTGGGGATGATGTCTAGTTTGACCAGTAACAGTTGCCCCCTAAAGCACAATGGGATCTGGATCAACTTCCAGTTGAACAACGTTGGGTTCGAGAGGTATGGTCTCACAGATTAGATGGATCATGACCATGGGTAGCTGTGAGGACTCTGTCTCGATAACAGTTTACAAATCAGGATTTGTAGAAACAACTTGTGTCAACTCTAGTATATGGGAAGATGATGCTTCACTAGAGGTACTGATGGTACTAGTTTCGGTAGAGCGATGTCTATGCGAACAACGGGGGAAAGGATTTTGTTCTTCCACGATGACTGATTTATTTTAACCAAAAAAAAATAAACAAAATAAAAGGGGTAATGCTAGGCAAAAGGTTTACCAAGAGACTGTGAACTGCAGAATACCTCTTGGCGAACCAAGAAGTACGGGCAAGTAATCTCCCCGAATGCCTTGTTCAATGTATCACAATTTACAAGGCGGCCGACTCGGTTTGCTATCGATGGATAGCACCTAAAATTTGTCCTCCCAAATATAACCTAAGGTACATGGAGGCCCAAGTCCGTATTAGAGCTATTTGATGTGAAACCGCACAGTGAGAGCAACCCTTTATACTTATCGTATTGTAACACCGCCCGATATACTCGAAAGTACGTGGATGAGCTACGATATACTTACGTACTTGGAGTGAGGTATCACACTCGAAATGTATCGCATACAAGTTAACGACAGCTGCTATGTTTTACGATGCTGGAACATGTCTCTAGCACAAAACTTCTAAATGTTATTGTTATGGTTCCAATGCTTTGTTAGCTAAATTGAGTTTAATTTTATGTTGATCTTGCTTATAATTTTCCTTTCAAAGGTTCACCATGATGATGTGTATGAAATTCCTAAAATGAAAGCTAAGGGAAGAGAGAAAATAATTTGTGAGCAAACAAATCAATGAGCACAAACTAAATGCAGATTTCTTAATGTTCCCTTTGAAAAACACACATTATTCTACATGCAAATGCAAATTTTTCTTTTCAGTTTATTTAATGTTATGAATGCAGAAAAGAAATTAGGTGCACTAAATCAAAAATTCAAATGATTTTTACTTTCGAGAAACGAATAATACAAACAACAATTTCTCTTTTCGAGGAAAAACGAGGACTTCAACAACAATTTCTCCTATCAAGGAAATGAATATTTTACGACAATTTCCTATTTCGAAAGCAAATGATTCTTAATGCGACCATAAAAATTACTTTGAAATCAACTTGTCAATGATAGAGAAAAACATTTTAATTAAACATTGAACTCATTTTTAGTCAAGGAGGAAGAAGTATATAGAGTCACTGGTCAATATGAGAAGCAAACTTTTCAAAACACAACAAAAAACAAACTGCAGAAAATTGCAAAGGCAAATTCAATGGAATTTGGGTGTTTTCAGGAGTCAACGCAGTCTCCAAAGGGAGACAGTGCTATGCAACATAGGCTAGGAAGGGAGACAATGCTCTGCAAAGCACTGTGTCCTGTCTAAGGGTGTGTTGGGCATAGTATACAAAGAAAAATACTACTGTTTAACTCACTGTCTTTGCTAATTTGGCTTTGAAAAAGTTTAATCTTGAGGAGTAACAACTACTGGGTGGATAAACAAATCAAATCAGAGGCTTAAACACCTAGAAATAAGAGAGATTCTCCCCAGTGGAGTCGCCAGTTTGTTGGGCCAGAATTGTGAATTACAGATAAATCACGCTTCCCTAGACAAGTTCTAGTCTATAACAACAGGTGAAAGACTATACGACTATTTTTCCTAACTCAGAATATATACAGAAAAAGGATTAGATGCTTACTTGTTCAGTCGCTTCCAAATGGCTCCTTTTGTCGCTTTTGTTGCAGCTTCAAATTGAAGCGGTTTTGTGCTGAATGCTTCCTGCAAGAAAGAACATTGAAACAATAGAAGATGCAATAATATAGATATCTATTCAAGCTAGTTAGCTAAATCAGTAAAGCATAAACTACATACGTTAACCAAGATCTTGCAATATGGAAAATCAAAGTCAATACAGATGCATATAGGGAAAAATAAGCAGTACTCTTTATTGATGATAGAAGGAGAGGTTAAAACCAAATGACTAATTTGAAGTGACCCTTCCAGCAACGTCCCAAAGCCTCATCACAGTATAAATCTCTCCAGTAGTAGCTATACAAATCTAGCTCTCAATTGAAAATCCTCCAACATTTCTCTACTCAAATTATTCATTTTCAAGCACTTAGATCTGTGCTCAATTTATAGATGAACTGTAGGTTTTTTTGCAATCAATGACTTTCCAATAATAGGCAAGACATTTTTCCAGTCATGTAGATGTAAAATGGACACTTGGATCCGAAGCTTGACACATGTGAACTCTTCTAGAAGGCACTGGCCAAGTGGAGATTCTGGAACAATGAAAATTTCACTCCCAATGTGACCAATGCACCTGTGAATGTCGGGAAGTGCTTTGCAGAGAAGCATTACAAGGGTCTACCTGCATATGAAACACTCTTAGAGCCTACGTTGGTGAGCTCTCATATGCTATATAATAAGCTTCAAACCTTGGAAACTTTTGCTTGATGAAAGCCTTGCTTGATTTGTTCTTGTTTCTTGTCTTAGGGCATGTATCAACTAAAATGATAGGGAATGATAGACCCTTGATCATTGGTCTTGGAGATAATGTCCAATTAACCAGGTCATTAGGAATGGTGCCCAAATTGACCTATAATAGTACCTACCTACCTTTCCTCATCAGATGCCTACAATTCTGATCTTATTCTCCCTGACCTAGTTACCTCTTTGACCTAATTCACTCATCCAACATGCAAATAAACCAATAAAAACCCCTATGCTACTATAGATAGCCTAAAACCTAATTAATCCAGCCCTCTTGGCTATGATCCCTTGGAGAGAGCCCTCTCCTACCTAGTAGGACTAGCTACTTGGTGAGAGCTTGGTCTATAGTTACCTCTGCTAGTCTCTTGTCAACCTCGAAGATCCGGTGGAGTGCTAACATGCCTCAATTAAGGTATTCATTAGGGGTGTTTTGAGTTCTAAAATGGGCCTCCTAAGGAAATTATAAAATAATAGTGGAAATAATCAAATAAGATTTGATGACATCATCAAATTTTAGAGGGAAAAAAAGAAAAAAAAACACTTTCTCAACTTATTTCCCATATTTTTTACTCAAATTTCGAGCGGGAGCACTCGTTGGATGTAAAATTTAATTTCGCATCCAAGGAGTACCCACGTTGCATACTTTCGATGGACCCTGTTACATGAAAAATGAGAAATACATGAAAAACATGATTACAATCATGTTTTTTCATGTATTTCTCATTTTTGACATAGCAGGGTGCATCGAAAGTATGCAACATGGGTAGTCCTTGGATGAGGAATTAATTGTTTCACTCAAAGAGTACTCCCACTCGAAATTTGAGTAAAAAATTTGGGAGATAATTTGAAAATACGTGTTGAAAAAGTAGTTTTATTATTTTATTATTTTTTAATATTTTTAACCTTTTACTTAAAAAATGGTGAATCATCCCCCATGGTTGACAGCATCGTCTTGAATCCTATTGGTTCTTATAAAGTTTATTTTGGTTGTACATTTTTCTTAGGAGGCTCATTTTGCGCCTCAAAATTCCCCTAAGTTCTTATGAAACGTTTATTAATATGAAGATGTCAAAAGATGAATTTTTTACTGACCATTTAAATGATTTTAGTACGGTTACCAGTCAGTTAAGTTCTGTAGGGGTAAAATTTGATGATGAAGTTAGGGCTCTATTATTTTTGTGCTCATTGCCAGAAAGTTGGAATGGTTTAGTTATGACCATTAGTAACTCTGTCTCTGGATCTAGTACTTTAAAGTTTGATGATGTTGTTGGTGTTATCCTTAGCAAGGAAATGTGACAGAAAAGCTCCGGTGATACGTCGAGTAAATATTTGAGTACAGATACTAGGGGAAGAAAAATGGAAAGAGGAAAGACCTTACGATATTGCAGTAAATCAGGGAAAGGCATATCCAAGTCCAGATCGGGGATAGTGTGCTAGAAATGCGGAAAGAAAGGACACCTAAAGAAAGACTGTAAATCTTGGAAGGGAAAAGAAGGAGACGCACAACAAGGAAACAATCATGAAGCAAATGTGACACGTGATGTGTTACAAGATGCTTTGATTCTTTCTTTAGAAAAAGTTATTGATTCCTGGGTGGTAGATTTAGGGGTCGCATTCCATGCCACACCTGATAATAAATATTTTCATGACTATGTTCAAGGAGATTTTGGACTAGTTCGTCTGGGTGATGATAAACCCTGTAAAATAGTTGGAATGGGTAAAATTATTATAAAAACGAAGAATGGAAACCAATGGCTATTAAAGGAGGTAAGGCATGTTCCAGACCTGAAGAAAAGTCTGATTTCAACAGGGCAGTTAGGTGGTGAAGGTTGTGTGATAAATTTCACAGATAAAACTTGGAAGGTCAATAAAGGAGCCTTGGTAATAGCAAAAGATGAAAAGGTTGGTGCATTATATTTATGCAATGGTAATTCTAACTCTACTAATGATTTAAATTCCAAAGGATCAGATGCAACATTATGGCATCATAGGCTCAAACACATGAGTGAGAAGGGGATGAATATTCTTCACTCAAGAAATTTGTTGCTGGGTTTGAAGAATATTGATTTGGATTTCCTTGAGAATTGTATTTATGGAAAACAAAAGAGAGTAAGATTTCTTAGAGATAGGAAAGAAAAGAAGAGTGAAAAATTATAGATTGTGCATACAAATGTATGGGGACCTGCTCAGGTATCATCTCTCAGTGGCTCTCTTTATTATGTTACTTTTATTGATGATGCAACTAGAAAAACTTGGATTTATTGTCTTCAGAATAATTATGATGTATTTGATACTTTCAAGAAATGGAAAGATTTGGTTGAGATTGATTATAAAATTCACAAAATCATTAGGAGAAAAGATGTAATATTCAATGAAAATATCTTGTATAAGAATCAGTTGTAGGAAAAGAAACAGGAAAAGTAAAACAAAGAATACACAATTCTTGATGCGATCACAAAAAAAAGTAAAGGTGCATGATAGTAATAATAATCAACAACCACAACAACAACAACGACCACAACAACAACAGATACCTCAAACACCTGAAAGTGGTGTCAGAAGATATACTAGGATAAGTAGACCCCCTGAACGATACTCCCCTTTATTATATTATTTATCATTGATTGATTCTAGTGAACCTGAATGTTATGAAGAAGCAATGCAGGTCGAAACCAGGAAGAAGTGGAAGCTAGCCATGAAAGAAGAGATGGACTCCTTAATACATAACTAGACTTGGGACTTAGTCAGGTTTCCTGCAGGTAAAACAACATTGCAGAATAAATGGGTTTACAGGATGAAGGAAGAAGATGGAGGAAAAAAAAGGTACAAAGCTAGACTTGTGGTGAAGGGGCTTGCACAGAAGAAAGGTATTTATTTTGATGAAATATTTTATCCTATTGTTTAGATGACTTCAATCAGAACTATTTTAAGTATTGTAGTAGTGGAAGTTTTTCATCTCAAATGGTTAGATGTAAAGGAAAATTTTCTCCATGGAGATTTGGAGGAAGAGATATATATGCAGCAACCACAAGGATATGAGGTCAAAGGGAAATACAAATTAGTGTGCAGGTTAAAGAAGATCTTGTATGAATTAAAATAGGATCCAAGGCAGTGGTATCTAAAATTTGACAGGTTTATGTCTGAACAAGGTTATACTAGATGTCACTCTGATCACTGTGTTTATTTGAAAAATAAAAATGATGGCAACTATATTGTATTGTTATTATATGTAGATGACATGATTGTTGCAGGGTCTAACATGCAGGAAATAAATGTGCTCAAAATAAATTGGTAAATTAATTTCAATGAAGGAGTTGGGAGCTGCAAAACAAATCCTTGGTATGAGAATAACGAGAGATAGGAAAAATAGCAAATTAACATTGTCTCATAATGAGTACATACAAAAGGTGTTGAAAAAATTTAATATGCAGAATGCAAAACTAGTTAGTACACCTCTCGTTAGCCATTTCAAACTTAGTAAGGAGATGTGCCCCAAGACGGAAGAAGAAATGGATTATATGTCTAAATTTTTATATGCATTAGCAGTTGGAAACTTAATGTATACAATGGTTTGCACGAGGCCTAATATTGCACATGCACTGGGATTTGTAAGCATGTACATGAACAATCCAGGAAAATAACATTGGATGGTAGTGAAATGGATTCTCAGATATTTGAGAGGTACCACAAATCAAGCATTATGCTTTGGCGATTAAAACATTGCTCTACAGGGATATGTTGATGCAGATATGGAAGGTGATAAAGATAACAGGAGGAGTACTACAGGGTATGTATTTACTGTAGGTGGAACAACTATCAGTTGGATTTCAAAAATCCAAAGTGTTGTTGCACTTTCAACAACAGAAGCAGAGTATGTTTCTGCTATAGAGGCTAGTAAATAAATGATTTGGTTACAAAGGTTTATCGATGAATTGTGTAAGAAGCACGAGATGGGCATGTTATAAATTGATAGCCAAAGTGCCATTCATCTTGAAAATAACTCAACATTTCATTCCATGAATAAACAGATACAACTCAAGTACCATTTCATATGGTCAGTGTTTGAAGATGGAGAGTTGAAGTTGGAAAATATACACACTAGCCAGAATCCTGCAGATATGCTAACAAAAGTTGTAACCAGGGATAAACTGAGGTTATGCTCAGTTTAAATTGGTCTTCAAGTATGATGATGAATATGAGAAACAAAAATGTCCAAAGTGGAGTAATTTTCCAGCAAATTAAGCCGTAGAGGAGTTGCTACAATCAGTCTCCAAGTGGGATATTGTTGGGTGTGGAGCCTGATTATATTCTTATTTAGATGTATCACAACGTTAGAACCTTGTTATTAACGGAGCATAAACGCCACCAATCGTTTGAACGCTACCTGGGGGGTCCAAGTGGTGTCCATTCATTTTTCTGGATAATATAAAGGAAGGAAAAGTTGTTCAGGGTGGACGTAACCCAAATTGGGTAAACCACATATATCTGTGTCTCTCTTATATATGACAGATCATGAAGAGACACAACTTACAACATATATATTGTAATATCCTCTGTTCTCTCCCACAATCCCCCTTTCATTTTCTCGCTCATACTACTCATACCATACACAGCTACAATACAATACCCTCATAAAATATAGGGGTTGCCTTCTAGGGAAAAAAACCCTAAATTAAATATAACTTCTACCATCAGATCATCCGCCTAATGAACGACTGAGATTGACTAAAAATTACAATATTTTACAAGGCAATTTTACATCTGTTTTAAGCTTTGGGGGCGCTGCCCCCAAAACCCCCTGCCAGGGGGGGAGGGCTCCATAAAGTCGCATCCGCTCCCCTTGGACCCCCCAAGCAGTGTTCCAAATGACGGGTGGAATTCTTGCCCCGTTAAGAACAGGGGTCCAACATTGTGATACATCCAAATAAATAAGATAATCATGCTCCACACCCAACATAGCTGACATTTAGAATTTTTTACATACTTACATTACAACTTCACATCTACCCTATACTGGGTTGGAGAGCGCCTCTCGACGCATCAAGTTGTTTTTTTATGAAATTCTATTTCCAAATGTCAGAAAGATCTGTCACATTCTCTAAGGATGAATGTATCTAGATTTATGGTTGCCAAGATGTCGTCATCACGTCATCATATAAAACTTGAATGTCTTTCGTATACTCACGTTTTTGGAGTGAATGAATGTAGTCTAAGCGCCTTAAACACCTGGGATAAATAAAAAGGGATTTTGGAGGACGATGTTCATTGTAGTCACTTCCCCATCAATTTATGTGGTTTGTGCTTCAAGAACATGTATGGAGAGGACATATTGATTACAATGTGTGAAGGGAATGCTTGGGTCTGTCCCAAACGTAGAAATCACTGCGGTCCTAGTTGCAATGAATGACTGTAGTCATGGAGAATACAAATTTTATAAAAACATTCATGTATATACTTGCCTGAGTTATTTTCCAGCATTTGTATATATAGTTGCCAAGGTTATTTTCAAGGAAAATGTCAAAATTTAAAAGGCAAAAATAAGTGAAAACCACATCCTAAAGTCTAAGTGTTGGTCTCGTGACGAGCTCTAGGAAATTTCAACTCTTCTCCAAATGGATTAAAACAATGGCCCTTCACAGTTCTTCTCAATGACATATATCTACTAAATTTTCTATGATAACATATAGACAAGATTTCAATCTAACAAAAATTTGAAGTTTTGGCTTCCAAATGAAAAATCATTTATCGATATAGGGAAAGAAAAGATGAGTATCGTTATCGATCTCTTTTGGTAATTTTTCGTCTATCGATTGGATGTTGTGGATTATGATGGTAGTTGAAGGGTTAAATTTTTCTTTTGTTCCTTCTCATAGGTGCCTTTGTCTTAGAATCAGTGGTTTCCACAAGTGGAAATAGGAGCTAAAAGAACAATAATGAAGGATGGAACCAAAATAAAATCAATAATAAAAATCTAATATTCGAAACAAGTCCAAGAGTGAAATTAGTCTCCAGTTTTGACAAGATGGGCATCTATGACGACCTCATTCAAGATTATTATTACACAGGTCCAATATGGTGCTGGAAATACCTCCATGATTTCCTTCACTGTCTGTAAGATAGTTAATACCTCCATATGAGAGGTTCAAGATATAATTTCTTTGCCTAAGTATTGTAGCTATTAAACTACTTGTTTTCTATGAATCTAATAAGATGTTGAGCAGGGGATTAAAAAACAAAATTATGATGTGTATCCACCAGAGCAATAGGTTAACCTGATATCAACAATTTTACCACATGAGATTTTGGTGATCTGAAAGGAGTGTATTAGTTTGTTGTGCTAAGTGTCCTTTTAGTAATAAAAACATGTACAATTTGTCTCCATTTGTTTGCTTGAGGATTGAGTATTTTAACCATGAAACATAGATGAATTTATGAGTTTTTAAGCATGAAAATAATCCTAAATAACACTATACAATAGTGTATAGCAGAGAAATAACATCACACATAAGTTTACACAGTAGGCATGATGAAGCATTTCACCCCTCCTGGGCTACATCTGCTGGTCCAACTCCCAATGACATGTCCCTCTTTGTCATTATGCTCAAAATTTCAAATACATGTGTTTACAAGCCTCTAATGGTTGTTTTCTCTGCACCAGTGGCTCCAAAATGCTCAAATTAGTCTAATAGAGTTTCACCCAAATTGGTCGAAAATTGACCTCCCAAAGCCTTTTCCCAATCTTAGCTAGAAAACCTCCATTAATTATGGAGAACTGCAGTTAGTTTGGCAGCAATCCTGAAATTTTAGGCCTGCACTAAATCCTCCACCAGAATAAACCGTTGGAATTTAAGTCTGGTGGTTAGGGCGGGGTGGTCACAAGCTGACCCCCCACCTTAATCCCCGTAGTTTATAGTTTTGAAACTTTACAACAATGGAGCGGAACCCAGAGGCATCATTGTTCTGAATATTGTGGCATTCATTACCATGAAAACTGCGGTATGTGACCACTATATTTTTTTTCCAAAGGTTAAGGGTTATGAAACCGTTACATTATAGTTTTATGTCATGGTGTGACATGTGACCACGACCACAAAAACCACCAGAGTATGGCTTGTTGTAGCCGCCTGGTTAACTATTTGATGTTGAGTTTTAAATTTTTCCATGTGAACACGATCCACGGGGTCGCCCGCAGTCACCCCCTCAACATTCAAAACATTACAATTTAAAATAACGTAGAAGACTTATAAGGTAAGAACCAAAGTGTAGCGGAGACGGTGGAGGTCTTGCTGACATACCAGAGGTAGCAGGGTCGAACCCCCCGAACCTCACATAAATTTTATTCAACGGTTAAGGGGACACATGGCAGCCTCTGGGATGGCCACGTGTCACCCATCCAATGGCTCAAATAAAATTCATACACCTCCAAATCTTTGGTCTTGGATGTGCCACATGTCAAATTTTTATTGGGTTTAAGAAAAGGGAATATTCCCAGTGTATGCCACTTGTTGAATGTACCTGCATGATGACTGGGCATCCCAGTCACTCCTGTCAAAAAAATTTTAGTTGTTTAGGAAAACTAACACAACACGATATCTTTCTCATACAACATCAGTTTTTCAAACCGTTCACGGCGCCAGAATTGCAACGAAGAGACCTATCTGGTCGCTTAGGTTCGGTACAGTTTCGATCACTTTCAATTTTGAGCATAACACATGATATCCTGATCACACCTCCCCATTAGGAATATTTTGGACCCCAAAAGACTTTAATTACCTGTTCAAAAGATGAGGGTACAAATCCCTCACCTTTTCAACGTCCATCCAACTTGCCTTACTTGATTTGCTGCCCTTGAGCCCAATTCGAAGATAATCGACACTTCCCCTCTTCGAAGTGTGTATCCTCCTGTCAAGGATGGTATCCTCCTTGAGCTCATCCAGAAATTATAGCAAGAAATATTCTATAGATGGCAAATGAATATCACTCCATTGATCATCAATAAAAGGAGGCTCATACAAACGTAAATTTTCCACATTGACAATGGAATGCATTTTCATATATGAAGGAAAGTCAAGTAGAAATGCATTATTACCAACTTGTTTGATGATCTTGAATGGACCATAGCGAATGGGCTTGAGATTTTTACCTTCTCCTTGCATGCTTTCCTTGCTTATGTGCAACCATACTTCATCTCCTTCTTGAAACTTCTGATCAAATGTATGTTTTTCATGCCTCTCCTTGTATTTACTTTGACTCTTCTCAAGATGTTCTTAAACTTGTTGATGAATAATCTGAATTTTCTCAATGAACTTTCGAGACTTTTAAATATCACTATGCCCATCAATTGTAACATCCTTCTCAAAGATGAAGTCTATTGGCAATTTTGGCAAATACCCAAAGCAAGCTTCAAAAGGTGAAGTATTTGTAGAAGAGTGCTTTGCCTGGTTGTAAGTGTGCTGAATGTAATGCAGTTGTTCATCCCACAACTTGGGATGTTTTCTGCAATATCCTATCAATAGATGCAAAACGATTTTGTTCACCACCTCATTTTGGCCATCAGTTTGTGGATGAAAAGCAATACTCTTTTTCAGCTTTGTGTCCATCTTCCAAAGATTGGACCAAAAATTCCCAATGAATCTGGAATCCCTTTCACTAACAATAGAAGTTGGCAATCCATAATGAACCCATACATGTTGAAAATAAATTTCAGCAGTAATGGTTTTCTTACATGGCATAAGTATACACATTTTACTGAATCTATCCACAACTACATAAAAATAATCATGCTATTTTCTTGACATAGGTAGACCTCCATAAAAGTCCATGGAGACACTCTCCGATGGCCTTGATGGTATCGATAGTGGTGTTTACAACCCAAGATTCCTATTGCTGGACTTGCTTGTTGCACACATAGAACACACTCTTATAAAACGTTACACATTGTCTATCATGTGAGGCCAATAGCAATACCTCTGTAAATGTGACACTATTTTTCTTACCCCAGAGTGTCCAACAATAAGATATGAATGAGCCTCTCTCATGACACTAAGCCTCTCTCCTTATGGTATACATAGCTTTCCCAAATGAAACAATAAATTTTTATGCATACAATAATCATTTTCCTCAGCTTGATTCCCTTCACTCTAACTAGCATACACATCTTGAAAATCAGCATCAGATGCATACTATTCTATGTAACTATCATGTACAATAGAATCATTTTTAAGTAAAGTAGAAGCACTTATAATTGGCCTTGAAATCATATCAGCAAATTTATTGAAAATACCTTTCTTGTACCTTATAACCAAGTGAAACTGTTGAAGAATTCCCATCCACCTGAAATGTCGTGATTGCTGCAATTTTGTTTGTGACTGCAAGTACTATAATGGTTGGTGATCAGTATGTATAATTGTCTCTTTACCCATCAAGTAGTGTTTCCACTTCTTGATTCTTTGTACCAACGCATACAATTCTTTATCATATGTAGGATAATTAGTTACAACACCATTGAATGTTACAGCACCATGCTGCAAAAGTATTGCGCCCATAACATAATCACTAGCATTGGTTTGTATCTTGAATGGTTGTCTCAAATTTGGTAATGCAAGGACTGGAGCTGAACTGATCTTGTCTTTTAAAGCTTCAAAAGCTTGTTGATGTTTTCCTCCCATTGGAATCCATTCTTCACACTTGTCACTGCATGCATAGGAATTACTATGGCAGAAAAGTTAGCAATAAAGTTTCTCCAATATTGAGTTGCGCCTAAGAAACTTCTTACATTGGTTACTATTTTAGGAGTGGGCCAATTCAAAATGGCTTCCACTTTAGAAGGATCAATTGTCAACTCGCCTCCTCCTACAATGTGTCCCAAATAAACTAGAGAAGTCTTTCCAAATTCACACTTTGACATCTTAAAAAATAATTGCCCTTTCTTCAAAACATCAAGCACCCTTTTCACATGCAAGACATGTTATTCTCTTGTTTTGATGAAAATAAGTATATAATATAAATACAAAATCACAAATTCATCAAGAAATGGATTTAAAACATTATACATAACACACATGAAAGTCTTCGGTGCATTACACAAACCAAACGGCATAACCAACCACTCAAAGAGTCCTTGTTTAGTTTTGAATGTAGTCTTCCATATATCACTTTATGCAATTCTTACTTGAATATATCCACTTCTTAAATATAACTTGGTGAAAAAAATTTCTTCTTTAATTTGATCTACAAAATCATCTATCCTCAAGAGTGGGTATCGATTCTTTACCGTTATCTTGTTCAAAGCTCTGAAGTCTACACACATGCGCCAAGTCCCATCGTTCTTCAGAATCATGACTATGGGTGAACCGCATGGCGAAGTTCTTGGCCTTATGAGTCCCTTGTCCAATATGTCCTTGATTTTCCTCTTTATTTCAAAATTATCCATTATCGAAATGCGATACATGACGATTTTTGGAAGAGGACAATCTTGTTACAACTGAATCTCATGTTGAATCTCCCTTTTTGGAGGCAATCCTATTGGCTCCTGAAAAATCTCATGATGTGCATCAACTACATCATATAAATCCGATTCAAATTAGGATCAAAATATTCAAATGATTCATGATTAACATCAGATTTGGGCTTAATCATTACAAAAAAAAAAATCTTACTTGAATTCACCAGCCTCTTTACCTGTCCATCATTTACCATTGCAATTTGTGTCTTCTTGTGATGTGCTCTAACAATGAACCCCTTGCCCTCTTTGAATAAATGGTATTTGTTCTCATGGGAATGGAAGATCACTTTCCTGTCATAGAAGTAAGTACTAACCAACACAATACCTATAATATCAAGCGGAACCACATCTAATCATCTGTGTCAACAAAATGTGCAGTCATTGCAAAGCGCAATATGCACTTCTTTGAAACCTATAAATTTGCATCCTTACAAATCCACCCAAGTGGATATGGTTTTGGATGTGGAATGTTCTCAAGATTAAGTTTCTTGACCAATTCTTCAGAGATTAAGTTTGCTTGTGACCCACTGTCAAACAATGTGTCAATATTGGTATGTTTGGATATGACCCTCACATGAAACAATTAGATTCTCTCTTCTTCATTTGGAGCTTGTATGTGACAGTTTGATGTGCTAGTACTAGGTTTTGTTTCAATTTATTTCCCCTTCATGTTCTTCAATCCCATGGCTGCAATTTTAGATTCATCACCTGGATCCTCTCCTAAGTCATGTATTGAGTTGTAGATGCATTTTTCTACTTCCCTTTGTTATTTTTATACTTGGGTCTCTTTTCAGGATGTAATTTCCAACAATTTTTCTCTTCATGGCATTCTCTTGAAAAATGTTTACAAAGCACTTTTTCTCCCTCTTTCTTGACAGATGCATTCTTTTTTCCCTTACCTTTTGAGGGCTTCTCTTTGTTTTTCCCCTTAAAAGGTTTCTTCCTACCCTCATTAGTAATGTTTTTCCCTCTAGCTTCTAAATGTGTGGCTTGAACACAAACTTCATCTAAGATTGTAGGGTTAAACATGAGAATAGTATGTTTTATGTAGCTATGTAAGCCTCTTATGTACTCAAGAAAAGTATCTTGGCTCTGCAAATCTACCCCTAATAAGAGAGCTCTTCTCCTAAATTCTTGGGTGTAATCTTACACATTTTTTCCTTTCAATTGTCTAAAATTTTGCCAGTTCATTATGGCTCTCTGCATGCGAGCTAATGGATAAAAATGTTGTTTTATTGCAGTAATGAAATCAATCCATGATAGGATAATCTTACCATGCTTCTTGATCTCCTCCTTTGTCTTGGCTTCCCACCAAACAAGTGTTGCATCTTCCATCCTCAATGAAGCTAGTTGGATTTTGGTATCATCATCATGAAGGTTCTGAATTCTCAAATAGACCTCCAATTGCCTAATCCAATTATCAAGATTTTCTGCATTGACTTCACCATTAAAAATTGGTAATTCAAACTTAACATCAAGTTTTAGAAAATGACTTTTACCAGTGTTCTTTGACTTGTATGGCTGATGTACTGAAGATGAAGTAGAGGATGACAAGGATGAACATGAGGGTGATGATGGTGACTTTCCATTGTCTCCATTTCCTCCATTGACCTTCTTTGATTTATCTTCATATATTTGACCTCCTGATGATCCCTGACCTTGCTTGTGAATTTTGGATTCTTCTCCTTCTAGTTTCTCATTCCTTTCTTGATAAAGGACTCTCACCATTTCAGTCATGTCAAGGAATGCTTTCATGAACACTCTTTCTTCTTTGGGATCCACCTCTTCATGGATTTCTTATTCTCCTAGAGGCATGCTTAATGCTACTTCTGCTTCTTTTGGAGGTGAACTAGGTGATGGAGAATGTGGAAATATTTCCCTCTTTTGCTATGGCTCAGTTTGAGAACCTCTTGCTTCCACCAATTTTCCTTCTCCTCTCTTAATATTGAGCCTAGTAAGCATGAAAACTCTTTAAAATAGTTAAACAAATATTTGCACACAAAAAAACCAGAGAATAAAATCTAGCTCTGATACCAACCTAATCTGAAGGGAGTGTATTATTTTTCTGTGCTAAGTGTCCTTTCAGTAATAAAAACATGTAAAATTTCTCTCAATTTGTTTGCTTAAGGATTGAGTATTTTAACCATGAAACATAGATGAATTTGTGAGTTTTTAAGCATAAAAATAAGCCTAAATAACACTTTACAACAATGTATAACAGAGAAATAACATCACACATAAGTTTTACAAAGTAGGCATCATGAAGCAATTCACCCCTCCTGGGCTACATCTGCTGGTCCAACTCCCAATGGCATGTCCCTCTTTGTCATTATGCTCAAATTGAAAATAAATGTGTTTACAAGCCTCTAATGTGTTAGGTGTGGAGCCTAATTATCTTGTTTATTTTGTATCACAGCATTGGACCCTTGTACCTTAATGGGGCGGCAACGCTGCCCGTAATTAAACGCTACCTGGGGAGTCCGGGGGCGGCTGTGACTTTATGGAGCCCCCCCCTGACGAGGTTTTTCGAGGGCAGCGCCCCTGAAGCTAAAAACAGATCTAAAATTGCCTTGTAAAAATATAGTAATTTCTAGTCAATCTAGGCTATTCAATAGGCGGATGATATGACGGTAGAATTTATGTTTAGTTTAAGGTTTTTTTCCCTAGAAGGCAACCCCTGGCTTTGTATGAAGGTATTGTATTGCGGTTTTGTATTGTATGTGTATTCTAAGAGTGAGAAACAGATAGGGAGATTTTGAGAGAGAACAGAGGATATTACAACAGATTTTCTGTACGGTTGTGTCTCTTCATTTTGCTAGATAATAGAAAGGAAGGACTGGCTGTTCGGGGTGTACGTAGCCCAAACTGGGTGAACCATATATATTTGTGTCTCTATGGTTTTTTGTGTTTTGTGTGCATGTGTTTTCCACATATTTTATGTGTTTCATTACCTTGTCATATATAATTTTCTAACAACTGGTATCAGAGCCGAAGGTCTATTTGGTTGATAAACTAGCAGGAAAGAAGAGTTCCTGGTTCGAGTGGGAGCAATGGTGGAAGATGGTAAGTTTAGGGTCGAGAAATTTAACAGCCAAAAATTCCTGTTGTGGAAGTTGCAGATGGAAGATTATCTATATCAGAAAGATTTTTACCTACCATTGAGTGGAAAAACAAAGAAGCTGACGGCTATGACAAACATAGAATGGGAGATTCTCGATAGAAAGGCACTTAGAACAGTACGGTTGTTGTAGAGATTTGAATAACTGAGATATTATTCACCGAGATTCTTCTGATCACACACTATTTTAGCTTCATGCATAATACATAATCTCTTCTACCATTGATCATCACATGCGGAAATAAATCAATTGCATGCATACATTAAAACCACAAACAATCACACATATGAACACAGTATTTAATGGGAAAGCTTAAAGCTGAAAACCCCAACTATCTATATATTATATGTCATGGAGATCATGTAACAATCATAGTACAAAAGCTCCTCACAAGCTCTCATGCACACCCTCAATTGCTACACACTATCAAGCTAGATCTATCAAAACACATGCTCCAATCTTTTGCCACTTGATAGCCAACCTCTATTGCGTAATCAATGCTATGGGATGGCTTCATTAAATAGATAAACCACCTGGCTTGTACTGCGCAATCCTCATGGGCTTCTCCACCTATCTGTGTGTTGCAAATAGCAACTGTATAGTCACAACTGATAGTTAACCTGCTCTTTCACCTATCTCTGCACTGGTCTCCACTGAAACTGTCCATGCACTGAAGTTAACTGATACATTCTTTAGTTGATTAATGAGTTTATAATTAGTGAATTAATTAATAATTAATTCACACCACTCTCACTAATTGTATCAATTAGTTAAACTGAATACAAATAGCTCAACTATGTTTAGATTAGTTAAACTGAACACAACTCCACTAACTTCTCAATCAACTCCACCAAACTCTGTCACATGAGTTCTAACTGAAGTATCCATGCAATAGCTCCACTTAACCCTCAGGAATAGCGTAATTCCTTCGGTCAGCTCCTGTGCCACATCTGTGCACTTAACTGAAGTGCTCCAAGAGAATAAGATAATGTTTAGAGTCCAAATATTATTAAGAGCTAATAATATTCGATATATCTATTTTTAGACTGGCAATCTAAAAATAGATTCCGCCCAATATGTCTAAAAATAGAAGTCCATCTATTTTTTCCAACTTGACCAACCATCCACAAATAGCATCCTGCAACTCATAGAATATGATCGACATGTCTAAAAATAGATTTGTACTTAGCTGACCTACGAACCCACTTAGTGAGCGACTTCTTTCCACTAAGCTCATCATCTTGTTGCCAATCTCAACAATTCAGCCTGCCTCGCGAATTGGCGCCTTTAATATTTTGGAGAGAAAAACCATGAAGAGGGTTTGATTAACGCGTTAGCGGAAACTATCTTAAAAACCCTCGGCCTCAAAGCAAGGTATTTCTTATGAAGAAACATTTATTTAATATGAAGAAGTCGGAAGGTGGATCTGTTGCAGACCATTTAAATGATTTTAATACAGTTACCAGTCAGTTAAGTTCTGTAGGGGTAAACTTTGATGATGAAGTTAGGGCTCTTTTATTTCTATGCTCATTGCCAGAAAGCTGGAATGGTTTAGTTATGACCATTAGTAACTCTGTCTCTGGATCTAGTACTTTAAAGTTTGATGATGTTGTCGGTGCTATCCTTAGCGAGGAAATGCGATGGAAAAGCTCTGATGAGACATCGGGTAATGCTTTGAGTGCAGAGTCCCAAGGAAGAAAAATGGAAAGAGGAAAGAGCTTAGGATATCGCAGTAAATAAACAAAAGGCAGATCCAAGTCTAGCTCGGGGATAGTGTGCTGGAAATGCGGAAAGAAAGGACACCTAAAGAAATACTGTAGATCTCGGAAGGGAAAAGAAGGAGACGTATAATAAGAAAACAATCATGAAGAAAATGTGACAGGTGATGTGTTACAAGACGCTTTGATTCTTTCTTTCGAAAATGTTACTGATTCCTGGGTAGTAGATTCAGGGGCCTCATTCCATGCCACACTTGATAAGAAATATTTTGATGACTATGTTCAAGGAGATTTTGGACAAGTTCGGTTGGGTGATGATAAACCCTGCGAAATTGTTGGAATGGATAAATTTCTTGTAAAACAACAGAATGGAAACCAATGGCTATTAAAGGAGGTAAGGCATGTTCTATATCTGAAGAAAAATCAGATTTCAACAAGGCATTTAGGCAGTGAAGGTTGTGTGATAACTTTCACAGATAAAACTTGGAAGGTCACAAAAGGAGCCCTGGTAATAGAAAAAGGTGAAAAGGTTGGTACATTGTATTTATGCAATGGTATTTCTAACTATGTTAATGCTTTAACTTCCAAAGGAGAAGATGCAGCATTATGGCATCATAGGCTCAAACACATGAGTGAGAAGGGGATGAAGATTCTTCATTCAAGAAATTTGTTGCCAGGTTTGAAGATTGTTGATTTGGATTTCTATGAGAATTGCATTTATGGAAAACATAAGAGAGTCAGATTTCTCAGAGTTGGGAAAGAAAAGAAGAGCGAAAAAATAGAGCTTGTGCATACAGATGTATGGGGACTTGCTCAGGTATTATCTCTCGGTGGCTCTCGTTATTATGTTACTTTTATTAATGATGCAACTAGAAAAACTTGGATTTCTTGTATTCAGAATAAATCTGATGTATTTGATACTTTCAAGAAATGGAAATCTTGGTTGAGATTGAGATAGGAAATAAGTTGAAGTGTCTCAGATCAGACAATGGGGGCAAATATTTCAGCAAAGAGTTTGATAGGTACTGTTCAGAGCATGGAATTCACAGAGAGAAGACAGTTCCAAGAACACCACAAGAAAATGGTGTGTTAGAAAGGATGAACAGACAATCATGGAACGTGAAAGGTGCATGAGATTGCATGCAGGATTGCCTTTACAATTTTTGGCAGATGTCGTAGATACTGCTGTTTATCTAATAAAAAAAGGGCCTTCAAGTTCCTTGGATGGTGGTATTCCAGAGGAAGCATGGACAGGTAAAAAGGTAAACTACTCTTTTTTAAAGCCTTTTGGTTGTGAGGCCTTTGTGCATAATAATAAAGAAAACAGAACAAAGCTTGGGGAAAAATCAAAGAAATGTACCTTTATTGGATATAGTGTTAATGATTTTGGTTATATCTTATATGATTATGAAAATCACAAAATCATTAGGAGCAGAGATGTAATATTCAATGAAAAGGTCTTGTATAAGAATCAATTGCAGGAAAAGAAATAGGAAAAAGAAAACAAAGAATACATAGTTCTTGATGAGATCATAGAAAATGTAAAGGTGCCTGAAAATAATAATAATCAACAGCCACAAAAACAACAACCACCACAATCGCAACAAGCACCTCAAACACCTGAAAGTGTTGTCAGAAGATCTACCAGGATAAGTAGACCCCCTGAACGATACTCTCCTTCATTATATTATTTATTGTTGACTGATTCTGGTGAACCCGAATGTTATGAAGAAGCAATGCAGGTTGAAATTAGGAAGAAGTGGGAGCTATCCATGAAAGAAGAGATGGACTCCTTAATGCATAACCAAACTTGGGACTTAGTTAGGTTTCCTGCAGGTAAAACTACATTGCAGAATAAATGGGTTTACAGGCTGAAGGAAGAATATGGAGGAAAACAAAGGTACAAAGCTAGACTTGTGGTGAAGGGGTTTGAACAAAATAAAGGTATTTATTTTGATGAAATATTTTCTCCTGTTGTTAATATGACTTCAATCATAAATATTGTAAGTCTTGTAGCAGCGAAAGATTTACATCTTGAACAGTTAGATGTAAAGACAACATTTCTCCATGGAGATTTGGAGGAAGAGATCTATATGCAGCAACCAGAAGGATATGAGGTCAAAGGGAAGGAAAAATTAGTGTGTAGGCTAAAGAAGAGCTTGTATGGCTTAAAACAAGCTCCAAGGCAGTGGTATCTAAAATTTGACAGGTTTATGTCGAAACAAGGTTATACTAGATGTCACCATGATCATTGTGTTTATCTGAAAAAGAAAAATGATGGCAGCTATATTATATTGTTATTGTATGTATATGGCATGCTTGTTGCGGGGTCTAACATGCAGGAAATAATTTTTCTCAAAAGAAAATTGGCAAATTCCTTTTCAATGAAGGATTTGGGAGCCGCAAAACAAATTCTTAGTATGAGAATAACTAGAGACAAGAAAAATCGCAAATTAACATTGTCTGAGAATGAGTACATACAAAAGGTGTTGAAAAGATTTAATATGAAGAATGCAAAACCAGTTAGTACACCTTTTTCTAGCCATTAAAAACTTAGTAAGGAGATGTGCCCCAAGGCCCAAGAAGAAATGGATTATATGTCTAAAGTTCCATATGCATCAGCAGTTGGAAGCTTAATGTATGCAATGGTCTGCACAAGGCCTGATATTGCACATGTAGTGATAATTGTAAGCAGGTACATGAAAAATCCAGGAAAATAACATTGGATGGCAGTGAAATGGATTCACAGATATTTGAGAGGTACCACAGATCAAGCATTATGCTTTGGTGGTTCAAACATTGCTCTACAGGGATATGTTGATGCATATATGGCAGGTAACAGAGATAACAGGAGGAGCACTACAGGATATGTATTTACTGTAGGTGGAACAACTGTCAGTTCGGTTTCAAAAATCCAAAGTGTTGTTGCACTTTCAATGACAAAAGCAGAGTATGTTTCTGCTACAGAGGCTAGTAAAGAAATGATTTGGTTACAAAGGTTTATGGATGAATTGGGTAAGAAGCATGATATGGGCACGTTATTTAGTGATAGCCAAAGTGTCATTCATCTTGCAAAGAACTCAACATTTCATTCTAGGACTAAACACATACAACTCAAGTACCATTTCATATGGTTAGTATTGGAAGATGGATAGTTGAAGCTGTAAAAGATACACACTAGCCAGAATCTTGCAGATATGCTAACAAAATTTGTAACCAGGGAGAAACTGAGATTATGCTCAGTTTCAATTGGTCTTCAAGGATGACGATGAAGATGAGAAACAACCAGGTCCAAAAAGGAGTCATTTTCCAGCAAATGAAGCAGTGGTAGAGTTGCTACAATCAGTCTCCAAGTGGGAGATTGTTGGGTGTGGAGCCTGATTATCTTGTTTATTTTCTATCACAGTGTTGGACCCCTATACCTTAATGGGGTGGCAACACCGCCTGTAATTAAATGCTACTTGGGGTGTCCAAGGGGGGGGGGGGGGGGTGGTACAACGACTTTATGGATTTCCCCACAGCGAGGGGTTTTCGGGGGCGACGTTTGCAAAGCTAAAAAAATATGTAAGAATTACTTGTAAAAAAATACAATAATTTCAGTCAATGCAGGTTGTTCATTAGGCAGATGATCTAACGGTAGAATTTATGTTTAGTTTAGGGTTTTTTTGACCTAGAAGGCAACCCCTCGCTTTGTATGAGGGTATTGTATTGCGGTTGTGTATTGTATGTGTATTCTCAGAGCGAGAAACAGATAGGGAGACTGTGAGACAGAATAGAGGATATTATAGCGGACTTGTTGTAAGGTTGTATCTCTTCATTTTGCTGGATAATATAAAGGAAGGATTGGTTGTTTGGGGTGGACGTAGCCCAAACTGGGTGAACCACATATATTTGTGTCTCTCTGGTTTTATGTGTTTTGTGTGCTTGTGTTTTCCGCATATTTTATGTGTTGCATTGCTCTATAATATATAATTTTCTAACATAATGGATGTTTTCTCTGCACTAGTGGATCCAAAATGCTCAAATTATTTTAGGTAGACTCTTGTTTCACCCAAATTGGTCTAAAATTGACCTCCCAAAGCATTTTCCCAATCTCAGCGAGAAAACCTCCACTAATTGTGGAGAACTGCAGTTAGTTTGGCAACAATACCAAAATTTTAGGCCAACGCTAAATCCTCTGCCAGAATAAATCGTTTCAATTTAAGTCTGGTGGTTAGAGCAGGGTGGTCACAAGCCCATCCCCCACCTTAAACCTCACAGTTTATTGTTTTGAAACTCTGCAGCAATGGAGCGGAACTCGGAGGCATCAATGTTCCGAAGACCATGGCATTCATTACCATGCAAACTGCGCTATGTGACCATTATAGTTTTCCGCCGAAGGTTAAGGGTTATGAAACAGTTACATTACAATTTTATGTCACGGTGTGACATGTGACCACGACCATGAAAACCACCATAGTATGGTTTGTGTGCTTGTGTAATTAATTGTTTGATGTCATGTTTTAAGCATTTCCATGTGAACGCAATCCACAGGGCTGTCGGTGGTCCCCCCCTCAACATTCAAAACATTACAATTTAAAATAATGTGGAAGACTTATATGGTAAGAACCTAAGTGTAGTGGAGACAGTGGAGGTCTTTGCTGGCGTGCCGAAGGTTGCAGGGTCG
This sequence comes from Pinus albicaulis, assembly GCA_034641835.2. NCBI lineage: Eukaryota > Viridiplantae > Streptophyta > Pinopsida > Pinales > Pinaceae > Pinus > Pinus albicaulis. The sequence goes on from CM076571.1 coordinate 331,582,278, forward strand.
AACTCCCCGGACCTCACTTAAATTTTAGTCAACGGTCAGGAGGACATGTGGCAGCCTCCGGGCTAGCCACATGTCACCCATCCAATGACCCAAATAAAATTTTGACACCTCCAAATATTCGGTCCTAGATGCACCACGTGTCAAATTCCGATTGGGGTAAAGAAAAGGGAGTATTCCCAATATATGACACCTACTGACTAGGCATCTCAGTCACTCCTGTCACAAAAATTTTAGTTTTTTAGGAAAACAAACAGAACACTATATCTTCCTCATATGACATCAATTTTTTGAACCATTCATGGCATCGAAATCGCAACGATGAGACCTATCCAATCACTCAAGTTCGGTACAGTTTCGATCACTTTCAATTTTGAGCATAACACATGATCTCCTGATCATTTGGAGATGAGAAAAAATTCATGATTGATCCTGTAAGAATTCTTTTCAAACGTGATTGATTAACATAGGAGGGAATTAAACAATTTTTTTTTGTGGTTGTCTTACCATCACTCAAGCTGTCATATTTTTCAATACCAAAAGAAATGTTGAATGACTGGCAGAAAGTATGCATAGTACCAGTTTCATATAAGTATGGAGCATGTGATAGAGCTAGAGCCATTATCATACAAAGGTTCTGGAATTGTTAGAGGACTTAAAGAGATTGATGTTAATATCCCAACAAGGTTTGAATTAGGAGATGAGAGTGCCATGGGCTAGTTCCAGTGGACATGTTCAATTCTTAAAGGAATAGAGAAAAAATGGTTGGGACTAAACCATGAAATTTGACAGTAGTTACCTTTCAGTGAGAACCATACCCCTTTCCATTGATGTCAAAGGGGGAGGTAAACATAAAGGATGGAGAAATGATTCTTATAACGAAGGGGGAGGATCAATGTTTTTCCATCAATGCCAAAGGGAGGTATTGATGGCATTATTTTAATTGATGTTAAAGGAGAAACTAAGGAAAAATATAAACAACAAGGAAAAAGAAAAATAACAAGGCAAAGGAGAAACAATAGCAACGAAAAAGTAAAAAGAGCAACAAAAAAGGAAAAAGAGCAAAAACAAGGCAAAAGATCAATAGCAAGGAAAAGAAGCAGAAACAAGGCAAAGGAGTTGCAAAGGAAAAATAGAAGCAGCAAGGAAAAATAGAAGCAACATTTCAAAAGAGAATCAACAAGGAAAAGGAATAACAGAAGAAACAAAGGCAAAAGAGTAGCAACAAGGAACAATAAAGGAGCTACAAGAAGTGTACACAATTAATTTATGCAAAAATGGTTGCACATTTAATATATGCACAAATGAATAGGAGCAACAAGAAAGATAAGTCTTCCAACAAATAAGTTGCAGCAAAGCATGTTTGATATGCAGAAACAAGAACAAGGGTGATGGAAAAAGAGAACCAAAGTAAAATGGAAAATGTTTTAGATTGTGTTGCTTTAGGGTGATGTTGATGATTTTGTGAGAATGTTTTTATAAATTTTGTAGAGATAATATTTGAAGAAGATGTTGATGTAGAGATGCAACAAAATAAAAAATCATGATCATTTTTGTGATGCAAAGAAAAGGCAAGACAAATACATGATGCAAGGCAAAGGAAAGGATGTGGAAATTATTTTGATGCAGGGCTATTTGAGTATGAATGCAATATTGTATTATTGCATGTTATTTATTTATTTTATTTCCATGAAGGATATGAATGAATGAAATTTGGGTATGATGAAATTAATTTTATATATTTTAATATTCAAGAGTTTAAGCAGTTTTGGAATTGAAGAGACACCCTTGGAATGCAAAGAGACAATTTTTTTCATTTCATATTCATATGAGTGGAACACAAACAACCATCAAATTTCATTTATAAATTTGTGCAAGGTTGGAGATATGGTTGGTTAGAGTGTTAGAGAATGTGAGAGAAGATTGAGATGTTATGCATTAGTTACCTGACACATACAGAGCTTATGTGAAGTAGATTTAAAGGGAAGAATAGGCGGAGATGAAGATGGAGATACACAAAATTTCTGACCAGGTAAACCAACACATTGTTTATTTTTATTGGCATCAGGGGATCATAGTCTCCTTTCAAGTAGTGGCTTGTTAAATATCAGGTTGGAGCCTCTTGAGGTAGGATCCTCCTATGGGTTGTAGCCTACAAAAAACATGTGGGAGTTGGATCTTCCTTGCATGTTCCAACTTGCATAAAATTGAGGTAGAAACCTCTTGTAGGTTGGAGACTACAACAAATAAAATGTAATAAGGGAGTAGGAGCTTGCCTTTGCATCACAACAATAACAAAATCATGGTTTTATCCCTTTATGGGTTTCCACTTATACCTCGTGTCCATATGTGTTGTTATTATGTACTGATGTGATATTTTGGTTTTCTTATTACTTTTTGTTCACATATTCAATCTATTGGTCGTTATTTGTTAAGCTGCTCATTTGATGTATTAGTTAATGAGTTTAAATAAAATAATTTTAATGTCCATGAATGGACTAAACTGATTCATCCCCCCCTCTTAGTTTAGCCAAGTTTTCATCAGAAGTAATACTCCCTTGTACTTTTTGATGACCGAAAGTTCTCAAACCCACTTTTCAACCTATAAATAAAGGTTCCATAAATTATTTTGAAGATAAGATGGAAGTGCATATGTGGATGAGAAAGATCAAGGATTCAAGTTAGCATCCAAGGAGAAATGCATTTACAACCATAAGGATAAGTGTGGCTTTACAACATTTGGGCGGGGTATCCCATACATGGGTTTAGGTATGGATCTCTAAAAATAGTTAGAGGGGACTTTAATGAGTTTACAAATGTATTAACTTAGAGTGTTGATTGTAGATGTGACAAGCCTCATGATGTTCAACTTATGCACTTATTTTAGGAAGACACGATTTCTAGAACACATTGAGAAGTTTTAACTTTGGAGTTAACGATCACACCCTTTGCTAGTGCCAAATATTTACATATTAAATTCATGTTAGAAATTGAAATTGAGGTAATAATATTTGAACTTAATTATTTGGAAAAATCATTATTGTATCTAGTGAGGAAAGACATGTTGAAGATATCAAGAGAAAGGTACTTGGTTATGCTAATTTTTCTTTGCTTATGATGATAAGGCCAAGAAAGAGGGACACTTTGAGATGTAAAACCTTAAAAAATCTATCCATCATCATTGCTTTGAGGGGCATGTGTGTGACCCTAAAAATATTTGCATTGCTAATTAAGCACACTACTATGATATTAAATCTAAACTTGAGGAGGGTACTATCCTGGAAGAACTTGAGAATTAATTTGGGCTACATGACCAATCCCCTCCACCATTAGAAGTAGTTGAACCCTCTTTAGTCCATGTGGTGACTAGGGTAAGCAATTTTGATAACTTCATGTTTTATGTCTACATTAAAAAAGAAAATATTTAAATTATTGTTGTTGATCATGATATTACATTGAACATTTTTTTATTTGAAATGAGTTAATAATTGGGATTCGATTTTAGTACTTCTAAATGTCTCCCATCAATTGGTCGTAACATGAAAACACATTCAATATGAAGGCGTGGTGCACAATGGGGGAATTATTGTTAGAAGAAAAATCCATTGCGAACATTTTTTTATATCAAAGACATTAGAGGACTATATATTGTTTTTGGTTTTAAATATTTTATTTCATAAAGGACCTACTTATAACCCCTATTTTTTGGGGATACCCTTAAAAAAGAGAACTTCATTTGACTCTTAATACATACAAACAAGTTTAAAAAGTGTGGACTGCCTCAGTAGCCCTAATGACTTGAGCGAAATACAACATAATCATCTACTACTGATAATCAAAACATCCACGAGTATCAAAGTGCACATACTTAAATCAACATCGTTAAACATTAACCCTAGATATTGGGGGAAAGGGGCAGGTGGGGTGAGTAGTGTTGGTCATGATCATCCAATTTTGGGTCCCATCCAATAATTAGCATGTTAGTTTCCATTTTTTGCACAATATCCCATCCATCAATAGCCTCCTAGGGTCTTACTCCCCTTGAAATTGCAAGAGCCAAGGTTGGGAAGGCTTTATCCATACATCAGGGAAAGTCTTTTGTGCACAATTACATCACTCTCAAGCTAGCCAACCAACCTTGTGCCTAGGGCTACATGTTGAAGAGCCTACAAAAACAATATGAGAAGGCACACAAGAGCAAGGTTTGGCCTATATGGAACATAACTCATAGTGGAGAGGGCCCCATGCCAATAATTTAGAAGTTACAGGTTATCCATCTGTAAAAACACCTTTACACCTCAATCTACAAGGAGAGGCTAACATAAATCAAACTACCATCACACCAAGATAATTCTTATGTGACAACACACACACACACAAATATAGTGTAAAGATGTTTTTACAAACAAAATAAAACTTCAACCTTAATAAGCAACCAAGAAAAATGAAACTCTAGAGGTCAAGATAGTCACCAAGCAAGGCAGGCTAGTGAGATAAGGAGGCATGGAGTTATTTTTTACATAGATACTCCACCCATCCCCATGTAGATTTGGCTAGCAAGTAGAAAAACACATACTTGAAAGTTTCAATCCATTTTAAATAAGGACATCACAAGCTATGAATTTCCAAGTAAATTGTTCTATCTAAGGGTAGAGTCCCTAGGGAAAGATATTGGGAAAACAATGCCACTTTACATTCCAAAACTAGCTTCTATATATTGAACTTGAAAACCTACCTTTTTTTTTGTTTGTTACTTCAATCTCCAAAGATAATTTAATCAACTCTTTAGGATGGCTTTGAGACACTACAAGAAAAACACCACCTAGTAGGGGTTCTTGCATAAGTTTCTACTTTTAGCAAGATCATAAAAAAATCTTCACTAAAACCTTTGTTATCGGTAGTACAGGTTTTTAATGTAGGTTCGTCGTAACTAAAAATTATACATGGTTGAAGGTTCTAGAAGGGGTTTTTTTTTTTCACAATAATATTCACTAGTTCACCAATATTTGATATGCATCGTGGCTTCAAAAATATTTAATACACACCAATGCTTATTATATATTTTTGAAGTCTCGATGCATATTTTATATATTGAAAGCATCAAGGCACTTTTATTTATAATGTGCATCTGTGTGTCAATGTATAATAAGCACTAGGGTTTCAAAAATGATGCAATGTGCACTTGTGCTTATTAAAAATGATTGAGTTTTTTGTGCATATATTATATACTGAAAGCATTAGTGTGTATATTACCTTGCACATTGTAATGTCTTGTAACAATTACACTAACAATAATAGTAGTGGTAACAATATCATTGAAGGGAATGTTATTGTTTCTCTTGCTAGGAGCATGAATGTGTTAATATATATGGACTATGTTAGAGTCCTGTAATTTACAGTTTCACAAGGTGACTGAATATTTATTCCTTGCAAATTTTCATATTGTATATAAATTTCAATATTCAAAGCATTTCCAAAAAGATAGAAATGTAAACAAAGAAAAAGAAAAGAAAAGAGGGTGTAAAAAAGGAAAAGAAAACCCCACAAAAAAATGAATAGCTCTAAAAGTGCTACAAATCAAAATGCCACTACTCTTTAGAAAGGTTTGTTCAATCATATAGTTTAAGCATGATTGTACAATTTTTAATTTTTGTTGATAAGTTAGAAAATGAGGATTTTCCAAACTATTTAATCTCGGAATATCAGTAGATAGGTAGAGAATGAAATTGGCTCAACAGTTTAATCTATGTCAGTGGCTGACATAAGGATAGATGGTAGGTTAGAACTTTAAAAAAGAAAAATGATTTAAGGGTTTTCCAGTCCAAATGCACCCTACAAAAGAAGAAAAAATGTTAGATTAGTAGTTTGGGTAGGTAGAGAGGTTAAGGAGAAAGAATTAAAGGAAAATGTAAAGTTTATTCTACAAGGTACAACATAAAAATTTCATTTTTCCTATGATGGAAGAAGAATATCCAAACAGAGAGTGTTTATAATAGAAAGGTTGGAAAGAGGGATTATATTCTAAAGTATGGGAACTATGTTCTAAGATCATTTTGACATACTTTATGTCTTAATTATACCCAAAATCCTGAAAAATATTATTATTCCCTCATTCCTAACCCCGAAAAATTCACATTTTCATTTTACCCAAAGTCCTACACTACCCCCCGAAATTAATTTATTCCCTAGCCCCACCATCACATCACCACATCCTATCAGCACTAAATAGCCCTCACCTTTCTGTCATCCCTGTGCCTCACTCCACATCCGACGACCCTCATCTCCTTTCAGCCCCCCCTCAGCCTCCAAACTTTTACAACCAGCGGGGGGGGGTCCGAAATGGGTGGTATCCCATACCGTTGAACTTGCAACGTGTCACTCGTAGAGTTATTCGCAACCCCCCCCCCCCCCCCCCCCCCCGATATTGTTCACCGCCATCACCCCCCTCTGAAAATGGTTTCCACTGTTTACAAAACCATCGCACATTTAACCATTCAGAAGACCGTTTCCCTATACCGTTGCGCCATGTACACGACCACCTATCCACTCCGCCCTATAAAATCCCTTCCCGTGAACAACTTGTTGCACAATAAATGGTCAGGCCATTATCCAACAGACCCACGACAACTCAAAGGTCCACCAACCACAACTTAAAGTTTGAATTCACGCCCGAAGCAGAGTTTACTTTGCTTATGTTGTTTAAACATTACAGGTATTGAATTTGCAAATATTTGTAGAAAAACGAAGTCAATCACTATTGAAAAGAAGCCATTGTTTATCAAAGAGGATTTATCAGCTCTCTGTGAATTTGATCATAGTTTTCTTGAGATTGTTCAAATTCTAATCGTGGTCCCCTTTCTAATCTGTCCCTTCCCCAGTGTTGATCTGTAACAAATCCCTCTCTCTGTTCCCTTATTCTTTCATCCCTTTATTCATTTCATAGAGAGAAATAATCTAAATAAGACAAGCATGCCTCCTAAGAAATACCAGGAGCCTTTCAACCCCATGGTATACCCTCAGGTAGACTTAGATCATATAGCCCTGGTAGACAGAGACTATAAAATCCATGAGATAGAGTCAGAATTCAATTTATTCGATGTCTACTGTTGGCTCGAGGATAAATTTCTTGAAGAAGTTGATGATATAGGCCTGTGGGAGACCCAATTACCTTTTTACATATTTCCCAGAACCCATAGTTTCCTAGATTTCATGAGGAAGTGCCAATAATGTTACGACATCAACCAAAGAACCATAGTTAATCCAACAGGAGAAATATTGTTTTCTATTGATGCCTAATCTATCCAAAAGATGACACAAGCCCCAATTATTGATAACACCATTCCTTTTTCACATGAGGCCCTTAGAGAATTATATAAGAAGCTAGACTTTTCTAGCAGGGCCAAAACCTTAGAGCTTTTCATGGCTATCAATGCCCTAATGCCTACCAAGAATCCACCCTATCCTTCGTCTATCTTTCCTAATAGGACCCAACACATTGTCATTGTTTTATCTTATTTATTAGGGTATACACTGATTATTGGGTAGATGAAGCCATGATTGGATTCTTGTCCATTATTTCCTTAGATGCTAAACCCACAATCATGCTTAACTATGCACAGTGTCTTGCTGATACTATTCATGACCAGTTCCTAAATTTTCAGACAAAAGAAGTTTTCAAATACACCTATGTATTGGTGTATATGTTGGTTTTTTTCCAGTCCAGCAGGTTTCAATTTTAGATGACCAAGGTCAATGAAGATGTTGAGCCTCAATCTGTCATCTTCTCGACCACTTTGCTATTAAAGGATTAGAAGAATTATACATACAGGAATTTTGTGGATTTATTTGTTCATCCAGCCATCAACTCACTCAACAGTGCAACAGAGCCAAGGGTAAATGAATAAATCAGAAAAGCCATGCAGCTGACAGATCAAGTAAGGACAAAAGATTGGTACTTGTACCAAAATTAAATAAAAATATGTGTCTATGGCTGTGAGCTATCCCCCCAACAAATTTCCAAATTTCCTCTCCATGAGGGTCTTTGCACTAGAGTATATACAGAAAATGATACATGTAGATGAGCTTCACTTTGTTTTTGCAAAGAATAAGTCCCAGTTCAAAATAAAGGCACATATTGAGCCTTTCATCTGTAACAACAGAGTATCAGGGGAGGAGGCAGATAAGATACTGAAAGGGATGCGTTTCAACCATAGTTTCACTTGGTCTTATGACCCTGAAGGGATTATCTCCAAGAAAAGGTGGAAAACAGGTCCACACCCTATGCCCACACACATAGGCCTGTAATTGAGCAGTATGGAAATCAAGCAGAATGGGTGACCAACACCATGCAAGAAGATGAAGAGGAGTTTATCTCCACCTCAAGCATCTAGACCCCAACACCACATGAAAGGAAGGGTGTAGAAGAAAAATAAGACAAGGGGAAAGAGAAAGAGAAAGAGATAGGAAGAAAGAGGCCAAGATAGGATCAGTCACCTTTGGCAACTGATACCTCTAATAAAGATTTCAAACTGAAATATAGGAAGAGGGCTAGAATTCACATGGATATCGATCAAGGAGGTGAATCAGAGAAACATAAAGTAATTCACATCATGGAAACCCATCGATCATCTGTATCAGGTGATCAAACAACGGTCTCCCCTACATCCTCAGCCACAATGTTGATGCAGCAACAAATTTTGCAGACATCTGATTCTAGACCTGCCATAGAAGGCCAAGAAAAATCAATGTATGACATATTTAGAGAAATGAAGTTGAGGAATGAGGTGATGAAGACTAACACCTACAACCAATTCTGGAAATAGACCTCAAGTTCACAAAGTAGGTTGTTGTCTGCCTTTGACACTGAAAAAGGGAGGATGCAGATGGAATTTCTAGAAGCCCTAGTCCCACAACCTCAAGGAGCAGGAGATTATAAGAAGGCATCATTTGAGTTCAGTACCAAGGAAATCCACCCTATTGACCAAGTGGAACTACACAAGCAAACCAGAGAGATGGTAACCTCCATCTTGACAAGTACTACCATGAGCTTGTCAAAAATTCAGGTGTCTTTATCCAATACCCAATCACAGCTCAAGATGGATAAAATATATGCTATGGCTAAAGACTCAAGAATCAAATATCTAGAAGATCTGATACTGAAGCTTGGGTATGACCCAACCAATTTTCAAGTTGTGGAGGAGATTTTTTAGAAAAATAATGTTGACATAGCAGCACTCAGAAAACAATTCAAGATGTCAACAACATAAGACCCCTTAGCTAAAGGCATTGAAGAAGAGGAGTCACAGAAGGCTGAGTTAATGAATTTAGTCATGGAACAATCTGCCCAAATCAAGAAAATGGAGACCGAGATAGAGAAGCTAATGAAGGAAAAAGAAGAAGCATCTCAAGTGGCACTCATCCCACTGGAAGTTGTGCCCATTTCATCAATTCCATAAGTTGTTCCAGCAACTGTTGGGGCATCCAGTGGGATAGAACAGCTGTCCAAAGCCATGGATAGTATGACCCTGCAGTCACAAGAGATCAAGAAATTGGAGGCACAGATAGGCATCCTGAGGGTTCAAAAGGCAAGATCTAAAACTGCCCGTGAGATAGCTAAAATGAAGATTGAGAGGTTGGAGAAAGCAGAGAAGGATTTTTCGACCAGCAACATTCTGGGCCAAATGAATTTGATCATTTGGAGCAGTATCATAGGGTCAGTGGATGAAATCTGGCACTCCATCCACATCATTTTTGAACAAAAATATTTGATTGATAAGTGCTAGGTAGCTATTGAAAAAGCAAATAAGGAGTTGGGAAATATGCCAATCATATCCCCCAAAATCATAAAATTCCTGAACTCCAAAACTAGTAATGAGCTTGAAGAGCTGAATGTGTAGGATATAACAAAGACCATATTAGAGGTGAAAAGGGTCCTCACTAAGAGGAATTTGGTGAGACAACTCAAGGAAAAGTGTCACGAACTAGACATAGCCATCATCAGATTCTTAAACAGAATTGAGTCATTAAGGGAAAAAGGGTTTCCCTCATTTTATGTAATAAATAACAAGCTGGTCAAGAAAGGACATTGTATGAACAAGATCAGGGAGAAAACTAAAGACACCACCAAATTCTCTAACATCAAAGGAAACATGACCAGGAAAGTTGTCATGGATCTCTTGAGCAACGACATCTTCATCCAACATGAACTGAAGCATGTTTTCCTCACCAGACCCACTTTCAACAAATACACAAAGGTGGATGAAGTGTACCAACAGGTCATATTGAAGATAATTCCAGGTAAGAAGGAGTGGGCCAAATTATGCATGTACCAATATTGATAGGGCACAGTGAACACATTGGTACAACCACCGATTGATGAAAAGTGCCAGCACTGCATAATCTTTAATGATCCAGCAAAGGTAGTCCAAAAGTAGAGCCAGATGTCAGAGCCAATCATATTTGCCTCTTTGTGACCACCTCAGCCACTTTTAGCTTAATTTTAGATTCATGAAGAGCTGCCGAAGTTAATTCCACAGGCGGTGTTTTGTTAGAGATATTCTGTCCAGGCCTTGAATGGCCACACTTGTCTAGTTTTTGCTTAGTTGTAATTAATGAAAAATTGTCGAAGTAGATAGGAAAACCGATGTAGTTTTTAGTTAAATACTACATGCATTGGTAGTATCAGGGGTTGGACCCTGTCAGACCCTGCATTGTACGAAGCTATTGTATTGGAGCGCTATAATTTTTGAAGCTAGGCATCAATAATAAAACACCATTTTACAGGATACTTGAGTTGTGTTAAATGGTGATGTGTTACTTCTCTGTTTTAAATGTTTCCATTGTTTTCCTTATTGTGCATCTATTCATATTATTGTAAAATAGAAATTTTAGATTAAGATTTACTGTTGGAGAACCTTAATTCTGTCTATATTTACTATTTGAATTTTTTTCTTGAAGTCTGGTTAAATAATTCTTAACTTCTCTTTAATCATTATTGAACACTACTATTTCTTCCACCTCATAATTCACACTGCTCTCAAGATCCAATTAGCATAGTTAGCTTGCCCTATGATTCTCTTGAGAGGTTGATGCCACAAACTAGCCCTTTTGACACCATATCCCAATGGGTTAGTTTCTGCATACCTGCTCATCCAACCAACAAAATCAATCAAAACAACCAATTCTCACCATCACTGTAACTAGCCTAATATTAGCATTCATAATATTAAGGTAAAATTAAATCATAAATAGAGAGAGCCCTCTCTAAGTCTAGGAAGGCTAGGTCCTAGATTCCAAAGTGGTTTGATATTGTCTTTTATAGTTTTTTATTGAAAATCTTATAAATAGGGCCACAACATAATGGTGACCATATTGGGGATTTATTGAAAAGCTTAACATTTCATTCGAACTCAGAAAACCCCAATCAAAACATTGTATGATTAAGTATTTTCCAAGATTGGTTTTTCAACTTTGTTGCAAGTACCCAGCCTATCTGTGCTTCGGGTCTAAATTATGGCTCCCAAAAGAATCTTTACTAGATCTCATCCTAACCCAAATCTTCTTGCAGCAGTTATAAATCCAGAGAAATTCCTGAGAAAAACCCCGAGGACCGAGAGCAAAACTAGTGGTAAATCCCTTCACAGAGCAAGTCCTCTCCTTGGAAACCTTGTAACCTTGCAGGACATCTAGTTTCATTTACATTTTGAAAAAATCCTATTCAGGACCAAATCGCAGAATTGGATAGCCCAGCCAGTTTTTGACCCATCTATCCTACAACAGAGTCTAGTTAGGGAAGCCTCCACATCCACCCAAGCTAACCTTAAGCTTCTCCAACACTTTGACTCTATTCAATATCTGGTAGGACTCACCTCAACTGTTGATGATGCTTACCTTCAATAATCTGTAGAATTATCTGCTTTGACTACAACATCTCCCTCTGTTATTTCCTAGTCTTCTCATCCTCAATCAACCCATCTAGGTGTATCTACATCTCCTACCACTTCCTTAAACATCCCACACCGGAGTGTCCAAACCACCACACATACACCCACTGTCCACCTTCCTCCATTTAATCCTCCACCTCCCCTTTTCAACCCTCCTCTTGTCAATCCCCCTTAGGTTCCCCCACCACTAATCATGGCAGCCAGATATACTCCATTGGTGTTGCCACCACCTGTCATACCCATGGCACGGGATTATCAATCCAAAATTCCACAATTTGATGGGACCGGTCCTGCAACTACTCAACAACAAGATTGATAGAATGAATGACTGTTTTGACCTTCAAGAGATAGATGATGAAAGTGTCAAGTTGAGGATGTTTGCTCAAAGTTTGGGAGGAGAAGTGAGAAAATAGTTTAAGTGTTTGACTCCAAATAGTATCCATGACCTCCCTTCTTTTCACCGGATATTCATCAATAGATGGGAAGTAAAAAAAAACCCTCTTCAAATCTTGTCATAATATTAAAACATCAAGAGGAATACTGGAGAGAGTGTCCAAGACTATTGCACTAGGTTCAACAATTTTTATAACCCACTTCCTCCTCACATGAAACCCCACAAGGCTTAGCCCTAGTTAAGTTCCCAGATGGCTTTGATCCTATTAGGGTCCTATAATAATACGGTTCATAAAATTTTGAATTGACTTTGATAATTCTTGTAAATATGTACATACGTTACTTTCTGCAAGTTGTTTTCCCATATTTGAAAAATGAAAAAATAAATAAAGAGTCAAAAAGAGGGTAAAAAGTCCTAAAAGAAAAATCAAAGGACTTAGAAAAATATACACCCCAAAAGAAAAAGGAAATAAGACTTGAAAGTGAGCAAGTCCAAATGCCACTACTTTTACTTTTTACTGCAAGAATAATGATTATGTGCAGAGTGTCAATAAATGCCATAATCCATGATCAGTTAAACAATTTAATCTTAAATTTTCATGCTTTCAATTTCATGTTTTAGATAGAGAATAAAGATTTGTCAAATAATTTAGACTTGACAAATCAGTAGATAGGTAGAGAATAATGAGGAGGCCAACAGTTTAATCTAAGCCCTCGGATGAAATAAGGTAGATTTAGATAGTTTTATACTTTGAAAGAAAATGTTTTAAGGTTGCAAGCCTAAATGCACCTACAAAATGAAGAAAAAGTGCTAGAAATAAAAGTTGGGTAGGTAGAAAGCAGTGGAGAAATCATGTAAATAATACATCATCAGGAAAAATCACTAATTTCTCCTCCCTTATGAGTATTCAGCATTCTAATCTATCAGTCAAACAGGCTTAGAGTATTTCTCTAACTTTTGTTGGGACCAGTCCCAAGGCTCTATGACTCGTTAGTTAAAAATATTGAGTTCTTATGTTAAACCCACATTTATCATCATTTACCCTTCATTCATACATTAAAAACCCCTTTTTCCTAAGTAAAGACATATTCTTGCTTAGTAAAATTGTAATTCCAAATAATTAACTTTATCTTTTCAAAAGCATTCATAAAAACACTCAAAATTACATTTATCCTAAGTACTAGTGAAAGAAATATAAAGATGAGCAATGCTTGATTTTATGCTATACTTAGAGATAATATGTATTTTTTTTTTATCACACTACCATTTCATATTAACCTTTAACATACTTTTATTAAATCCCTAAGAAATACACTCCCATAGTTATTTATTCCATTATATCTAAATACCCCAAAAAACCCACTAATATAACATTTAGACCAAAGTCTATTATCCCATGTGCGCAAATAAAAAATCCAAATTACGAAACCCTTTGGTATAAAACTATCATTATTGAAATATCCCTCCCCTGTGGTCTTTAAACCATTGAAAAAGTTTTAAAAAAAACTATATAATATATATTAACCTGCCTGCATATGTTTTATTAAAACAATTCAAAAAGGTTTTAAATAAAAAACATTAACCCCACCTATACCATTATTAAAACATTTCATATATGTTTTAAACCATATAACCCCCGCCACATATTAAACCCTTTTTCCTATGCAAAATTCTGGTCCCACCTTTCTATTTTCAATGCAAATCCCAAAATGATCACGATCGTTCGCTTTAAACTTCTAGATCTGAAGAACAAAGGATGATATCACATAGAAAAGATGCATGATCGCCTGACAGCCAAAGCCACGTGAAATGGTTGGTTTCACCCATTTCTCTCCCATCCATGTGGCCTTCCCTCATTCAATCGCGTTCGTTGAGGTTAAAACAATTTACCACCTGAAGCCTATGCGATAACCACTTGCGGTTTTCATCTGTTGCATTCTGAAACCGCCTTACCATCGAACAAGACCTGCATTCAATGCAATTAACATATTTTTATAAAACCTTTGGTTAATGCGTTTATTCATTTATCTTGTGCGTTTAACCACCGTATTACTTCCCCGACTGTATAAACTCTGATAAAACCCCTGGTAGCCATTTTTATGCCCAAAATTATGAAATTCACCAAAGTACACCCATGAAGACTGTTGAGGAGCTGCGCCTTGCTCCAGATGAACTGCTGAAGCCATCAATCAACCAGAAACTATAAAAACCCTTTAAAAGCATACCTACATTGAAACAAGTATTTTTCTCAGAATTCAACCTGCAACCAAATTGAAAAAACCTTTTTTTAAAGAAAGAGAAGCATTTCAAAGTTAAGAAATTGATTAATCCAATTGCCAAAAAGTCCCAAAAACATGCCAAACTCGGGCAAAATTTTCCCAGAAACCCTATTTGTCTACTTTGCGCTTTTTTAAGGAAATTTATTAATTTTCCACAGTTTAGTAGTCCATTTCAAGCTATGAAATAAGCAAAAAATTGTCTGCATGTTCCCTAATATTCTGTAACCCTTTTCAATAGAGTTTAGCCCATTTTTCAGTCAAAAAACTCAAAAAACCCATGTTTTCTGTTTTATACCAGTTTTTAAGCCTCAGAACTGCTTTGATAAACCTAATTGGGCATAAAACCCAAAAAGAGACTCTATTTTTCCAAATTTTCCTAATTAAACCTCTGCTATAGTAAAATTGCCTCTACAGACTGTTTAAACTTGCAAAAGAAAAACAAGATGCCTAAAAAAAAAGGTGTAAGCAAGCCTGAAGGTTCAAAAGCTCCTAAACCTACTCCTGCCATGACTCCAAATACTGCAATTGTAGTCAATCGATTACAACACACAGTTGTTTATATTGAACACATTCCCCTAGCTGTTATTGACTATAAAATAGTTGATCCCATAGTTGAATTCAATCTGTTAGATATCCATAACTGGTGTTTTGAAAAGTCTTTAGATGATCATGAAGAAATTCATCTTTGGGAATCCAGTCTACCCAAATATGTAATCCCTCTAACTCACCCTTGTCAAGAAATTATCAGATTATGTCACCAGTACTATATTCCTGAACAAAGAGCTATTGTGAATGCAAATAAAGAGGTCCTATTTACCATCACTGCAGAGTAAATAAACCAAATGTTGCAGCTTCAATCAGACCCCCAAGAAGTCCCTTTGTATATTGAGGCCCTCACTAAACTATACATTGGCTTAGACTTTCCTAAAATGTTCATGATTTTTCAGGCTTTTATGCCCCTGCATGTTGAAATTCCTGAGCTAAATCCTCCATATTCAACTGCTAAATTACCTGAAGGTTCAAGGCATGTAATCTCCATGCTTTCCTTCATCCTTGGGTATTTTACTGAGGAGCACACTGATGAGTCTATCTTGGGATTTTTGTCCATGTTTTCTCCAGGTCAACCACCTTCAATTATCTTTGACTATGTTGGTTTCATTGTTGATAGTATTCACTATCAATTGACTAATTTACAACTGGAAGGAGTATTCATATATACCTCCTATCTTTTCCACATGTTTCTTTTCTTCCAATCAGATAGCTTTCCAATTTCACTTCAAAAGTTGGATATAGAAGGAAAACTTCTATCTGTTATCTTTTGGACATCCATGCTCAGAAAAGAAGGCACAAATTTCAGTCATTCATAGTTTTCAAAGTTGTTTTTACATCCAGTAACCACCATGTTGACTAAAACAAAGCAGCCTAGAATAGGTGAGGAAATGAAGAAAATATTACAGTTATCATAACAAATAAAAGTTGGTGACTGGTATTTTTATGAGAAACTCACTGAAATTAGAGTTTTTGGGTCAAACTTGTTGCCTTACAAGTTACCCAAGCATCCATCAATGAGGATCTTTGCCTTGGAGTACATCAGGCAGATCCTAAATTCTAATTCAATTAATTTCATGGCAGCCAATAAAAATACCCAATTCAAACTTAAAAATCAAATTGGGCCATTCATATGTTATCACAGAGATGCAGAAAAGGAAGCAGCAAGTCAACTACTGGAATATAAATTAGAAGAAAGTTTCCCATGGAATTATGATCCACAAGGGATCTTAAGTAAACTAAGGGTAAAATTTAAATTGACACCCTTTATCCATGAATCAAAACCAGAAGTAGAGAAGTTTTTTAATCAAATTGAGTGGGTTGAAAACACTTTAATAGAGGCAGTTAACCAAAGGAATACTAGTCACACTTCGGAAATTTCCAAACAGCCAAAGACATCCACTAAGAGAATCAGAGAAGAGGGATATTATACAACAGAAACAAAGTTCAAGATCATTTACAACAAAAGGCCAAAATTAGATACAACAACTAAAGGTAAAGTGACAATAGATGTTGAAGAAACAGAGCCCTTGAATACCAGCACTGATTTTCCAGAGACCAATGTAGCTATTGTAGTTATGAGTGAGCCAAATCAGAATGAAGAACAATTGAATAATGAAGATACACGGATGATGGAAAGACAACAAAGTATGGATGCTTCTTCCTCACATTTAGCTGAGGAAAATGATTTGGATATTAAGGAGAAATACAAGAAAATCAAGTTAAAGAATGATGAAATCAAAACTGAAATAAATTCTTAGTTCTTAAAACAAAAGCCAGGTAATCAAAACAGATTCCTATCAACATTTTATTATTCAAATAAAAAAATGATTATTTCAGTATTACAGCCCACAGTACCAGTACCAAAGACAGTTGCTAACTATAAGAAATTTGATATGGAAGTAGCTACAGAAAAAATCCATGAATTAGATCAAATTGAGTTTCGTAGGAAAACCTCAGAAATGTTGTATTCCAGAGTCACAACAAAAGCTATGAGTGCTCATAAGCTTCAAAATACCATCTCTAATATGGAATATCAAATGAAGATGGATAAGGCTTCATTATATGCAAAGGATCTAAGGATTAAAGCCTTAGAAGAATTAGTATTGCAGATAGGATATGATCCTACAAACATCAAAGTAGCAGAAGCATTGGTAAAGAAGAAAAATGAGGATATAGCTGCCTTGAGGAAACAACTCAAACTTCCTCAAAGTGAGAATCCTCAAACAAAGGAAGTCTTACAGGATCAAAAGGAAAAAGATGAAATGATGAGTTTAATACTTCAACTGAAAACTCAGATTAAGGAAATGGAAGTTCAGATGGACCAACTTGTCCAAGAAAAGGAGGCAGTAAAAGAACCAGTTATTCCTACAGTCATCCCAGTCATCACTGCAGCAGTTCCTTCAACTTTAGGAGAAAATTTGGCACCCAAAGAACCACTGGCCACTGCAGTGCCAGTGACTTCTTCAACAACTTCAACTACTGAATCCTCTACAACAACATTGCAACCTATAGATGAAAGCAATAAACTAGTGAAATAAATGGAAGAGATGTCCTTGAAAACAAATGAAATTAACAGATTGACAATGATTATTGAAAATATTGATAATACAAACAAATCAACTCAGATAAATGCTAAAATACATGAACAAAATGCCAACAGATTGAGTGAAGAGGTAAAGAAGTTACGAAAAGAATTAACTCTCAAAGATCAGATATCATACATAAAAAATTACCTATGGAATAATGCAATTGAAGCCATCCATGATGTATGGCCTTCAATTCAGGTAATTTTTGAGCAAAGAAAGTTATTATTGGCAGCCCAAGCAGAAATCCAAAAGACACAAGCTGATTTGGCTGATAAACTAGAACATGTTGTAAGATTAATCAATTTCCTCAACAGCAAGAATAGACAGGAATTGGAAGAACTAAAAATAAAGGACAAGACAACAACTATCCTAGAAATTAGGAAAGTTACCAACAAAAGAAATTTGATGAGGCAGCTTGAAGGGAAATGTGAAGGTATGAATACTGCTATAACTAGATTCATGGTTAAGTTCACCAATTTAAGGCAAAAAGGACTTCCTGATATCATGGTTATTAATGATAAGTTAATGTCTCAAAATGATTATGACAAGAAGATAAGAGAATATGCCAAGGAACAGGTGAATAAGCCAACAGGTCAAGGTATTCCCACAGGAAAAGTATTATTGAAATTTTTTGAAGATTTGTTTTATTTGCAATATGAGATCAAACACCTATTTGTCATCAAACCCACATTTTCTAGGTATACTGAAGCTGATGAGAATTTTAGGAAACTAAAAAATATCCAAATTCCTAAAAATGAGGATTGGTAAGCATTGACTGATTTACTATGACGAATGAAAGACAAATTAATGAAAAAGGAAAAATTTGTTTGTTGATTTCACTATCAAAACAGATTTTACAGCAGTAAAGCATTTTGACTAAAGGTTAAAGAGTATCTGAAATGAAAGAGTATCAGTAAGAAAGAGTATTAGTGAGAAAGAGTATCAGTGAAGGTAGGTTAGATTCTAAAAAATATCTAAAGAGCCAGCAAAGAGGACAGATAAGCAGCCAGATGCTTCTTATCCTAAAATAGTTTCTATTTCTTTTGAATAAAATAGGACAACTTGTTGATTTGTTAAGCAGCTATCACTATTATTGTTGTAAGATATTTTATTTTCCTAAGTTAATTGCTAGAAGTCATCTAGGATATTTTGTAAAACATTATGTATAAATACTTCACTCTTTTGAAGTATTTTGTGTGGAATAAAATTGTTGAAGATTACTATAGATATTTTGTTGACTTGAAGGCTTTGGATTTCGATTTTGAGTAGCAAAATGGATCAAATATTTGGCATCATACTTCAGGATCACTGTGATAAGCTATTTGGAGTGAAGTACTCTCTAAAACTTGTCATTGTTATTCTTCTTTGTTACATGCATACAGTTGTGTTTTAATTCTAAATCTAAATGTATAACTAGGAGTATTACTACAGGACATGTTAATAGCACCCTGTTTTTAACTAGTTATCATTTCTTTGTTTCCTTCTGATTTCCGGTGTAGGGAATCCTTAATTTCTCCCTATCCCGTTTGACCTCTATCTACTACTTCCCTTTTCCGTATCAAAGGATCCTTAAGTGCCCTTTATCCCGTACCATCTCAAAAACCAATTTTCCAAGATCTCCAAGGGTTATCTATCTTTCCCTGAAGACATTTTACCTTTTAGGCCTTGATCCCAGTTCTATTATCTTGAATTAGACTCCATAGCCGAATGGACAAGTATATTTCCCTCTATCTATTCCTCCAAGTGAAATTTTCCCACCAAATCCAACAAAACCAAACCAAAATTCCACTTTCATAGCTAGCCTAATATTCACCAATTAAAACAAAGTTAAACTTTAGAGAGAGAGCCCTCTCTGAACCCTAGGAAGGTGAGTCCTAGATTTTGAAGTATTTTTTTGGTTACCTCTAGTATTCTTTGATTAAAAACAAAAATCTCACAACTTAAGAATTTACTAGAGTGATAACAGATTCGTAAATGGCTTATTAGCTTAGAGAGACATATCCTGTTACACTGGAAGAAATGCAGAGGGGTGAAGTAAGTGTAGAAGCAAACCTACTTGCTTATGACAAACCCTTTGAGAAGGTGAATAAGAGAATATGCCAAGGAGCAGGTGAATAAGCCAACAGGTCATGGCATTCCCACAGGAAAAGTATTGCTGAAAAGTTTTGAATATTTGTTTTATTTGCAATATGAGATCAAACACCTATTTGTCATCAAACCCACATTTTCTAGGTATACTGAAGCTGATGAGAATTTTAGTAAACTAAAAAATATCCAAATTCCTAAAAATGAGGATTGGCAAGCATTGACTGATTTATTATCAAGAATGAAAGACAAAAAAATGAAAAAGGAAAAACATGTTTGCTGATTTCACTATCAAAACAGATTTTACGATAGTAAAGCAGTTTGACTAAAGGTTAAAGAGTATCTTAAATGAAAGAGTATCAGTAAGAAAGAGTATCAGTGAGAAAGAGTATCAGTGAAGGCAGGTTAGATTCTAAAAAATATCTAAAGAGCCAGCAAAGAGGACACATAAGCAACCAACTGCTTCTTATCCTAAAACAGTTTCTATTTCTTTTGAATAAAATAGGACAGTTTGTTGATTTGTTAAGTAGCTGTCACTATTATTGTTGTAAGATATTTTCTTTTCCTAAGTCAATTCCTAGAAGTCATCTAGGATATTTTGTAAAACATTATGTATAAATATTTCATACTTTTGAAGCATTTTGTGTGGAATAAAATTGCTGGAGATTACTATAGATAAATTGTTGACTTGAAGGCTTTGGATTTCAATTTTGAGTAGCAGACTGGATCAACTATTTGGCATCATAGTTTAGAATCCCTGTGATAATTTGTCTAGAGTGAAGTACTCTCTAAAAATTTTCATTGTTATTCTTCTTTGTTACATGCATACATCTCTGTTTTAATTCTAAATCTGAATGTATAACTAGGAGTATTACTACAAGACATGTTAATAGCACCCTGTTTTTAACTAGTTATCATTTATTTGTTTTCTTTTGATTTTCGATGTAGGGAACCCTTAATTTCTCCCTCTCTCGTTTTACCTCTATCTACTATTTCCTTTTTTTGGATCAAAGGATCCTTAAGTGCCCTTTATCCTGATCATACCATCTCAAAAACCAATTTTCCAAGATCTCCAAGGGTTATCTATCTTGCCCTGAATACATTTGACCTTTTAGGCCTTGATCCCAATTCTGTTAGCTTGACTTAGACTCCATAGCCCAATGGACAAGTATATTTCCCTCTATCTATTCCTCCAAGTGAAATTTTCCCACCAAATCCAACAAAACCAAACCAAAATTGCACTTTCATAGCTAGCCTAATATTCAAAAATTAAAACAAAGTTAAACTTTAAAGGGAGAGCCCTCTCTGAACCCTAGGAAGGCTAGATCCTAGAGTTTGAAGTAGGTTTGTGGTTACCTCTAGTATTCTTTGACTAAAAAAAAAAATCCCACAACTTAAGAATTTACTAGAGTGATAACTTTACTGGTGACCATATTGGGGAAATAACCAATCCTCAATCATAAAATTAGTCTTAAAGGAATCATTTAAATCATCTTTTTATTTTAAGATTGCTTTTATAGGTTGTGGGTATTAAAAAATTGTAATTCTGGCTTCTAGGAAAGTTTATTATACCAGGTCTAACCCAGATCCTAAGCCTGTTGTTATAGTAGATGACCCAGACTGAATTGGTAAAAAGAAAAAACAAACAAAAAACTTAGAGGCTAAAATATTATTAATAAGATTCAATTCATTACCAAGAGAATTAGTAATTCTGCAAGATATTGATTTTGATCTGAAATTTAAGCATTCCTTATCTAAAATTAAATTTGAAAATGATTTGAAAACTGTTGTTTTAGACCCTGCTTTTATTTCATTTTTGAATGCAAAACAGAAATCTATTACAGTAAGTTCTAAATCTAAGAAAGCTAAATATCAGACTAAAGTTTAATAAATTAATGTTACTATTCTAAATGATATTGATGAAGCTATTGAATTAGCTCACTTATTGACTTATGCAAACAAACCTCCAGTTTCTCAATAACACACTACAATAATTCCAGCTAGAGATTCATCCCTTTATGTTATTACATCATATATAAATTCCACTACTAGCTCATCTACATATCCATTTATCCCTAGGTTACCTCTAAAACCTAGAATATTATTTCCACCAATCACTTCATCCACTATATCCATCAGTTCACCTTTTGATTTCTTAAATACATCATCCTTATTTCCCAGCACTTCAAATACAATCTTTAGTTCATGTACTATCATTTCCAGTAAAAGTCCAAGCAGTTCTACCTTATCCCCCTAGCCAAGCTAAGCTTCAAGCTATGGTTATTAGATATGCTCCCCTGGTCTTACCACAACAACTCCATGATATGCCACAAGACTATCAAAACAAAATACCACTTTTTGATGGCACTACTCAATATACTGCTCAGCAACACATTACTAAGATGACAGACTTCTTTGAAATTTATGAAATTGATGACTCAGATGTTCAAATGAGACTCTTTGCACAAACTTAAACAGGCGCAGTTAAGAAGTGGTTTAAAGATTTAGCTGCTGGTAGTGTAACTAATTTAGCTGTCCTTTTTACTTTTTTTTTTAAATAAATGGGAAAATAAAAAGAACCCCCTCCAAATTTTGTCTAAAATTGATTCTTTGAAAAGAGCTCCAAATGAGTCAGTCCAAGATTACTGCACCAGATATAATAGTGTCTATAATTCTATCCCTGAAAATCTTAAACCTACTCCTTATTCAGTTCTACTCAAATTCCCTAATGGATTTGATACAGATATGGCTTACCAATTAAGGGAAAGAGATGCAAACACCTTAGAAAAAATGTAGAGATGCAGTTAGTGTAGAAGTGAACATTTTAGCCAGAAAAACTAGACTCATAAATTAAAGAAGAGTGACTATTAAAGAAGAAAATGCTAATTCAGACACAAAAATGGATGTTATAGCTAAAACCTTAGAAAGAGTGATTTATAGAATAGATAATATAAAGAGAAGACCTTAGTGGGATAATCAACAATAGATCAGAAATCCTAATTTTAGAAAAAACATAAATTCTGGAAAAGCAAAAGAAACATCCCCAGACCAAAAAATTAGGCCCCCATTCCAAGAGAACTATGCTGAAAGTTCTCAGAATAATAATGATGATGAGGATGATATAAATCTAATGGGAATAGATGACAATAATACTATTTTCCTTACTCAGGAAGATCAGAAATTATTTGAACTTCAAAAACTCAAATTAGTTTCTAGTGAGTCATTTGATTATAAACAAGGATATGATTATGCAATAAATGAAATACACAATCAATATAACCTTAGAAACAAGAAAAAAAATGAGTCTTCTACTAAGAAAGCTTCCCAAAGTCAGAATCAGAAAACAGTAGAAGCTCCCAAAACAAAAGTTCTGCAAATTCTCCCAAGGGAAAATAAGCAAAACTCAAATTCCTCCCAAAAAAATTCTAGTCCTAAAAAAGCATCAGGCCCTAAAATTGTTGATATTACGGATGAAGTTGCTCAAGTTGCCAAATATTCACAAAAACTAGTGCTACTAAAGCTTCTAATTCTGTAAAAATAGTAAATTTAGATCCAAAAAAACCTTCTGACGATCCTAAAACAGTAGACCGAAAACTGTTACTTCAAAAACATCTGTTGAAAATTCTAAGATTGAAACAACATCTACTGCTTCACAAACAATCCCTGAAAATAAATTTAGAAGTAGCAAAACACAAGAAACACAAACAGAGAATCCCAAAACAATTGAAAATGAAAAAACAACTGTAGAAAAACAATACAAACCAACACAAACTACATTTACCAAAGAAATTGATTCAAATCAATAAAACTCAACCTACATTTAACATACAATTAGAAATTGCAAAGCTTAAAATACCAATTCCTTCAACTGAATTGGTAAAAAATGACTTGTATAAATCAACCATAACTGAAACATTAAATATGAATGATGGATAAGACTCCATAAATCTAAATAATGATCAGCCATATTTGATTTTTGTCCTAGATGTAAATGGAAAACATGCAGATGGAGCAGTTCCTCCATTTTATATCAGTCTCACCATTCATGATAAAATTTTGCACAATGCCATGTTGAATTCTGGAGCTTCCCATAATCTAATGCCTAAAGCAATCATGGAAACTCTCAATCTAGAAGTTACAAGGCCATACAAAGATTTGTTTTCTTTTGATTCAAGTAAAGTTAAATGCCTAGGTTTAATCAATTATTTGTGTGTAACACTAGTTCAATACCCTAGTAAGAGTATATTAATGGACATTGTAGTAGTTGATATCCCACCAAAATATGGAATGTTACTTTCTCGCTCATGGGGAGCAAAGTTACAGGGATCTCTACAATTGGACATGTCCTATGCTACTATATCAGTTTTTGGCCAGCCTAAAAATTTAGGTAGGGAAACATTGATCAAGTACATGGTCAATAGTGTTGAAAGATCTATAAATTACCCCATTTACTCTACACCAACTGACCTTGATTCTTTTATCCTATGTAACTCTGAAAAAAATTAAATCCAAACTAAACTAGTAGATAAAAGGAGAACACCAAACAATGATAATATTTTTCATGAATCTCTATGGAATTTAGACTTTGATGGTTCAGTGAATAAGTTAGGAGCAGGAGTAGGAGTTTGGATAACAAACATGGATAGTAATCACTCAGAAGGCCATACTTTTAGGCTCAATTTCAAATGTACAAATAATATGGCTGAATATGAAGCCCTCATCCTAGGACTCCAAATCATTAGGAACTCAGGAGGAAAAAGAACTTTAATCATGGGAGATTCAGATTTGATCATAAAATAGGTAGATGGAGTTTATTCTGTTTACAATCCTAGACTAAGCAGATATAGAGACACTATCATAGATTTAACTGATGATTTATTGGAATGTAAGTTTTCTGTTATACCTAGGAAACAAAATATACAAGCTCATTTTCTTGCAAATTTTGATAGTACATGCAATTTACCATTCCAACCTAATCACAGATATACTGCTGAAATCAAACATAGGCCAATAATTCTAAATAATCTTAAGTATTGGAAAAATTTTTCTCAGGATGAACAGTTTTACAATTTTATGAACAATGAAGGAGAATTTCAGAATTGTAATATAGATACATATTGTACTATAAATCATGATTTGGATTTTGAATTAGATTTAAATAAATATGATGTAAATAGACCAACTAGATTTATTCAAGATGATGTAGATAGCTTAGAGAAAGTAGAGGTTGAAGAAATTATTGAAGATGAATCAGGCATATTGAATCTTAAGGATAATTTTTTTCCTAAAGGTTTAACCCTCTTAGAAGATCTTTTTGACTCCAATGATGTAGCTAGAAAACCAAAAATGGAGCCAGTAAGATCTGATATAGAATAATGTAACATTGGTACAGAGTTAAAACCAAAAATAATCAAACTGTCAAAAATTTTACCTCAAAAAGAGAAGGATAAATATATTGAGCTCTTAAAGGAATATCAAGATGTGTTTGCTTGGAGTTATGAAGATTTAAAATCTTATGATACAAACATAATCCAACATAAAATTCCAATTAAAGAAGATCAAAATCAATTCAAGCAAAATTTGAGAAGAATTAACCCTGTACTATTACCTTTGATTGAAAAATAAGTTAAAAGAATGTATGATGCCCAGATCATTGCACCAATCATATATTCTTATTGGGTTTCCAACTTAGTCCCAACGAGAAAGAAAACATGAGAAATTAGATTGTGTGTTGACTTTAGAAATCTTAACAAAGTATCCTTAAAGGATAATTTCCCTTTACCTAAAATGGACCACATATTACAAAGGGTAGTGGGTTCTTCAAGGATTTCACTGTTAGATGGTTTTTTAGGATACAACCAGATCCTAGTCTAAGAAGAATACCAAGCTAAAACAACATTTACTACTCC
This sequence comes from Pinus albicaulis, assembly GCA_034641835.2. Taxonomy (NCBI): domain Eukaryota; kingdom Viridiplantae; phylum Streptophyta; class Pinopsida; order Pinales; family Pinaceae; genus Pinus; species Pinus albicaulis. The sequence continues at coordinate 331,608,021 of CM076571.1, forward strand.
TTGGGGCACTTTTATGTATGTAAAAATGCCTTTTGGTCTAATGAATGCATGAGCAACCTTTCAAAGGGCTATGGACATAGATTTTGCAAAGGAAATACATGAGTTCTTAGTAATTTACTTATATGACATTACTATGTTTTCCAAAACAAATAATGAACACTTGGATCATTTGAAACAAGTTTTTATTAAGTGTAGGAAATATGGCATCTCTTTAAATCCTAATAAAATTCTGTTTGTATTATAAGAAGGTAGTTACTTGGACACATAATATCAAAATAAGGAATTAGAATAGATTCTGCTAGGATAGAAGCAATTCTAAACATCAGCCCACCAAGAAACATCAAAGAATTACAAGCTTTTTTAGGTAAGATAATTTTTTTAAGAAGATTCATATCTAACTTCGCTGAGATAATTAGAGAATTGAATAACATGCTCAAAAAAGATTCAGTTCTTAGCTGGACTATTGAGGCTAAACAATAATTTGACTCTATCAAACAAGCCTTAACCAAAAATCCAGTCCTAATAAGTCCTTATTTTAAGAAAGATTTCATGATTTTTTCGTTTGATTCAGAACACACCATTGCTGCAGTTTTACTGCAGAAAAATGACCAATGATTTGAACAGCCTATAGATTTCTTCAGTAAAACTCTTAGAGATTCCCCTTTGAAGTACAACATTACGGAAAAACAAGCCCTAACTTTGATAAAGGCTATTAAAGACTTCAGAGTTTATATTCTCTACTCACACATTATTGCCTATGACCCAAATTCTATAGTTAAATACATTCTTACTCAAGATGGTCCTGATGGAAGAAGAGGTAAGTGGATTTCCACGATCTTAGAATATGACATAGAGATAAAACACACAAAACTCATCAAAGGTCAAGGATTAGCCAGACTTATGGTTAAATCTAACTACAATGCCCTAGACATAAATTTTATTGCTCAAGTAGATGATCAGGAAGAGATGGCGACTCCATCAATCAGTGAAGACTTTTCACATTCACCTTGGTATAAAGATATCATATTTGTATTATAAAACTTACAAGCTCCTCTTGGATTGTCAAGAACCAAATCTAGATTTTTGAAACTTAAAGAAATAAGATTTTGTATCGTAGATAATATACTTTTTTGGAGAGATCATAGTGGAATTTTACTAAATTGTTTACTAAAGGAATAAGCTGACAAAATACTTGAAGAATATCATGCAGGTGACTGTGGAGGACATTAAACTAGAAAAATACTGCTGACAAGATCTTGAGACCTGGTTTTTACTGGCCTACCTTGTTTGCTGATGTCAAAAAATATGTTACTTCATGTCATAAGTGCCAAATTTTTGAGGGTAAGAAGAAATTACTACCCCTCCCTTTAAAGCCTATTTCAATTGAAATGCCATTAGACTTCATTGGTGAAATTCACCCCCACTCTTTGAGCCAACATAAGTGGATTTTGACAAGCACTGATTATTTTACCAAGTGGATTGAAGCCATACCCTCCAGACAATCCACAGATATTGTCATTATTTCCTTCCTAGAAAACAACATTCTTTCAAGATTTGGATGCCCCCAAAAGATAATTACTGATAATGTAGCAACATTCAAATCCAATAAAATGATTGATTTTTTCCACAAATACCATATTACCTTAGGTCATTCCACTGCATATTACCCCCAAGGTAATGGCCTAGTTGAATCCTCAAACAAAAGCCTTGTAAATATCATCAAAAAATTACTTGAAGACAATAAAAAGACTTGGAATAAGAAGTTAGTCAATTCCTTATGGGCAGATATAATTACTACTAAAAAATCCATTTGTACTTCACCTTATCAACTAGTTTATGGAATGGATATTGTTTTTCTATCCTCCCTAGGTGTACCAGTGATGAAAATTATCCAAGAATTATAGGTTGAAACAAATGACATCCAAAGAAGGATAAATGAAACTATTCACTTGAAATAAACAAGGGAAGAATTTTATATTAAATATCAAGTAATTCAGGATAAGATCAAGAAAATCTATGATAAAAAGACTAAAGAGGATGATTTTTACATAGGAGATAAAGTGTTAAAATGGGATTCTAGAAGAGAAGACAAAGGAAAACATGGAAAATTTGATTTTATATGGAAAGGACCTTATGTAATTTACGTATATAGAGGTAATAAATCTTTCTTTCTGAAAGAATTGGATGGAATAGATCTGCAAGAAGGACCAGTTAATGGCAGAATGCTGAAGCACTATTATTCCCCTGAGTTAACAAAAAGTTAGTTTTTATTCACTTTGATCATTGTACATATACATTTCAAAGTTTAGATTGGCTTGGATGTTTCCTTAGCAAAATGGAAGCCCGAAGAGAAGGCCCTAAGCTTTGAGAGGTGAATATCATAAATATGAATAAGTTGCAAATATCAAAATACATTTACAGGGTCATCACAGTCAAATTTCAAAGGCTACTATTCTCAGAGTTCTTGATATTTCACCAGGAAATGTCATCCCCATGTGGAGCCACTGTTAGGGTCATATAATAATAAGGTTCATAGAACTATGGAGAGGATGATGGAGAGAATCAACCTAAATGAGAGAGCTATTCCTAGGGAAAATCAACCAGCTCCTCAAAACCAAAATCAAAACCTTAGAAGAAACCCCCCTCAAATAAGACAGAGAGAACAAAGAGGCCCTGACCAGAAAATTAGGCCTCCATTCCAAGAGAACTACGCTGATGAAGACGAGGGAGTAGTCAAAGAATTAGAAGAAAATCATATTAATCTAATGGGAATTAATGACAAGGATTCTATTTTCCTTACTGAAGAAGAGCAAGGTTTATTTTCTCTAACTCAAACTAAAGTAGAATATAAAGAGTCTAAGGATTATAAACAAGGGTTTGATAATTCCACATTGGAGGTACATATAAAATATAACCTTAGAAGCAAGAAGAACTCTAATAACTCCAAGAAAAAGAATTTTGAAAATTCGGCCAAAAAAATCCCCTAAGACTGATCCCAAGAAAACAACAAAAAGTTCAAGGAAAGATGTAAATAGCTCAGGAAAGGATAATATAGAAGAAAACACTAGTAAACCAGCTATCAACCCTGTCAAAAATTCTCAATCTGATATCCCCACCACAATTCAACAAGCTGAGGTTACCGCAAAAATAGTGCCAGAGAAGATTGATTGTTCAAATATGCTAAAAATACAAACACCATTCAGCATTGAGAATGGAATTTCTAAATTAAAAATCTCAATTCCTCTCACTAAATTGGTAAATAATGATGTATATAGGTCCCAGGTCCTAAAGGTACTGAACATAGGAGAAATTAATGACACTTTCAGTCTGAATGATGATAAACCTGAACTATTGTTTGGGCCAGATTTAGATGGTAAATCCCAGGAGGGAGGTGTTCCCCAATTTTATATCAGTCTAAATGTTCATGATAAAATCCTCCATAATTCCATGTTAGATTCAGGTGCATCACATAATCTCATGCCAAAAGCAGTCATGGAGAAACTTGGCCTTGAAATACTAGACCCTATAAAGGTTTGTACTCATTTGACTCCAGCAAGGTCAAATGCCTAGGTATCATCAAAGATCTTTGTAATACATTAGCTCAGATATCAGCAAAGAGTCTAGTAATGGATATAGTAGTGGTTGAAATCCCTCCTAAGTATGGCATGCTTTTATCATGCTCATGGGGAGCCAAGCTACAAGGGACCCTCCAAATGGACATGACTTATGCTACCATACCAGTGTTTGGCAAACAAAGAAGACTGTATACGGAAACTTTAATGAAATACATGGTGAGCAGTCAAGATAAACCACATAGATACCCACTTTACTCTATTCATTCTGACCTTGATTCATTCATTCTTTACAATTATGGGGACATTGATGCACAAGTAGATGAAGAAGAAAAGGACCAGGATAAAGAACAAGAAGAACAAATGAAAATTATACAACACAAATATGAATATGAACCTTTTTGGAACATGAGATTTGATGGCTCTTGTGGCAAAGCAGGTTCAGGAGCAGGGGTGTGGGTCTGCAATACTGGAAATAATCACACAAAGGGTCATTCTTACAAACTAAATTTTTAGTGCACCAACAACATAGCATAATATTAGGCACTCCTTTTGGGTTTACAATTGCTGAAAATATTAGGAGCCCAAATAATTTATGCTCGTGGGGACTATGAGCTTGTTATTAGACAAATCAAGGGAGAATACTCAGCCAAACATCCTAGATTGAGAGCATACAAGAATGCTTCCCTTAACCTTTTGAAAACTTGTGAATAATATGGCCTTGCTGCAGTTCCAAGAAATCAACATGTCATTGCCAATGGTTTAGCATTTTTAGCAAGCACTTGTCAATTACCTCATCCCAGCAAGCAATACATAGCGCAGGTTAAGCATCACCCAACAATCTCTGATAACATGAGATACTGGCAAGTCTTTGGCAATGAAAAACAAATTGATAATTTCCTACAATCCAGAGGTGAGTTTGAATATTCCAACTTGGACCTAGATTTTGAAGAAGATTGTCCGATTAAAGAGAAAATGAACAAGGATGAACCACCTCATGATTCTGATATTAATATTTCAGCAAATGAAGATTTACATAGAAGAGAGATACATAAAGACCCAGAAAAGGAGGAATTTGAAGTACTCTAATTCAAGGATAACATCCTCCCTAGAGGACTTGTCCCTTTAGAGGAACTATTTGACTTCAATGATCTGGACAGAAAACCGAAGATGGAACCTACAGAGGAAGTCCATTTTTGAGCATTTTTTCGACTTGGACATGATCTCCTGATCACAACTCCCCAATGGGAATCTTTTGGACCCCAAAATCTCTCTGAATTACAGAAATTGAAGATGAGGATACTGATTCTCCACTCTTCCAACCTTGAACCACTGGAATCTTCCTGATTTCATCAAATTGAGCTTCTCATAAAAACATAAATTCTTCCTTGAATCTGCTGACTGACTGTTGCTAACCTTGATTGTGTCATGATGCAAAATTTTGAAATTTGTAGAACAGCAACTAAAATTTGTAGAAATCATACTTCTCCTACAATGGTCTACCTTCAAAGGAAACTGGAAATAAGATTCACGTTGCCAACTGTCCTCATGGTGAATTTTTGTTGAATGAGCCAGTACTTTTGTCGATTCCCGACTAAGTTTTCTTGCCATAACAACCTTCCATTCTAAAACTAGCAATGACTCATGTTGAAATTTGTGTCCTCTTTTCTTGCATGTTTTTCCCTTTCTTGGATTATTTCATCACTTTGCACCAACACTTTGTTCTCTGCACCGATCGACACCAAAGACACTTTGTGCAACATCTTGTCATCTTGTTCCAAAGACGACCTGCTTTCAGACTGAAACATTTCATCATTTACATCAGCAATAACATGAAAAGGATTATGTACAAAATATTTTTTCTTAATCATCAACAAAGTCAAATTTTGACTTGCATTGACAAGCCTTTTCAACTGCCCTGCATTCACCAAAGAAGATTCTAGCTTCTTCCGATGTGCTCTCACAATAAAATCCTTGCCATCCTTGAATAGGTGATACTTATTCTCATGGCGATGGAATATCAATTTTCTATCATATAAGTATAGACTACCCAACACCACACCTGTAATGTCAAGTGGTACCACATCTAATTCAAACAAGTCAACATAATGAGCTGTTATGGCGAAGCTCAACATGCACTTCCTTGAAACTTGTAAATTAGCATCCTTGCAAATCCATCCAAGTGGATATGGCTTTGGATGTGGAATGGTTTCAAGTTTCAACTTCTTGACTGAGTATTCTGAGATGAGGTTTGCTTGAGACCCACTGTCAAATAGTGTGTCTATCTTTGTGTGTTTGGAAATTATCCTCACATGAAATAGCTCTATCCTCCTCTCTTCATTTGGAGCTTCTATGTGACATTTTAAAGTGCTAGAACTGGGATTTGTTTCTTTTACAATCTGTTTCCCCTTTATGTTCTTTAGTGCCAAAGCTATGCTTTTAGTTTCATCTCCTGATTCAGACCCTAAGTCTTGTTCAGCTATTGCAACCGCTTTGCCCTTTTCTTTGGCCTTATCTTTGGTTTTAAATTTTTATGGCTTCAACTCCAGATGAAGTTTCCAACAATGGTATTCATCGTGGCTTGTTTTGGAATAGTTTTTACAAAATAAATTTCCTTTTTCTTTTCTATATTTTGCATTTCTTTTTCTCCCTTTGCCTTGAAATTCACTACCCTCATTCCCATCAAAAGATTGTTTACCTCTAGCCTCTAAATGCGTGGCTTGGACACAAACCTCATCTAGACTAGTAGGATTGTAAATAAGGATAGTATGTATAAGATAGTTGTGTAAACCACCTATATATTTTAGCAAATTCTCTTGGCTATGCAAATCAATTGCAAGTAACAAATCCCTTCGTCTAAACTCTTGAGTGTAATCTTGAACATTTTGTCCCTTAAGTTGTCTAAAACTTTGCCAATTCATGATAGCCTTTTGTAAATGAGTTAATGGATAAAGTTGTTGCTTAATTGCGGAAATAAATTCAACCCATGATAAAGTGATCTTACCATGTTTTTTAATTTCATCCTTTGTCTTGTTTTCCCACCATACCAATGCTTCTCCCTCTATTCTCAAAGGGGCTAATTGAATCTTGGTGTCGTCTTCATGAAGGTTTTGTATCCTCAAATAAACATCCAACTATCTTATCCAATTGTCAAGTTTCTCTGCATTGAGCTCACCATTAAACATAGGCAACTCAAATTTAACATCAAGCTTTAAAAATGGACTTTTACAAGTGGTTTTAGACTTGCGAGAATGATTCACCGAAGTAGAGGATGACGATGTAGAGGAAGAGGATGAAGATAGGGATGGTGGATCACCATTACCTCCATGTCCTTTCTTTGACTTGTCATCACATTTCTTTCCTCTTGAAGAACCCTCTCCTTCTTTTTGGTGTTTATGCCCTTCTCCAACAAGCCTATCATTCCTTTCTTGGTAGAGTATCCTCACCATCTCCGTCGTGTCCAAGAAATCCTTTCGGAACACCTGTTCCTCTTCTTTGGGATGAATGTCTTCAGGAGCTTCTCCTTCCCTTGAAGAAATGCTTGAGGCTTCTTCTATGGCTCTTGGAGGTGGCTCTCTGACCTTTCTTGGTTGAGGATTACTTTGTTCTCTAACCAAGTGTCATTCACCTCTCTTGAGTTTAAGCCTAGTAAGCATCAAAACTTGCAAACAAGCAACTATATCTTTGCACAAGAACAAATGCAGAGTAAAAATCTAGCTCCTAATGCTCAAATCCTGAGCTTCGATACCATTTGATCTAAAAATGGAACTATTTGTAAATGCTATGCAAATCATCCATTTCCATTAAATTAAGTGTTCAAAGTATTCTCCATGTCTTGCAGGTTAAACGAAGTGGTTTTAGTAATGTTTCTGAGTTTTATGTGTGAGGATTTGTTATTTAAATTTACTGTTTAATATAACACAGAAGAAATACATAGCAATAAAAATTCACCATAACATAACACAACAAACTGATGAGGTAGTTCACCCCTCCTGGGCTACATCTGTCGGTCCAAGGCTCCCCAATGGTATGTCCTTGCTCTATTAATTTGCTTAAGATGGTTACACAGTGAGAAATATGCCTAAACAGGAAAAACAAGCTGTGAATTTGACTTCAGAAGACAGAAATAAGCTAAAAATGGCTTTTGTTTCACCTCAAACAGTGAAGTACAACCCAATACAACTCCATCTCCCTGATGGCCCTGATGGCTCTTTCCTCTTCCCTGAAGTAAAAATGGCTGAAGAACACCTCTACTCGCTCTGCAACCTATCCCAAATACTCCAAAATGCTAAATAAAGCCAAAATTGACTAAAATTTCGTTCCATTTGGTTCCATATTGAGGAATTTATGACCTCCCAAATAAAATTGCCCAATGTCACTAGAAAACCCCACCAAATGTGGGATAACTCCAGTTAACGCGCTAAAATTGGCACAAATCCGGATTTGGTGGAGCGCGGCCCAAATAAGGCGGAACCACTACCAGTTGCATTAAATCTCACATAGGGAAGCATTGATGTGGTCACATGTGACCGCTCCATTTAAACTGCCACCTAAACCGTTAACCCAACGATTGTATTAAATTTTCGGACCATGCTGTCACATGTCGCGATTTAATGTTAATCGTCCACTCCCGAATAAACCGTCGGTGTTAGCCCTGGTCACATAGAGGATGGTCGCATGCCAAGGGGGCTAGCCCTGAGGGGCTAGCCTTACGTTTTCTACCGGTTGGAAATATTTAAGCCTCGGGTTCCACAAGTGTTCACATGGCAATGGAGTTTAAACCCTGAGGGTGTTGAATCCTTAGTTAAACTGAGAGGGGGGGGTGAATCAGTTTAACACATTCATGGACTTTTAAAACTTTTTCATTAAAATTTATTTACACCTTCATTTTATGTTCAAATTAATATGTGAGTAGTCTTAGAATGTGAGCAACAAGTATTAATATAATGTAACAGTAGATTTAATATGAGAGCAGCAAGTATTGAGCATATGAGATAAACCATATCAACACATAAACATCATGCACATAGACACCAGATATAAGTGGAAATTCATAAAGGGAGAAAACCACATCTTATTATTGTTGTGATGCAAAGGCAAGCTCCAACTCCCTCTCACCATTAATTTTCTGTAGGCACCAACCTACAGAAGGCTCCTACCTCAATTCTGCAATCTACAACTTGCAAGGAAGCTCCAACTCCCATCAATTTTCTACAGGCACCAACCTACAGGAGGCTCCAACCTCAGTCAGCTACAACTGAAATTTTATCAAGCTAAAAATTGATGTGGAAGCACCAACTCCCATATATTTTCTGCAGGCACCAACCTATAGGAGGCTCCAACCTCAGTCAGCTACAACTGACATCTATCAAGCTATAACTTGATAGGGAAGATCCAACTTCCTTACTCTTTCAAAAGGAAAACACTTGCTGATTTACCTTAGATATCAGCTCTGTTCTGTATCATCTTCACTGTTGTGCATCAGTCTTCATATCTACCTTATATCATTTCTGCATCTTCTTAGATTCACTATCAGCTCCTCCTTCTCTTCTCAGCTCCTCCTTCTTCTCTGCCTCACTGCTTCATTTCTGCATTCTCTAACTTTTCACAACATCTTGTTATGCTCCTCCTTCTTCTTCTCTTCTCTTCCTCAATTCCATACTCAGCATTCTCTATGCTCACTCTCTCTCACCTCTTGCAGCTTTCTTATTTTCTTCAACTCTCTTCAATTCTCACACTCTCTTCTTCTCTCACTCTATTTTCGTCAACCTTCTCCCCTTGGATATTATCCTGTTTTATACAAAATAGCTTTATGGATGTTTGTATTCTACTGGGAATTCGAAATGGAAATCCATGTCTCTTTTCCTTCTACCTTCTCATCTCTTTTATCTACTCATTCAGAAAACACAACTGTAGGTACCAATTTATCATTACAGTGGGATATTTGTTCTCTTCTGGAGAATTGCCAATGCATCACAACAATATAAATTAAAATTATTTACATTCAATTACAATGATAACTCCAGCTCACTCATTCAGCCTCTTGGCTAGCTACGCATTTGTCTTTTCTTTGACTGTGTCTTTGTCCCTTTTGGCTCTGTTTGTTTCCTTATTCACTGTCGCAGGGTAACGGCCATATGCCATACATTTGTAACTGTGATTTTTATATCAGCGTCTTATATATATATATATATATATGCAACTGCTGACTTTAAATCTGGGCAAATTCCAACCCTTTACTCACAGCAAGTGTCTTGTTGATGTGGTGAGTTCTGCAAGTGGAACATACATACACCACGGCCTTTGTTTTATGGCCCGATCCGATTGCACACATCGCAATCGTTTTACATTAACAATCGCCCTCCACCTTAAGCCGAGGCACGTGGGTCCTCAGACCACGTGGCATATTTCAATACAATCGCAACAACATTTTATATATATAACAACACCTTTTATATATATAACCCAATTTCATTTCTCAGCATAATTATACAAAGTTTAATCATACAAACTGCCTTTTTAATACACCTTAAATAAACTCTCGGTGTAAATAATAAAACCTGTTTAAACATATAAAAACCCCTTTCGGGCCCACCTACCACGTTTTCAGATGCGATATACTACTCCTCCAGTGATTTTCGATTGTGATTGATCGCAATTGCAAACTTCATTAACTTTCTTCGTTGTGCTGCCTTGCTCCGATGTGATTTCTTTGATGCAATGCGATTACTCTGATTGCGATCAATCGCAATCGCAACTTGCGTTTGCATGTTCCGATGCCCATACTCCGATACTCCGATGCGATTAGGCCGAAATTCAAATACATTTGAATCATAGTTCATATATCCATCGGGTCCGGAACTCAATCGGAACTCTTGTCGATATGTTCCGCTGCTCAGTTTTTCTCCGATGCGATTGGGAAGGGGTCCCACCATATAAAACTTTGTTTGTTTTAAAACCAAGCGTTAAGACATTTGGTTCTTTGTCCACAAAGCGCTCCATATATATATAAGCTTTGAGCCGATGTGATTAAGTTGGAACTCAAACCTATCAAGACAGAGTTTATATGCCCATCGGGTCCGGGCTTCAATCGCAATCGCAGCTTTCTGTTGATAACCTGTTACGCTACCCTTATATTCTCCGATGCGATTGGGTGAGGGTCCCACCTTATGGTACTTTGATTCTTTGTTAAAAAGGCGCTCCATATAGATTAATATATATGCTTTGGACCTTTTTTCATAAGGCGAAATATATGTAATGCGTTGCATATATACTCCAGCGTGGGTAACGATTCTCGGAATGAGAGATTTATATATATATATATATATTGCTGCTTGGGTTATACGATTCCCGGAATTGTGTTTATGTTATATGTAATGCCCGGTTGGGTAATGATTCTCGGAATAAGGTTTGTATATATTTATATATACTTGCCTCTTGGGTTATACGATTCGTGGAATTGTGTTTATGTATCCTCCAGCTGGGGTAGCGATTCTAGGAATTAAAAAATGGCTCTGCCTCTGCTATGATAACGGCTCTGCCTCTGCCTTTGTTGTTCAACCATTTCATCTCTGCCCTGTAGGACCCATGTCCTTATGTCATCGCACCGCATCACATATTCATTAATCTGCCTCTCTGTTTCTTTCGCCGATTGCGATATGTGATCGCATGCATCGCACCTCAAGCCTATCACATCGCATTGCATCTTCGCTGCCTCTGCTTCATAGTCTACCTTGCTGCCTTTTCCGATTGCGATTTGCGATTATATCGCAAATGCAAAAATCACATCACAAACCATTACATTTCCTCTGCTTCTATTCACTGTCTCTGCTTTGTCTGTTGCCTCAGTTCCTTATCTGCCTTGCTTCCTTTGCTGCCTTGCTACCTCTCTTCTTCTTTTCTCTTTCTGCTGGTCGCTTTGCTGCCTCTACTATCTCTCTGTTGCTATCTCTGCTTCTTGTCTAATGCCGCTCCTTGCTTCTCTCTTTGCCTTGTTGCTGTTTCAGGTGCTCCTCCTTTTCCATCTCCTTTGCCATCAATGACAACATTTCCAACAAAGGGGCTATCAATATCTCCGCTCGTTAAAATTTAAACAACCCGACTCGCCCATTTAACTCTTCTTGACTGTTCATTTAACAAATTGACCCTCTGCTGTGTTTGTCGAGTCGAGGGTTCAACCCTCATGACCTCCACTTTCCACAATATTTTTTAATCAATGGCCTGGGGCCACGAGGCAGCCTCCGGGCAGGCCACATGGCACCCTCTGACACGCCTATAAAAACATAATAAAAATGAAAATTTTTCAATATAATTTTTTTTACAAATTGACAAAAATCATAGTTAAAAAGTCATGTTTTGGAGGTCACTAGAAAAATTCAAACCTTAGTAACTTTCACATACGACATCGGATTTGAGTCCCGTTTACTGCGCCAGGATCGCAGTGATGAGACCTTTCTGGTCGTTCAGATTGCAACTATTTCTGATCATTTCCATTTTTTTAGCATTTTTTCCACTTGGACATGATCTCTTGATTAGTAAAATTTGAAACAGGAAGGGAAATTTAGTTTTGTAGAGTGGCAAGGTTACCGTTGACATGGCATGGGCCCGTTGGGTAATGGCCTAAGCCATTACATGTTTAACAGGCTTATAGGCGGGAGCATAGGTGATTGGATGCAGGTGACAAGAGTGGTTTTTGTGGAACAATGGTAATGGCAGAGATATAACAGTCAATGGCATGGTTTAGAAATCGAGGAAAACCAATTTTTGTAGGGGGTCGTGAATCATAAGTGGTATGGAGTTAGGGGGGGGGGGGGGGGGGGTGCGAAGAGATGTGCATGTGACACGTAGCAGATGGGATGGTTTCAAAAACCACCCATTAACCCCCAGATGGGATGGTTTTGATAAAACATTAACCCCGAAACTTAGGTTAGAACACCTTTGTTTTGGTTTTTTCCACCATTGTATGAGAATGCAAGAAATCCTTGGAATAGTATTTTGGGATAAATTTCATGTTTCTGCATATTCCTTTCTCTTCCATTCTACCTACCCATTTCACTAATCTAACATTATTTAGGCTTGCATACCCAAATAATTTTTTCTTTATAAACTCCAAACTACTCTATCCCTTATTCCTTCCATTGACTCAGTTTAAATTGTTGAGAAAATTTTATTTCTACCTAAATAATGATCTGCCAATATTAAATTGTTTAGAAAATCCTTATTTTCTAACCTATCAATAGAAATTTAAAATTGTACAATCATTTTTAAACTATATGATTGAACAAACTAATGTAATCTGCAGTGGAATTTCGATTCGCAACACTTTCAGTATTATTCTTTTTGGGGTTTTTCTTTCTTTTTCTTTTTCTCTTTTTTCAATATACCCTCTTTTCTTTTCTTTTTTCATTTTTTTTTTGAAATCATTTAAATATTGAAAATAATGCTCAATATGAAATTTCAAATTATGAAATACTCAATCACCTTGAGATCCTATAATTTATAGGACCCTAACAATGGCTCCAGTTGGGGATGGCACTTATCCAAGTGAAGTGTCAAGAACCTAAGACCAGTAGCCTTGAATGTTTCATTTTCTGCAAAAACTCCATCTGATTTCTTGTTTCTATTTTATGATAGCTCACCAAACCGGGCTCAGGGCCTTCTCCACGGGCTTCAACCTTTGTCAATGAATCATTCAAATCACAAACTGTAAAACTATGGTATTTAAGATGATGAAATACCAACCTGTATTCTTAGGAGAAATAAGTTTTCAGCATCCTGCCATTTACAAGACCTCCAAGTATCTTTGTTCCATCCAACTCTTTAAGGAAATATGCATTGTTTCCTCTGAAAGCATCAATAATGTATGGACCTTGCCAAAGATTGTAAAATTTTCCATGTTTACCTTTGTCTTCTCTTTTGGAATCCCATTTCAAGACTTTGTCTCCTAAATTAAAATCATCGGCCTTTGTTCTTTTATCAAAAATATTCTTGATATTTTCTTGAATCACTTGAGTTATGTTGTAAACTTCCTTTCTAGACTATTGCCACTAAATAGTTTGATTGATCCTTCTCTGTATATCATTTGGTTCAGCTTGTATCTCCTGAATGATCTTCATGACTAGAACTCCTAATGAGGAAGGAAAAATTGCATCCATGCCATATACCAATTGGTATGGAGACATGCCAATTGATTTTTTGGTAGTAATTCTATCAGCCCAAAGTGCATTGATCAACTTGTTATGCCATGATTTCTTGTTATCTTCCAAGATATTTTTGATGATATTCACCAAGATTTTCTTTGAAGATTCAACCAATCCATTACCCTGAGGCTAATAGGTTTTTGAATGTCCCAAATTTATATGGTACCTATGACAAAAATCAACCATTTTCTTGGACTTGAAGGTTGTAGCATTATCAATGATGAGTTTTCTAGGACAACCAAATCTAGAAAGGATGGTTTCAAGTAATTTTATAATGATAGAATCAGTGGCATTTCTAAAAGGAGTGGCTTCTATCCATTTGGTAAGGTATTTTTTAGCAGTAAGAATCCATTTATGCTAGGCAGAGGATGGGGGATGAATTTATCTAATGAAATTTGTTGGCTCAAGGGGTCCTGACCCAGGTTCGGAGGTTAAGGTTTTCCAACAAACCCCTATACTACTGGCCCTTTTGGCAGTGACCTGCTTGCGCAAGCCAAAGTCTCACCCGAAGCAGTATGGGAGGGTTTTGGAACCAGGTTTCTACACCCTAAGAGAGAGTAGGTAAGTCAAGCAGAGTTGTGTTCCCAACTTATCAAGCTTCGCATTTATAGATCAAGTGCAGGCTTATATCACAGAGCTCAAATCTAATGATTATCGTCGCATCAACGTGCGTAATACCAATATCTCAGTAAAAAAACTATAATCACGACAATTAACAGCCCGAATATTCATATAATAGAAACAAGAATACTTTTTCAGCTATCAAACAGATATTTTCGCAGCTTAATCATACAATCTAAGTTCTCATAAATTATAACAGAACAGATCCAGATCACATCAGAGATCAACAATACTTGTAATGGATCCAACATTTCACATCAACAGTAATACATTAACGCAGAGATACTCTAACCAGGTTCGCATATATTATCATCCAAAACCCAATACAATCCAACATAGCCTGTGCACACAGCGAGCAGGGTCCGCACATAACAATACTGAGGATCTCCATGCACACAGCCAATAGGAGTCCTTACCCTAGCAACCCATACAGATCTAACAATTCGAAACTAACATCATGCTCTATTCTTTCCTTCCTATGATCAAAAAGTTTCATCTATTTATACTGATTCAGCCTACGCATCTAATGGTCAACAAACCGTGGTTTGTGATCTCCATGCACATAGCCAACAGGGTCCACACACAACAATACTGAGGATCTCCATGCACACAGCCAACAGGAGTCCTTACCCTAGCAACCCAAACAGATCTAACAATTCACAACTAACATCATGCTCTATTCTTTCCTTCCTATGACTCAAAAAGTTTCATCTATTTATGTTGATTTAGCCTACACATCTAATGGTCGACAAACTGTGGTTTGCGGACTCTTGGTCTACCCTTGACCCGTTACAATGCATTAGGGGCTTTGACCCACCCCAAAATCCCTGCATTAGACTAAATATTACAAAAATATACAAAAATGGACAAAATTCGCAGCTTTAAGAGACAACCTTGTAACTCGTCTTGAGTCACTGGGATCGTGGGGTCTCCACTTGCGCTTGCAACAATATGATCGCCTCATTAAATGCCAGCCGCCCGCTCCATCCAATGATAATTTTTTCTTTTTACCCAATTTGACTGTTCCAACGGCTATTTTTCGCACCCTAGGTACGGCTCAGCGTACCCCTGCGCTTTGAGCGCACCCCTGTGCTTTGAGCATACCTCCTGTGCTCCCAATGCACCAGCTACATTCTGAGTCTATTCCTTCCAAATGTAATTCTACGTCACCATAGCCCAGCCCGCAAGTTCTTTTGTGTCGTTCCAATGTCTGTGTAGTGACCTCCTGCTACGCCTTTGTGAGATTCTGTCAAGATAGCGTGCCTTTCATGCTCAAGAACGTATATGTGCTACACTTCATCAATGCCTATTTTATATACATGACTGAAAATAATGGTAAAATCTGCTGCCTGGGTAACCAACTCCTTATTTTTTTGTACTGGATATTCTGCAGGTGCCATGGCTGTAGTCAGGAACTGAATGATATCAGCGAAGTGTGCATCAACGATCTTAATGGCGAATAGTTGCGCATTAGGCAATCCTTCCTACAAGTTAGTGGGTTCTTCGCCTATCTCAATTTGGGATAAGTGATTCGGCCCAGCATTCAACTTCCCTAGCTTGACTATGATTTCAAAATCATATTCCTGAAACAACAATAGCCACCTGCAGATTTTACCCCCAACACAGGCTTATTCACCAGGTACTTTAAAGTTGAATGATCTGTAAACATCTTGAAGTTTCCTCCTAACAGATAGTGCCAATACTTCGGTAGTGCATAGGCCATGGCCAACCCTTCCCTCTCCGTGGTGGCATAATTTCACTCCACTCGAGATTTTTTGACTAGAAAATGTGATTGGGTGATCAATGTCTTCGATGCCAAGCTACGTAAGGACTGCTCCCAGGGAAATCCCCAAAGCATCAACATGAACATGAAATACCTTCGCCCAATTAGGAAAAATAAGAATAGGTGCAGATACCATATTTTCTTTGAGTAGATCAAAGCTCTTCATGCACTCATCATTCCAAAAGAATGAAACATCTTTCTTAAGCAGCTTTTCCAGAGGTGTTGTGATGAGTGCATATTCCTGAATGAATTTTCTGTAGTAGCCCGTATGTCCAAGGATCGATCGCAGCTGTTTCTCAATCGTAGGAACTGCCAGATTGATGATAACTGCAACTTTCGCAGGGTCCACCATCAACCCTTGTCGGCAAACGATATGTTTGAGAAAAATTCCGAAGGTTACGCAGAAGATACATTTTTTTATACTCGGGGAAATTTGGTGCTTCTGGCAGGCATCCAACATCATGCGCAGGTTCTAAACGTGCATCTTTAGTAAGCCAAAGATAGTCCAATTATCGAAATATACTTCTAAAATTTTTTGGATGAATTCCTTGAACACTGTGACCACAACCTGCAAGAAGATAGCAGGGGCATTCTTGAGTCCAAACGGCATGACAGTATACTGGAAGGATCCCCATTCAGTGGCAATTGTAGTTTTCTTGAGATCTTTTGGTGTTATTATGATCTGATGGTATCTTGAGAACCCATCAGTGAATGAGTTGCCTCATGGCCCCCTACGCTATCCGGGATCTCATCAGAGAATGGTGTTGGAAAGGGATCATGTACCCGGGCTTCATTTAACTTGCGTAAGTCCACATGGATTCGGATTTCTCCCTTCATTTTCTTTTCCTGAAACACCATCAGACTTACCCAATCTGACTGCTCGACCGGATTGATGATACCTATGGCGAGCATTTTATCGATTTATTCCCTAACCTTCTGTTTATACTTAGGGTTCAGCCGATAAGGCCGCTGCTTTATAGGGTGCGCATCTGGTTTCATAGTAATGCGCATAACTCCTAAGTCCCCCGTAATCCCCTTAAGCTCCGAAAACTTTATCAGAAATAAGACTTGATATTCCATGAGCAGTTCCACAATCTTTCCTACTGTCTCATCATCCCAGTAGTCCCCAATTTTAGCTAACTTGGGTTTCTCTTTCGTACCAATGTTAACTTCTTGCAGCTTCAGAGGTTTCGTAACATCCACAGTGTGTAACAGAGGTCCTACAAC
This sequence comes from Pinus albicaulis, assembly GCA_034641835.2. Classification (NCBI taxonomy): domain Eukaryota; kingdom Viridiplantae; phylum Streptophyta; class Pinopsida; order Pinales; family Pinaceae; genus Pinus; species Pinus albicaulis. Next base: position 331,625,423 of record CM076571.1, read on the forward strand.
TACGTGTTCCCCCTCTGATTCTGGGATCAAGACATTGCGCAGATCCTCATCACATTCTTCTATATTTATATTGTGGCAATTGATAATATCCTGCATCTGTGTTTCCCATGTCAGTACCCCAAATGCTGCAGAGGAGCTAGATTCCCCAAACATGAATGTATCTATATCTTTCATAGCTTCATCAAGCACCTCAGAGCCCCTTGTTAGTCCAAATGTACCTATGAACTCATCCTTCAAAGTTTCCCAGTGGTGGGTGCGTTGATGTAGCTCCACATCCAAGTACCACGCTGTGGGGATTGGTCCCAATGCATGAATAAAAAAGTGAACCCATTCCTCCGTAGTGCGGTCGTACCACTTCTCCACCCAAGCGAACAAGTGTTTATGTGGGTCCCCTGAGCCAAGGAACATCTCTACGTGCACCTCAACCGGAGGCTCCAATCACAAGATCATCATGTCTCGACATTGCTCCCACTCCTGGAATGCCTCCTTATGTGCGTCCCACCATCTTGTAGTAGTTGTGCGCATAGCTAGATTAAGGGCCCATAACCTCCATTCTCTAGGAACCGTAGCTTCAAATTTTCACAAAAACTATTTTATACTACTGGAACCATCAAAGTAGGGTAGTTCTCTTACCTTGGAGGATATGAAACGAAATTCCCTGGTGATTCGCAGGCAGCGCAGTGCAGAGACATCATGCAGCTGGTTTTGCCAATTTTCCATTTCTTCGTCGGAAAAACATTCATTATGTTAGCCACATATAATATTTGTTATAGCAAAAGGTGGCTAAAAATTTTTGATCCTTCAAGGAACAAATTTCATTGCTAAAAATTGTTGGCTCTTGAAGACTCCGGAAGGCCTCATGCCTCTGTCCAAAATCTTCATTATTGTTGCCATTTTATACTCAGAAATTCTGCTAATTTCATGAGAAAAGACTGCTGAGAAACCATCATTTTCTCCTTCCCCCACTCAAAACTAGCCTTCATTTTCTCCCCTTTTTTCCCCATAAAACTCCTTTGTTTTCATGATTCCTCTTCTTCCCCTCATGAAAATCACTTTTACAAAGTTAAAGACTCACTCTTTAACCTTACCGAAACCCCCAATTATATTATTTTTCATATAAACCGTGGGCCTGCCTTCCGCACATAAAACCGTGTAAAAATCCTTTCCTGGTCACCCTTTTCTTTTTGTAAAGTCATAAAACCCATTTATCCAAAGTTTGATCTAAAATGCCAAAGCCACGTGATTAAATGAAAATGGTTAGATTAAAAAGACCGATCGTGTAATCGCATCGGAGAAAAATACAATGGGTTGATTGAAAGACCCGCATCAAAAGTTCTGATGTGATTGGGTCATATATATAAACCCTGCCCCCCGCTTTGCTACTCCATATAACTTTCACCCGGGACCAAGTGTTAAAGATCCCAGGGGCTTAATCGCATCCCAAGATTCCAATGGGTTGATTGAAAAGCCTGAGCCCGAGGCTCCGATTGTGATTGGCCCTTTGTTATGAAAAGCCCCGGGCCCATCATATTCCATAAACCAGTGGCCCCGCAAACGGGCGCCTTTTCATATATATATTTTTCCGCCCCGATCCACCAAAACCTTTGTTTTATTTAAATTTTTGGGGTTTTTGAATAAAATAAGGGTTATCCGTCGGTTCTTTCTAAAAACTAATCCCCGTCGTTGATCGTAAGCCAATCAAACGGCCAGTGCTCAATCGCATCGGAGTTTTTCATCGCATGCCTTTGTTTGCTCCCTCCGATCGGTCATTCCCCCGATTCATTCTCCATCATTGATCTAATCTTTAGATCGATGGTCTGCGCTACATCGCATCATGTAGTTTCAATCGCATGCATTTGTTTCTTCCCCCGATTGCCCATCCCTCTGATTCATTCCCTGTCGTTGATCTGATCCTCAGATCGACGGCCAGCACTAAATCGCATCGCATTTTTACATCGACACCAGTTAGGTATTGCCTCCGATTGCGATCCTCCGATTGAATCCGGACCGTCCACGTGTCCAGATCGGACGGTCCAAAATCACTCCGACTTGTTCATTTCCCCACTCTTCTTTAACCTCCTCTAAATAAATCTCCACTGTCGGATGATTGCCATCCAATGGCCACGCTCCTCCCCGAAGCCTCCAAAGCAGTTAAACCTAAAAATGCAGGATTTTCTAATATTTAGTGTATTTTGCAGGGATTAATGGTTTTTCCATTTGTTCAAAAGAAATGTTGAAGGCCGAGAAAGATGTTTCCTGTGCCTTTTATTTATCAATGGAGACCATTCGCAAGGGTCAGATTCAACTTTTTATCAATGCTTCATGGGAATTGATGCCTTTAAAGCCCAACATGGCCCTGCACATCAACAAGACATTGTTTTATTAAAAACACAGTTAAAAGAGTATCAGTTTTGAAGAACAGAGCGCAGCAGAGCAGAATATTGAAGACCGATTTGCGGGGATTATGGATAAGATGGATTATGAAAAGCCTAATCCCCCAAATTAAAACACAGTCAAAGGAAAATCATAAGTGTTTAACTGATAGAAAGGCCTCCACCGCCTCAATTGAGGTGAAATGATTCCTTAGCTACCATAAGTGCCACCTGTGCCTCAAAGCATTCAAAACAGAGGCCGAAGTTATTGATCAAATGAAGATATTCACCTCAGCGCAACGAGAGAGTTACTTCTGCAAGGAACTTAAATGCTAAAAATATCTGCAGAGTTACTCCAAACATGACACAGATCCTCAAAGTCAATAAAGGCTCCCACCGAGCTTAATTCATAAATGTAAAACAGTTAATACAGACCAGAATGTTTGTAAACTTCTCCATCGAGCCCCTCAAAGGCCGAGAAGTCGTCAATCTGTATTAATTGTCCTGAAAGATTTTTTTTTCAGATTTCACCTCCTCATTATTCTATAAATACTTCTGTAGAAGATGAGAAACTGTTGATTGAAGAACTTTGAAATACATATGAGCTTAAACTTCTGACTGTAAATAGTGTTCACTGGCCCTTGGAGCTCTGCTTGTGATAGATAAGTTAGGCTTAGATGAGTAGATGATTGCTAAACTCAAGCATTAGACTTAAAGTTGTAACTGGTTTGGAGCATCAATACAAGCTGATTTATGGGATCCTGGTCTATGTTGACGGTGATGTTTTTCTACTTGTAACTTGTTATTTTGTTTCTGTTTTCACTGTGTTTCATTTTCTCTTATAAAGAATAGCAATGCATAGAGTTATGACCTACTGTATATCAGTAACCTTCTCTGATTGAAAATCTTTATTTATATGTTTTCTTCCAAACTGTATTATTTGGGAATGATTTAATTCAGTTTAAGCATAGGAATGTTGGCGTTCCCTCATCTTATTGCCTTAGCTTAATATTATTCTTGAATGTTATGTTCAGTATTAGTTATGTAGAGATGAACTATGGAAGATATGGTGTGCCGTAGTCCTAGTATTATCCCCAAAGGCTGTCTAAATGTTTCTCTTGGAATGTGTTAAAAGATGGCTAGTTTAGAAGTACTTACTAGATCTTAGGCCATTCTATGTTATCTTTGTGTTGGTCTTGAAAGTAACCAAGTAAAGCAAAGCTAGGAGAGGATTTGTGGTGAGCTCCGCCCGCTAGTTTCTATTCCAAAAGTTGCCTTCAAGTTTCCCCTTTGTTTTAAAATTTTTTCTATTGAAAGTGTATCAAAGGTTGGCTAGTTTAAAAGTACTTACCAGATCCTAGTTTGCTTTCATGTTCTTCTTAAGTGTTTGTCAAAGGCTGGCTAGTTTAAAAGTACTTACCAGATCCTGGGCTGCTCTTTGTTCTACATCTGTTTAATTTTCCTTCTTGTTGTATCATTTCATTCCATAAATCAATCTTCAAAGAGATCCTTAGACATAGATGACTTGCCCCATGGACCACTCTTGCCTCTTGTTGTTCCAATTAAACCCTATTATGACTCCATAGCCCAATGGACTAAAACCTACAATTATCTATCTTCCTGGCCTAAGCTTGTTCTATTTGCTTGTAACTTCTCACCTTTGAAACTCTTTGCACTTAGGACTTTCCACCTCAAACAGTAATCATGCTCAACCATCCAAAAACCAAAAAAAACCTTGGCCTTCATAACTAGCCTAATATTATTACCCCAAACTTTAAAGAAAAATCCATCTTTGCACTTATTGGAGAGATCCCTCTCCGGATTCAGGAGGGCTAGATCCTAGAATCCCAAAGTTGGTTGAAATGATGTTTCTCCCTGAGATCGGACTTTGCCAATCTTGCTGATTACAAGGAGCTAACATGTTATCCCTTACCCAGAAAAGCACACCATTGACTGTAGGATTGATCCAGTCTTCGTCCCTCCCAGTTAACTTATAGATGTGATCCACCTCTTCTTCCTTATGCATTGGATCTGTATACCTTTCTCCTTCTGCAGGGTCTAGTGGTACGATCACCCGTGTTCCTTCACTTTCAAACACCATGCTTATTTTATTTAAATTGATAATACCACCCATATCAATGGCCCAGTCCAATCCTAGGAGTCGGGTAAGGGTCTGCATCTTCTACAATCTAAATGACTTCAAAGTCAGCCCGAACCTTAACTCCTGCGATATCTACCATGATCTTTGATAGTCTTACTAATGGGATGATCTTCTGCAGGTTGGCCATACGCAGCTAGATAGTGGACCATTCCAACTTACGTTCTCCCATTCGCTACCAAGTCTATTTAGGTAGTATGTTCGCATCTAATCCCAAGTCTAGAATAACTTGATCCATCTCGTAATCACCCATCTGTGCGGTCAACCGAAATTCCCTACCAGTGCCTCTCTTATGCTTATATAGTTTTTTCACATCGTTAACTTCCATAGCTAGGGTTGTATTCTCTGTGCAGTTATCTATCAAGGCTTGGAGGTTTTCTATGGCCTATTGGTTGCACAGCAGCTTCATTCACACTTGCAGGAATTTTTTAACCTCATCATCTTCTTTGAGGTTTGCAGGGGTTTGAGGAGTATGTGCCTCAGCCTTAGCAAAGTATTAGCGGGCTATGACAAAGGTTTCATTTTCCTTCTGTAAGTCCAAACCTTCTTGTTTGATGGCTGCTTTATAGATAAGAGGTTGCATCTCAGCTTTCTCCACGTCTCCTCTGGTGGCCATGCCGATGCGTGTTATAACATTAATACTTGTTCCTTCATCTCGGGGTTTTGCCTTGACCCTTTGTACATTCTGTGTAGGTGTCTGTTGTTTCTCCTGCATCTTGGCTATCAAAATCGAGCAATATTCAACCACATGATCCAACTATCTACAGTATTTGCAGGATTCTCTCGTAGGGTTCGTGCAATCCCTTGCAAAGTGCCCTATTTCTCCATAGTTATAGAAAATCACTTGTCCTCTCTTCCTTCTGGCGCTTCCACCCCAGCCTCCTCCCCTGCCCCTAGCTGGGGAGCCCCCTATGCCCACGGGGATCTTGGTGAGGACGGATCTGGATGTAACCTATATAGATTTCCTCAATCTATCATCAGGTCGTACGTCTGACAATTTTGTTCATCATGGCCTACAGATCTGTAGAACCTACACCACTGTTGCTTTATTTCAGGGACATATGCAGCAAGGCAGGGGAAGTGGTTGGTATCGTGCATCCCAGCAACGCGACAATAATCGCACCAAAGCACCAGCCCACTTGGTCTTGCAGCTTCCCTAGGACGCAACAGACTAGTTCCCCAGGCCTGCATGAAGTTTGCTAACAAAGGACAATTATCTTTGGTGTGGCCATTCACTCTGCTTCGTATGCACCATCTTTCGAGGTTGGCCTCTGTTCCTCGCTCCTTTCGTAGATTCTAGATCTCCATGTGCATGGCTTCTAGCTGTCCTTGTATTTTTTGTACTCTCAACTGGGTATCATCCCTTGGTGCAGCCTCTAGCTTCATAGCAATCTCTAGGGCCTTTTCCCTACGATTCAATGGCTTGATGTCCCATTGGCACATGTAGGTGGGGCAACAGCATAGTAATGAACCACTCCATGTGTTGCCTGTCATCATATAGGAATCCTCCTTCTCTAATTACATTCTTTAATCATTTTTCAGCCTCCCATATGGACTTGGACAGTCCTTGCTTGAAATCCTTTAGATCGTTCACTATCTGAGAGTAGGAATTGGGCTTCTTGAACTATTTTTTAAAGGTGTTTTTTATATCTTCAATGGTTTCATTCGCATGCTGGTCTATGTATCCCATATACCAGTCCAAGGCTCTTCCTTCAAAGGCAATGGATACCTGCGCTCTTTTCACCGCATCACTAGCGACATCCTGCGCAGTCCATACCGATCCTGTGACAAACCAAAACCAATCCATATCTTCATCTCCTACACATTTTAAGGTGGGTAGCTTCATTTGTGAGGCCATATCGTCTTCTGGTGGTGGAGGTGGTGAGTTCTTACCCCTATGAGGGTTCAAAGTTGGCATAGACGGAGATTTCTGTGTGGAAGAGTTTCTTTCTGGACTGTAGACACAGATCGATCTCCTTCTTGATTAGTTCTGTAGTATTTACCACTATGCGTTGTACCCTCACTTTGGTCGAAGCTCATTCACTCTGTATGACTACACAGAATGCTCTTTTCTCACAATAAGATCTTAATCAGTAGTGGTAGAGTTTTTAGAAACTTACTGTAAAAACCCTTGAAGAACCTTTGTTCCTCTTCCGAGTAGGACACCAATTGATCAATTGAAAATTTTGTCACAAACCCTCCTATCACACTGTCCACCCAGTGGTCTAATGGGTGAGTGATGGTGTTATCAGTCTCTTCTAATTACCAAACTAGATCTGGGATCCACTGTGTGACCCCTTCATCCTTCCAAAACTTTTGGAAATCTACAAGCCTTGCGAGACACTCCTGAAGCTTGATCGCAAATTTCATAAAGAAAATTTCGTAGATCTCTGTGAAAATGTAGTTATTCTTCCATTTTTCTGTCGTCAACCTGGTGTTGTGATTCTCTTTCATCGCGAATTCCTACATTTTTTTTCGAACCACTCTTCAATTTATTTCTTCTTAGGTTTCCAATATTCTCTTGGCATTACCCGATATCCCTCTCAAAATGCTCTCGGTCCCGGCAACGGAACCATTTGTTTGCTCAAGGGGTCCTGACCCAGGTTCGGAGGTTAAGGTTTTCCAACAAACCCCTATACTACTGGCACTTTCGGCAGTGACCTACTTGCGTAGGCAAAAGTCTCACCTGAAGCATTATGGGAGGGTGCTGGAGCTAGGTTTCCGCACCCTGAGAGAGATTAGGTAAGTCAAGTAGACCTGCATTCCCAACTTATCAAGCTTCACATTTACAGATCAAGTGCAGGCTTATATCACAGAGCTCAGATCTAATGATTCTCGTTGCATCCACGTGTGTAATACGAATCTCTTAGTACAAAAACTATAATCACAGCAATTAACAACCCAAAGATTCATATAACAGAAACAAGAATACTTTCGCAGCTATCAAAAATATATTTTCGCATCTTAATCATACAATCTAAGTTCGCATAAATTATAACAGAACAGATCCAAATCACATCAAAGATCAACAGTACTTGTAACGGATCCAACATTTCACATCAACAATAATTCATTAACATAGAGATACTCTAACTAGATTCGCATATATTATCACCCAAAACCCAATACAATCCAACACAGCCTACACACACAGCCAGGAGGGTCCGCACATAGAAGGACTGAGGATCTCTATGCACACAGCCAGTAGGAGTCCTTACCCTAGAGACCCAAACAGCTCTACTAATTCGCAGCTAACGTTATTCTCTATTCTTTCCTGCCTATGACTCAAAAAGGTTCATCTATTTATACCGATTTAGCCTACGCATCCAATGGTCCACAAACCATGGTTTGCAGACTCTTGGTCTACCCTTGACCCGTTACAATGCATTAGGGGCTTTAACCCCAAAACCCTTGCGTTAGACTAAATATTACAAAAATATACAAAAATGGACAAAATTAGCAGCTTTAGGAGACCCTATTCCAACAAAATCTAATCTCCATTGTTGGAAAGGGCTCTCAACAGAAATAGGCTTTAAGGGCAAGGGCAACAATTTTCTCTTTCCTTCAAAAATTTGGCATTTGTGACAGGCAATTATCATCTTGTGGATGTCAGGAAAAAGGGTAGGCCAGTAGAAACCAACCTTCAGAATCTTGTTAGTAGTGGTTTTCCAATAAATATGGCCACCACAATCACCTTCATGGAATTCCTGAATAAATTTTTCTGCATCAGCTTTTAGCAAACGTTTGAGTAAAATTTCTCCAATATATTTGTTGGTGAAAAATGAGGTCTCTGGGCAAGACCCAAGTTCAGGGTTGAGACCAACAAGGTTTTTGTAGTAAACTAGCACAATGCTGGAATTTTCACAATACTCAAGAGAGCATAGCATCTCACCCGAGGTGTGTCGTGACCTTATTAAGATTAGAAGACAGGTCATGTAGAAGAAAAATAAAACCATTAAGAACAGTTATGGAAACTTGGAAGCAAAAAACATATCTCACCTCTCTTTATAAACTACCACTCATCAAATCATGTTTAGAATGTTGAATTAAAATTTAAACTGGGCATACATTCATAGTAAGCAAATGACTATCAATCAACTCATAACATTACACACAACAACAACTAGATTTCATTATCAATAACAGAACAACATACATCTACTCCAAAGAGTCTATTACAGTTTGATTTAGTACAACAGAGTTCCCACGGAACTCTCATAAGGCTCTGCTCTCTCAATCGGCCTTCTGCCGCACTGACTAACTAACTCTCCTCTGCTGGTTGATTGTTTATTTGTTCCTCCGCTAATGCGATTTCCAGTCCTTCCTCTTTTCCTGCTCCACTGCTTCCCGCTTCTTCTTGATTACTGGGAGTTCTGTTGATTTTTCTTGTATTCCATATCTGCCATCTGCACTGTTCTCCATAACTCTCGTGCCACCTATCTTTCAGCTTTCTGCAACTGTGACAGCTCCCTGTCTACCTTTATTTTGTTCCGCCACCTATACTCCAACCTTCCGCAACTCAAAACTATTTCTTTCTCAAAACAAAGGCCCCAACAAGCCCCGACCACATGCTATTGACTTGTCCCGAGTCAATATTTTCCTGTTGTTGTGGCTTCCAGTGGTCTTTCAGCTTTAGAGGCTGACTTTGTCTTTTTTGTTTCTTCTCTTTTTCCAAACAAAGGCCCGAACTCTAGAACCTTGCTCAATGCTGAGGACTTGAGTTCTATGAACTCAGTGATTTCCTATTGCCACTCTTTAATTAACTGTTATGTCTAGGTGGCAACTCTTTCAGCCTCAGTTTCACTCGCTACAAGCGGTAGCTTGCTGAATATCTCATGTATCTTTGGCTCGACTTCAGCTGCCATCTGCTATATTGCCTCTGCTTTTTGCTTGATTGGTTCCCTTAGCTCCCTGAGGAACTGCTTTATGGTAGCGAAGTGTTCTTCTATTTTCTGGATTTTGGTTTCCATCACCTCTGCTTGGTTGTACAGCTGGGCTATACTGACCAGATCGGTGGCTTCTTTGATCTCTTGGGAAATTTGCTGAATTTGTGCTGAGATATGGTGGGCTTTCATTGTTAACGAGTTGGAGCATTCATGAAAATGCTTCAGTATGCTATAGCACTCTTTGAATGTTGTCCCCAGGGTTTCCTTCATGTTGTTTACCTACTTATGTTTCTCAGTGACCTTCTCAGTATATACCGTGGTAGGTTCTAGTAAGGCTGGTCTGGCAGCTAGCATCTCTTTGAGCTCCTGGTTTGATCTGCTTATACTTGCACATGCCATTTTCACTCGGATATACCTTTCAACCATTGAGCAGGCCGATATGTCCTCTGGAATTTTTTTATCTTGGGAAACTACTGTCGGCCATAGGTCTTTCAATATTTCTGTTACCTTTTCCAGTTGCTCCTATAAAGTATCATTTTCACCTTTAAGCTTATTGGGCTCTTCAGTAAGCATGATGACCTGTTGTTGTTGCTGCTCAAATCTCTATTGGAGGTCGTTGTGCAGTCGTTCTACTTGATGTGATGCTAGCTAGATGAACTTGTATAATTGGCCAGCCCCATAGCTCTACATGTTCTCAACGCCTGCCATCTCCTGGGTTGGTTGTCTTTCTCTGAGGGGTTTCCCACTGGAGATTGATATTTCTGAGTGCTCTTGTGGGGATTCTGGTTGGTTTTGTTGCGGTAGCAAAGGTCTTGGGTTGTTCATACTAGTGGTCGATAGAATCTACTGCAGTATTAGGTTTTCTTTCTGAAAAGAGTTCAGCTCTGTTGATGAGGATGTTGTATCCTAAGTAAAAGACCCCCTTTGAACTAATAGTTCTATGAAAGTGCCTTGTCCCACCGAGGGTTGGTCAACCTCGGGTAATCCAATCGTACCCGAGTTAAATTCTCCCTCAGTGTCACCATTTGTCATGTTCCCTAGCTTTATTAGATCTGAGATAGTCGCTGAGGTCAACAAAGTGTGAATGGAGTTGTATTTGGAAGTGAATGATGTATGTGGTGATGAGTTGTGAGTATGAGGTTGTAATATTCCCAATTAGCCATGAGCTAGTTGGAATATTCATTTTTTTTTTCTGCTTTGTTTAAATAATAAGAGGGCAAATGAGGTCCATATTTCTCCTTAGTAATGAATAAATCAATCCCAAATGCGAAAGAGGCAAATCTTGGCAGCTTAATTGAAGCACCCTTGGTGTGAAAGGGGTTGGATCACTTTGAGTGGGTCTACCTTGACCAAATCAACAACGATGTCATGGAGGAGTGGCCATCAATGAGGGACATCACAGTTTTAGATGGAGATGCTTTGTGTGAATGTAGTGATCTTTTTGGATGGGGCTTAGGGTTTGCAAGCTCATATTATATTTAAGGAATAGGATGGTAGCCATGTGAATTTTTTTGATGTATATTATATTTCTGAATATATGGTATTTTTAGACATATATCTTTCTCTTTTTGTTTAGCTGAGATAGAGTGTTGTTTAGCGCAGGGTGTTCCTGATCGGGAATCCTAGGTCTTCCATTGAGGAGCTCTTGGATGAGTCTTGCACTACATTGTCCACTATCTAGCTTAAGTCCAAGCTTCTTATTTCAACTACAACGCAGATCCTATTGAGGGTTTGGTTTTTTCTTGCAAGCTGCAGCAAGTGGAGTCTAGATCTCTAGATCTAGGCCATTTCATTGCTCATTTTCAGTGGAGGAGGTTTCCACTTCATTTGGAGGACAATATTGAAGGGCCTTGAGCTTATTTTGAGATCTTGGCATTATGCCAACCTTATTTTTATCCCTACAACACATTTTACTTCCAGATCTGCGTTATTTCTATAGGAGGAGTTGCAGGGTGGTTTAGCACACCATTTGGAGAGTTGATTGTCTAGTGAAGGGGATCTACCTTTCACTTTGAATATCTATTAGAGGAGGATATTTTATTGATCATATCATATCATCCACACTTTCCAGATCCATATTTTTCAGTAGATCTGCAGTCTTAGATCTCAGATCTACAACTTGTACATGGTTTTTGTTGAAAACCCTTGAGGGGTTCTTTAGAGGATCTTGTATAGTGCTCATATCTTATATAGATCTATCTTTTGAGGCACATATTAGCCCTAGATCTGATTTATAATCAACTATTGTAGCATAGCCAATAAATAATGCTGGAAGGGATTTCCAGCTTTTATATATGGCTGCAGCACCTCATATTGAGGGATTTTTTTTCATTGGAGGCTTGTTTGTTCTTGTTATGCATCTCATGGGCCATTTCTTACACATATTTTGCTGTTGTAATAACATATGAAAGGTCTCCATTTTGGCCTCTTGCTTTATAAATGATGATCTACAATTTTGTTCCAACATTTTGCACTATATTCTTGCTTTTCCCATTTGGGAATATTACAGTGGTATCAGAGCATAATCTTGGCACAGCCTGTGCATTATAAAAGCCAATATGTAATCTGAAGAAGGAGAGCCTCTTATTGATAGAGAGAAGAGGTATCAGAGAATAATCCACAGAATATTTTATTATACAAATGACAAAGAAAACAGGGGTAAAACTGCTTTATCTAGAGGTGAAGATGAAGAGAAGAAGTTCCCTAAGATCCTTCTTAGAGCCATGAAAGACATTTCTAGTGAGATCAAAGAGATGAGAATGGACAGATTCAAGGAATCCCCCAAAGGATTTCATCATGGAGAAGGCTCTGGCATGTCTCACTACTAGAATGATCAACCAGTGCATCAACCACAAGTTTCTCAACGCTCTACTATGCCTACATTTTTTGCTATGGGTAATTAAGGGTTTTAGGAGAAAGAATCCCTTGAAGAATATTTCATGGAGTATGAATCTCAAGCTCAGAGGTTCAAATATCACTTGATTTTTCAGGATTTTTGTCAAATAAAGGACAATAGAAGACCAAGGCATCATCATAGAAGTGATGGATTCATTTAGAATCAAGATCGACACCACACTATGGGCAGATTATTTTTACCCAATTTTGATGGGTCATCCATGTGTACTGCCAAATATTCAGTAGAAAAACTTGACATCTACTTTCAGCTGAACAAAGTTCTAGAAATGGAAGCCATTATGATTGCAGCGTTGCACCTTGAAGGTGAAGCACATAACTAGTGGTCCCATGGCTTGTCTACATTGGGTCATGCCAATGTGACTGCTTATTCAGATTTCACTAGAAGACTTGTGGAAAGATTTGATAGAAGAGATCCTGAAGCACCATTCATGAGCCTTGCAAAGCTAAAACAATCAAGTAATGCAAAAACTTACATTTTTGAATTCTTAAGACTTTCTGTTATGGTTCCTAATTTGTCTACAGGAAGAAGGGTGTACATGTTCATTGAAGGATTAGATGACCTCTTCATGGGTTGGTTAAGTCTACCAAGCCCACTACCCGACATGAAGCCATTGAAAGGGCTAGAGACCTTCAAGATGCCTTTCCAAAAGCAAAGGCAACATTTTAGCATAAACCCTCTTTTCCATCAAAGGGAAAAGAAGAAAAGGTTTCTCCTTCAAAGTAGAGTCAAAATAAAAAACCTTTTGATGATGATGTCTAGAGTGATATAAGAAGAAGGAAGCTTTGCTTCACTTGCCAAGAAGCTCACACACCTGGACATAGATGTGCAACTAGAAAAGAACATTACTTAGAGGTCTTCTTAGATGATGATGAGGAAGAAAAAGAAGAACAAGGTAGGGGTCATAGTGCTGGGTTAGCAGGAGATGATCCACCACCACCTAGAGGTGAGGAGGGAGAAATTGCTCTAGTTAGAGGTACTCTTGCATCATTAAGAATGATACCCAACTATCATGAAACTTCCACACAAGAAACAGAGATGAATTTGCACAGTGTAAGCAGGGATATGATGATCCCATCTATTATTCACATGAGGATGATCTGTGAGACATCATTATCTTGTGGTAAACCCCCTGGGAGACCACCTGATTCAGATTTGGTGAAATATGTCTCACATCTTGATGTTCCTTTCATATATCCAGGAAGGATGGGAGAATTATAAGACCAAAATACAACGTTGAGAGGCATGGGTAAGTTCAAGAAGGACGGAGATATTCTTCCACTATCACCAATACCCACTCTCTCATCTCATACTACGCTGAGAGGAAATGTTGCAAGATGGGAGGAATCATGGGGCAAGGAGACCATTCCTTGGCTATGGAAACTCAAAATATGATCTCACTTAGAGAGAAATATTCCATACATGATAGAAGATGGTGGCCACATATGCATGCTTTGATTGAACCCAGGAAGTATTGGATAGATGATAGCCTCCCATGGGAGACTAACTTTCAAAAGCCTCAATCTTTCTCTGGGCATGTGCATATGCAAGGAGGGTAGCAGGGAGGGAATAGTGACCCTCCATCATGTTATTCATCAGTATTTTTACCTATTTTGATGACTATATTCCTTGGCTGAGTTTTCTAGAAGCTAATCTAAATTTGTCAAATTTTCATCTAGAAAACACCTCAAACAAATTTTTGTCTTCCTATCCCTCTCCTTCATCCTATGATGAGAAAAACCCTTCAGTTTCCCTACCTATATCAATTCAGCAAAAGCTCCCTGTCTATAGTTGTTACAATTTTGTCTCTCTACCATCAAAAACCTCTGTTTTTCATGCAACTCACTGTCCAACATTTAACAAAGTGTCTACCCCTCTCTCACTGATCACTTTTTCATGTGATAACCTACTCATGCCCAAGAAGCCATTAAAAATCCATGACAAAGTATGTAGGTCTAGGTGATGGTATTTTAGGGAAAATTCCTTGGCGAGACTATTTGAGCCAAAAACCCTGTCTTCAATATCATTCAGCCATCATGACTTGTTATTTTCCAAAGAAAAACCCTTGTCTATCCCTAGGTCACGCACCATCAAAGAGGTCACTTTGTTTTGTTTCTATCAAGGCTCAAGAATGTTCAAATCAGGAAAAAGAAGGAGTTATCCCTGTCTGAAGAAATATGATTAGATCAGGCATGATCCCCGTGAAATATCAAAGAAGCCCTCCAAACTTCAAAAGCATTTGTTTTTACATCTCTGCAAGGATGTATTGATAAATGACACTAAACAAAGTACAAGAAAAAGGAGTGCCTCAGGAGAAAGTTTCATGCTGTGTCAGTTTACTATGGAAGTCAGAGAAAAGTGCAGATAAGTCTTCTGGCAAAGAGAGCTTCAAAGAAAGTTAGGCAACTAGGATGAGAATATAAGAAGGATAGCTGCTTCTTATACCTTATTACTAATAAAACTTTGAAAGGCAGTCATATGCAATTTCACTACCCCTGAAAACACAGTCAAGGGAAGAATTTTTTCAAATATGTCTAGCAATGAGCTCTCACCATTTACAAAGCACTTGTTTTACTCTTGAAGATTCACAGTAATTCTATGCAATAGGGATATTCATTACTGAAATTTCCTCATGAAGAAAAGGGCATTATGATTCAAATGATTTCATCAAGGATAAGAACCAAATATTCACTGTTTCCCTCTATTTTTTATTGTTCAAACAAGCAAACAGGGGTCACAGTTTTGATATGAATGAAGTGTTATATTTTTAAGGACCTCCATTAGTAAAAGTAGGGGGCCTAATGGTAGGTCTGAAGGGTCACAAAGACTATGTGTAGGAAGCCTCCTTCAAAGATAAGCAGAGGGAAAAGGCACAATCTCAAAGGGCCCAGATTTAGAAAAGGTAGCCTTTCTCAAAGGTTAACACTAACAGATCAAAGACCTCCTTCCAGAGAAAAAAGGGCACCCCTCACAGTCCTAAAGAAGTCTCCCTTAATGACAAGCACGAGATCCCTTTTGAGAGATAAACATAGTTTGTCTAAAGAGCCACAAACAGTTTGTTCATGGACATTGTTCATTTCGTTAACAGAGATCAAAAGGTGCCCATGCAGTTTTTCAAATAGATGACCTCCTCCAAAATGAGCAGAGGGTCAGTTTATTTGAAGATATTCAAGAATTTCTAGTGGTATATTCAAAGCAAGGAGGGCAGAAACACATTTTTATGCCTCCTCCCAGAGATCAGCAGAGGGAAAATAAACAAAGGATAAAATTTGCTTGAAAAAGGAGAGATATTGTGTTTTGAGAATAACTTTCAGTTTGTTGACAATTACAGGGCTAAAATGTCGAGGAGAAACTTTTTCAATTGATAAAAAGTTGGGCAAGTTTCTGTTTAAAGAAGAAAATTTTGCAAATACCAAAAGGATGGAAAAAAGGCGTTCAAAATTTTTTTTAAAGAACTATAAAAGCTCTCAAAGAATAATTTCATTGTCTATTTTTCAAAGGGACAAAATAAAAAATATTCTTTCAAACCCTGAGCGAGCATTTTGCAGAGTTTTCAGGACGCGATGTGCCTGTGGCAGGACACAACGCGTCTGTAGGCGTTCACAGAAGAATTCTGCACACGGCACGACGTGCCTGTAGCAGCGTGCGACACGCCTTTGCGTGTCAGCTAACCGGCCCGCCCGGCGTTCAGCAGGCGCCCACTACCCGACCCGACAACACCACAGGGCGTGCAGGTGCTATGTGCCTGTGCACAGTAGTGTAGCACCACTCAACATACTTTCAACTCACCTCAAATCATATTTTTTTCCCAGCGAAACTTTCTCCAAAAATGCACAACACATTTTGAGAGGTATTTACTGTGCTCTTTGCCTAAGTTTTTGAGTTTGAAGAGGTGTTAAGAGTCATTCTGGTTTAGAAAAAAACACAGTCTAAGGAAGGAAAAAAACATTGTTTGTTCTAAAAAGCACCATGTTTGCTAAAGATAAAAAAAGACAGTGATTGATGAAAGAGGGTTTATTTTCTGGCTACAAAAGGCCTGTTTGTTGAGTAAAGAGAAAAAACCCAGTTTTCTAAGATAAGGATTGATATCAGTTGAAAAGGCCTGTTTTGGTTAAAAATCCAAACATAGTTTTAAAAGAGAAAAATAGTGCTCAAAGGAGAGTTATATTTTTAGTTCATTTTGAAGGCCTTATTTTGATAAGAGAAAATCCTAAACAAATATGCCTCCAAGGAAAGGGCTAAGGAGGCAGGCCAACACAATAGGTTTGAACCCACTACTATCAAAGAGATCACTACATCCCTCTCAACCTTGTCCTATTTTCAAGAAGTGAGCTGCCTCTACTTTTGCAACAAAATCCAAGAGGTTAATAACTGCCCTCTCCTAAACTAAGTTATTTTCCCGAAGATTAGATGGAGAGCAAGTCCACATTGCAGATCAAGATTTTGTTCTTACTCCTAAAGCAGTGAAAAAGGCAGCCCAGATGAAAGAGACAAAAATACAGTGAGTGTTGAGAAAGGAGGCCTATTTACAGTTTAAAGACCTATTTTGATTTACAATTGGAAAGAAAGAGTCTAATCAAAGCAGTGATAAGAAGGAACAGAAGGTGATAGTAAAGCCAATAGCCAAGAAACAAGATGAAAACAATGATAATGAAGATAAGGGAAATATTCATAAAGGAGCTGAACAAAATGATGATGGTAAAGATGATTCACAAAAGGATGGAAAAATCACAGATAAAGGAGGAGACATTCCCCAAGGTAAAAGTGAGGAAAACAATGAAGATAGTGGCAACATGCAAAAAAGCAGATGAAGGCAATCACAGTGATGACAAACAAGCACAAAACAGTGAGCCAAACTCAAAACTGCCCACGGAGGCACCAGACATAAAAAAGAGGAAAAGGACAATCTCAGCTTCAAATCCTAGCTCAAGCTCCCATGCATGATTCTAGAAACCCATAAGGGGTCTGCTCACCAAAATTGAGCAAATTTTGACATGATCTTTTTTTTTGTGTTTTTAGGCCCTAATTGCACATTTTTCTAGGCGCTACTATATTTTCTAGGAGCATCCTCAGCTCATAAAAGTCATCTTGTTAGATGTATTTAATTTGAGGGCATCTACTCACAAATTTTTAGTTCAAAATAAGGTGCTTTGGTCCCTCAAAGAGGCAAAAAACAGTCAGATTTTATCTTTCTGCCTCAAATATCAGTTGTTGAGACCCTCCGATTTTTTTCACTCAGTCGACCTTTTGATAGACTTATAGGGATCAGTTTTGGAAAAATCAAGTAGTTCCAAAAACTAGACATCTAGGGATTTCCAACAAGCTATCACGGGCCTCATTTCAACATCGGGAGGTCCCTCAAAAGTTGTCTGCAAAACAGGCTTCTTTCTGTTGCTACGCTCCTATAGCATTTTGACTGAAAAGGCGGTTTTCTGAAGGTGGCCATCCAAATGTGCATTTAGCTATTTTTAGCTCTTGTCAGTAGTATAAATAATTTTTACTTGTCATTTTTAGCATTTTAAAGATATTTTTGAAGATATTTTGTGCAAAGCCTCAAGGACAAAATCAGATATTTGTATTAGGCAAATGAGCTTCTAGATGCTCTTATGACCTTATCTACACATTTCCTATATAACTTATGAAGACTCATTGTAAATTGTTGGAGGTTTTAGGAGCAGAACTTGACATTTTTAAGAGAAATACATGGATATGATCTTTGAAGAAGAAACTTGTTTATGAAGTGGATGATTTGCTTACTTGTGTAGATGATGGAGACGCTTTGTGTGCAGGATTCCATGGCTTGGTGAATGGTATTGTGTTTCTTATTTGTTATGTTTTCTTAGTTTCCCATATGTGTTTTCATGCTTATTGGTTGTTGTAGGTCAGTAAAGAATAGATTTGAGACATGCCCATGGAGGCACCTCAAGTTTCCTAATTCATTACAGCTTTTATGTTTTTCTTCTTTCTTGGTTATGTCAAAGAATTTTGAACTTCTCTTTGATACCCTAAGAGCTTGTTATCAATTTCATTAATGGTTATTATGTATGATGTCTATTATGATTCATAATGCTCCCTACTTACTCATATCTAATCAAAACCCCATCACTGAAATCTTTCTCTGAATATTTGATTGTCTTAGTTAAGCCAAAGAGGTCTTGTTTCGATCTTGCCCTTTGCCCATGATCTGCAATCTTATTTCAAAGTTCCCAATAGCTCAAAATATGATGTTTAGGAGTTCCCTCTTCATATATTGATTTGTTTTTGTGTCTTATTTGTTTTCCCAAAAGTCTGAAGGTGATTTTCCCAAAGTTAGAGGGTCCTATACTTCTCTGTATCACCTGAATGTTTATTTTCTGCATTTATTAGTTTTAGTTTCATTCATAGTGATTAATGGTTAGCCCTACCACATGAATTCTTTGATTTTAAACTATTTATGCCTAAAATCTCTTTGTCTTGCACAACTTGATGTTAATTACACTTCCCAAACCAACCAAAAGATCCAATGACTATACTAAATCGGCCCTGCCACACACCTTGTCTGTTGTCTAGGCATCCTTGGCTTTCATTTGACCCCATAGCCCTGTTGATTCGATAACTTATCTTTCATTCATGCATACTTAATCGGTTTTCACCTCCAAACACAAAAAAAAACAAACGTACTTCACAACTAGCCTAAAATCAAATATACTAACCGAACAAGTTCACATCCTTTGCATAATAGAGAGAGCCCTCTCTGAGTCCAAGAAGGCTAGGTCCTACGGCTCCAAAGTTGGTTTGATGTTACCCTGTCACTTGGCTTGCCAATCTGCCAAATCACAGGACCCTAACACATCATACACCTTTAGCATGGGAGATTTCATGGAGGATAAAAGCCATATGACAAACATTATTTTTGATAGATCATCAGCGTTGTCACTATGGGATATTGATCCATATTGGAAATCCCAACTTTTGGTGGATTATTCCAATGATTTTTTCACATGCATGATAATTGATGACCAGCTACATGAAGAGGGTTATTCAGTCCAAGAAGGAGTCATCTATTATCTAGTAGGATATTCTTATCTAGAGCCTCCAATCTCAAGGAGAAGTTACTACAAAGAGCCAATGAAGAGCTCTTTTTCAGCCATACATATTCCATGAGATTCTACAACATCATCATGAGAAGCTACACTTGGAAGGGCTTTGAAGAGGAAATATATCAATATTTTCAAAGATGCATGAACCAAGTGGAGTTGGGACAACAACATAACTCTATAAAGGAGTTAATTCAGCCACCTCTTTCTTCTTTTGAGAGGGGAGATAGATCTATGCACCACTCCATTTGTTTAAGGAGTAATTTTGGTGAAAGATATGCTTTTGTACCTAATGTTTTATTTGATGAGCATATGCATTCTTTTACTATTTTTATGCAGGCCATAGCTCCAAGAAGGAGTACTATACCATATAAACTTCATGGCCAACTTTAGGCCACAAAAATTTATGAACATGGCCACTCCCTTGGAGATCAAAGGGAGATTTTGTATCATTGTGGGTGCATTCCAAAAGCACCAAACATATCTCACACTTTCAGCCAAAGTGAGATGACTTGGGCAACAAGTAAGTGGTGGGGAAACCACTTGCCACATCATGATCTGATGCAGTGAGGAGATTTACTGCGCTGGTTCCACACGTGGGACTATGACCCACCTCCATATGCACAAATTTATGTTTGTATGTATTTAACTTTGATCCCATACATTGATGATGTACTTGTAATTTTTATGGGAATGTATGGAGGGAGGATGGGAGGTATGTATGTGCCCTATGGGATGGAGATTCTTCATGTTCACTACGTTACATGTTTCATGGAGGACATTGGGAAAACCATGTTTGTTTCATTTGAACTATTGTCTCCTTATGGGA
Source organism: Pinus albicaulis (assembly GCA_034641835.2). NCBI lineage: Eukaryota > Viridiplantae > Streptophyta > Pinopsida > Pinales > Pinaceae > Pinus > Pinus albicaulis. The sequence goes on from CM076571.1 coordinate 331,645,658, forward strand.
TGGATTATTTGCATCTCATGAGAACTTTGGAGGAGAAATTCATGGAGGGATGGATTGGTGAACACTTAGATTATGAGCGAAGCTTATCACATGTTGGTGTCACCAATGGAGGAGGAGAATATTTGCAGCGCTCACCTTGTCAGTTTCTTGAGTACAAGCAACATTTGGGAAAGGAGGACTGTAATATTCCCAATTGGCCATGAGCTTGTTGGAATATTCATTTTTGTTTTTATGCTTTGTTTAAATAATAATATGGCAAAGTAGGTCCATATTTCTCCTTAATAATGAATAAATCAATTCCAAATGTGAAAGAGATAAATCTTGGCAGCTTAATTGAAGCACCCTTGGTGTGAAAGGGGTTAGATCACTTTGACTGGGTCAACCTTGACCAAATCAACAATGTTGTCATGGAGGAGTGGCCATCACTTAGGGACAGTGCAATTTTAGATGGAGATGATTTGTGTGAATGTAGTGATATTTTTGGAAGGGGCTTAGGGTTTGCAAGCTCATATTTTATTTAAGGAAGATGATGGTAGCCATATGAAGGTTTTTGATGTATATTATATTTCTGAATATATGGTATGTTTAGACATATCTTTCTCTTGTTGTTTAGTTGAGATAGAGTGTTGTTTAGCACAGGGTGTTCCTGATCGAGAATCCTAGCTCTTCCATTGAGGAGCTCTTGGATGATTCTTGCACTACATTGTCCACTATCTGTCTTAAGGCCAAGCTTCTTCTTTCAACTACTACACAAATCATTTTGAGGGTTTGGTTGTTTTTGCAAGCTGCAACAAGTGGAGACTAGATCTCTATATCTAGGCCATTTCATTGCTTATTTTCAGTGGAGGAGGTTTCCACTTCATTGGGAGGACAGTATTGAACGACCTTGAGATTATTTTGAGATCTTGGCATCAGGACAACCTTATTTTCATCCCTACAATGAATTTTACTTCCAGATCTGCGTTATTTCTGTAGGAGGAGTTGCAGGTTGGTTTAGCACACCATTTGGAGAGTTGATTTTCTAGTGAAGGGGATCCACCTAGGCTATTTTATTGACCATATCAGATCAGCCACACTTTCCATATCTATATTTTTTAGTAGATCTGCAGTATTAGATCTCATATCTACAACTTGTACTTGGCATTTTGCTGAAAACCCTTGAGGGGTTCTTTAGAGGAGCTTGTATAGTTCTCAAATCTGATATAGATATATCTTTTGAGGCACATATCAGCCCTAGATATGATTTATAATCAACTGCTGTAGCAGAGCCAATAAAATAACGTTGTAAGGGTTTTCTAGCTTTTATATATGGTTGCAACACCTCATATTAAGGGATTTTGTTCATTGGAGGCTTCTTTTCTTGTTATGCATCTCATGGGCCATTTATTACACATATTTTGTTGTTGTAATAACATATGAAAGGTCTCCATTTTGGCCTCTTTCTTTATAAATGATGATCAACAATTTTGTTCCAAATTTTTTCACTATATTCCTGCTTTTCCCATTTGGGAATATTACAGAGGTGGAGACGATGTCTGAATGTTTAGAACCGAGGATAGATCAAACACAGGTAGCGTGAAGGTTACTTTGGCAGTAACGTCTGGATCTTATTGAACTGGTACTCCTATATCCATAGGTTGGGTCTGATCTTCCCCAGTAAGATCAACTATTTTCTTGGGCACCATAATTCGTGCTTTCTTTTGCTTGGGTGCAGCTACCGGGGGCTTGGGTGCCTTTCTCTTGTGGATTGGCGTGACTGTGGTTGCTGGAGGGGAATTAAACATGGTGAAGGTAGGGTGGTAACTACAGGATTTGTTGTGGATGGGGATATAGAATTCAAATTCTAGAAGTCAGAAAAAGAAGGAGACACAGTAGAGGCACTTGTGATAGTTTTTATTACCAGATTGAAGTCCTTCACCCTTGTTTCGAGTTGGTCCTGTTAGTCATCAGTAATTTTTACTATCTAAAGATGACTAAATATCAATCCTAGATTTCTAAAAACAAGATTCTTGAATAATGTGAGTTTTAGAAATCTCACTTCCTTCGTTATCCTCATCAGAAATTCTTCATTTTTCTACTATTTATTCATTTCATGGTTAACCTGCCATTCCTAAAGGGCCCCTCATGGGCTTATGCCACTCATCTATTTTCAATTTTCCCATCTATAACCCCAGCACTCTGTTTTTCCTTTGCCTCACTCTTTCACTTTCCATATAGGGTTACCAATCAACCTATTCATTCCCATGTTCATCAAGTTCCTCAAACCTTGATGGTCTCAAAACTACCTCTATAGGCTCTTTAGATCAATAAAGTACATCAATTTCTATATATTCACATACATCAATTGGTCAAAAACTCTATTTTTACACTATTAATATCCCAAGCCTAATTTCAGTCCAAGACCAAGTTAAAACCCTCCCACTAGATCAATATGGTTTCCTAGGTTGTAGGGTCTTCATTGGTGCTTTAAGATCTATTCTTCTTATGCTAAAACCTGGTTCAAATTAAAAGCAAGATCAACACATGGTTGCCCAGAAAGATCAGAAAAATCTCCTAAGAAGACCACTCTACTAATTTCAAGTTCTACAAGAGATAAATGAGAAATTTTGAAATTTATGCAAGAGTGTTAAAGTGACTAACAGCAGATAATTGGTAAGGTAAGAGGCCTATTAAAAAATGAAGACATTCACATCAAAAGGAGAGGAATAAATTTGTGTTCAAGAAGAATCAGGGATATTAAGCGTGATTGGGTCAAAAATGTGTCAAGCAGGGATCTAGTGCAACAAATCACATTGAGAAAGCATCCCAGAAACCTAGGGTTTTGGTAAGATGGTCAAAGGAGGTAAAATGAAGTTATTAGACCTCCATGATGACAACAGAAATCAAATTTTAAAGGGATACTGTGTATGTCGTCCCAGAGTTTGCCAAAGTGAAATTCCTCACTATTTCAAAGGACAAAGAAGTAAATAATATCAGTAATAGGAGGATCAAATTCTCTTTTTAAGATACTCACACTCAGTGGTAAAAGGAATAAAAACATAGTGTTGAGATCTAAGAGGGAAACCCAAGGTGACTGTAAGGTTGTTGCTGTGTAATTGAATATATCAAACTTCAGGAATATTAGAAAAGGCTAAGTCAGTATGTTATGGCACCTGCAAATCAGAAGTGGCCAAAGAGAAGGTAGCAAGCATGATTTAAATTCTATAATGCTTGTCAAAAGTGAGTTTATCATACCCAAGGGTCAGTGGGAAAGGTGAATACAGGGTTCTCATAATCACTTGTCAAGCAAATGTTGAAAGGCATCAATAGGCCAAAAGGAAGTCAAAATTCACCAAATGGAGCAAATCTGCTTAAAAATAGTGAAAGGAGAAGCAAACAATGTAAAGGGATTAGTAAGGAGAGGAAAATGGTTGAGTTGAAATGTACAAAGGAAGCAACAGAATACCAACTTCATCCTTTGAAGTCACTTGAAAACCAAGATAATAAAGAGTTGGTGAGAAAAGCAATAGAAAGGAAAAAATCTATGTCTTAAGTCACTTGCAGAAAAAAAATTCAAATAAAATAGCAGTGAAAGTGACAAAGACAAAAACATTAGAAAGTGGGTTTTCTAGTATTAAATTTAAAATTCGCAAAGCATATTTAGCGTCATTTTATTTTTCATTCAACTCATTATTCACTTGCAAGGATCAAAAATAGTCGAGGAGAGAAACTTTGAGTGTTTTTGAGTCAAAACAGGCAAGTTACCCCACGTTGCACGCCTGGAGTCGTGTGCTGCGCTCCTGGAGGTTTTTTCTGTGCAAAATATCTCTGCGCTACGTGCTTGTAAGTGCGCACTGCCCGTTTACCCGTGCAGGCCCGACACCCCGTTCAGACTCTGCATGCAGCCTTGCCCAACCAGCCCATCATGCACGCATTACGCGCCAGGCACGGAAGTTCACTTGATAGGCCCCCTGCTGCACGTTCACGTTCGCGTTCGATGCTACACCCTCGGCCGACCCGACAATGTGTTCAGCCACCCAACATTGCGTTCAGGTGCTGTGTTCTTGGCCAGGAGGGCCTCCACACCAGTGCAAGCACTCAAACACTTCAAAAACCCTCCAGGTTTCTGCCAGGTGTCTTCATAATGTTTTTTTAGAGGTAACTGGATGCCTTACCTTCTTCCAAGAAGTTTGATGGTGTAAAGTTAAGAAAAAATAAAAACCCTAAAGGTAAAAAACCTGATTTTCATGTTAAACACACCACTTTTTAGAGGAAACTCTTCCATCTTCATGCTAAGAGAACATTGAGAGTGCCTTGTTGAGAATTTTCTCATCCACCAAGACACTCACTCCATTTGAAAAATCAATCCCCCACAACTGCAAAGCATTGAAATTTCACACCCCACCCTCTCATATTGTCATCATTACTAAGGTGTTTTCACAGCAAGGTTTTGGCATGTCATTTGGTTTACATTCATAATTATTTAGCCTCTCATTTTTCCCAAATTGCCCCTTCACTCATCCCTCTCATCCACTTGCAAAAAATTGCCTTTCTCATCACCATCTCATTTACCCTCTTCATATCATTTCACAAGCAGAGTTAGGGTTTTGGTTTTCAAGGCGACAATGAAATCAAAATGTCAAGGGAAGGTAATAGTGACAGTGGTGAGGGAGGCCAAGGGCCTAGAAGACATTAATGCAAAGGTGGAATAACAAATAGGTTTGAGCCATTGAACACCGTGAAGTTGATGGCCTCTCCTATGATAGTTTCATATTTCCAGAATGTGGGTTGTTTTGACTTTTGTAAAAAATTACAATAGGTAAAAAACCATTCTGAGCTGACCAGGATTTTTATCCTTAACCTTCATGAAAATCAAGTAAATTTAGCAGGGGTAAAATTTGAGCTATCTTCAAATACCATTTCTATGGCCACTGGGATACCTAGTGTGGGAGAAAGGTGGTTCAAGCAAGCTAATTTGGACCTGAGCCACTATGAACCTTTCCTAAAACCTAGATACAAAGATGACTGCAAATCCATTTCTCCCTTTTCACATTTGCTGGAGAGATATGTGCCCTTGATGAGAGTCATCATGAAATATTTTACATGTGAGGGGAGGTTTTCTAGGCTTTATTCATACCACATAAGATTGCTCATGCATTTCACTAGGGTAAAGATGCTACATTTTCCCTATTATATCTATAGGAGTATTGATTATATGTCTTATATTTTGCAAAAGAGACACCCTTCACAAAAAATGCAGAGCCTCTTTCACCATTCTCTCATCAGGATGGTTTTGTTGCATCAATTAGAGCAAAAGGGTATTCCATGGGAGGTGTTCATTACCCATGAAGTGTTCACAAACCCACAACCCCATCCTCATCAAAATTTTCCCTCATCATCTCATCCTCTGCCCCTATTCCCCCATCATCTTCTACTGATCATACTTCATCATCTACCCATATACCCTCACCTCAAGAAAACTCTCCTTCCTCACCCTCTCCCAATGCATCAGATCAAGAGGGAAGTGGCAGTGAACAAGCAAGTGACCATGAAGGAGAAGGTAATGATAAATTAAGCAGTAAGGAATAAAATGAAGAAGTAGAAGACACTATGGACACAAATGAAGGAAGTGACATAGAAACAGATGATGATGATGGTAGCAGTGAAACTAAGAGCCACAATGACAGTAAAAATAGTGAGGCTCCTAGTAGTGATAACAGCAGTGTTGATGTTGGAAACAAAGAGGACAGTGATGAAGCAGAATACATGGAGGTAGATGATGGTGCAGAAATCAGTGCAAATGAAGATGAGAGCAGCAATCATGATGATCATGACATCAATGGAGATAATGATGATGATGAGCATGATGTTGACACCGATCAAAACAAAAAAGATAGTAGTGGTAATATTGAATACAGTGAGGCTGATGTTGGATATAAGGAGGTAAGCCAAGAAGTCAGTGAACCAAATAATAGTGAAAATCATGACAGCAGTCATGATGGTCAAGAAGAGAGTGAGGCTCCTAGTAGTAATAAGAAGCAAAATGAAGCTAATAATAGCAGTGAAGATCATAGAAAAGAGGAAAGCAACAGTAAGAAAGAAGGCAGTCACAATAATGACAGTAGTCATAATGGCCAAGGAGGCAGTAAAAATAATGATCCTGACAATGGTAATGATGATAGTGCAGAAAGCAGTGCCAAAGACAGTGTGGCCCCTATCAGTATTGAAGGAAATGAATAAAACAGTGCAGAAACCAATGATGACACCTCTAACAGTGAAAACACAAATGAAGAAAGAGGTCAAGAAGACAGTGAAGCTAATATCAGTGAAGGAGAAAGGGATGATGATACAAATGAATATCACAGCAGTGATGTCACCATGGAAGAAAATGAAAGTGAGGCTGATGAAAGCAGTCAAGAACACAGTGTAGAAAACATCAGTGAAGAGATAAATAAGGAAGAGAACAACAGTCATGAGGTTAGCCATGGTGAGGGAATTTAGATGAAAAATATTGAGCCTTTCCCTCTCACATACCAAAGAGGAAAGAGGAATGTGTTTGCTACCTCTAAAAGGCAAGGGACCATGCCATCCACCTCAGCTAAGAAGCTTGACAAAGGTAAAAAAAGGATTAAAGAAGAAGAAGAAGAAGATCAGCATGAGGTTGAGAAAGAGTTTTAACTCATTCATATTGATAGTGATGAGGAAAATGAGGCAAGGATCTCCAGCTTGCTCCTCCAGAACAAAAATTCCAAAATCGAAGACCTCCAAGCAAATCTAGATAGGGCCAGTATGTGAATAGTGTCCTTGAGATGGAGAACAAACAGTTACGGCACAAAATGCCATTTATGAGGCTAGAGCAATAAGATCCCAGAAAGAAGCTCAAAGAGCACAGGTAAAGCTAGAGGAATTCATGGGAAACTATGAGGACAGTGAAGATGAAGAAGGACAATCCAAAAGAAGACCAAGAACCATGGGTTTAAAGAAGGCCTTGGCAAGACAAAGAGAGCAAGAGTCAGCCTTGGCAGAGCAGCTCCCTCCAAATGATTTGCTTACCATGGAGATATAATATGATGGGGATCCTTGGCTAGAAATATCAAACACACACTTGAAGGCCAAATTGGAGAAGGAAAATAGGGACCTTGACCTCCAAAAGAAGATGACCAAACACTATGTCTTGAGGAATTAAATTGCAAGGGCCAAGCTCAAAAGAGCCCTTGCCAAAGTTCAAGCCCTCAAGGAGGAAAAGGGTCAAGAAAAGCTTAACCTTATTTTTTATGCTTCCATGCAAGCATCCCAGACATAAAAAGGAAGATAATTGCAAATTTTGGGAACTTTTTGGAAATTTTTGGTTTTTACTGATTTGGAGGGCCAAGGGTGCTGTACCCTTGGCGCTGTGATTTTTCTCAAGGCATCATCAGGAGGTAAATTTTTCATTTTTTTAATCATCATCTCAAGTACAACATTCTCACCAAATTTCAGGTCATTTGGAGTTGATTTGGTCCTCCAAAAGGGTCAAAACACCCTAAATTTCACCTTTCTGCCTAGTTTTCAGGGTTGGCACTGCGCATTCACTAACCTTAGGAGTTTTTCTTTTAAAATGTGTTAAATGATTCCAATCATAAAACCAAGGGCAATTCTAGAAAGCAGACTCAACAGGCTTTCGAACGAGCCATCACAAAGCTCATTCTGACATCGGGAAGGCCTTCAAAACTTGGCTGCAAGGTGACCCAGTTTTCCTGTACATGTGCTGCGCCCTTGGCCAGGAAATTTCACCCTTAAATCTCAGTGTTGCACCCTGGAAAAAAAATTCAAAAAAGTACGCTAGGAAACTTTTAGGAAGTTTTTGGGAGCCTAAATGTCAATTTTTTTGCTAAAAATGCTCAAGAATATATTTTGCATCAGATATTTTGTGCCTTGGGCCTTGCAAGGTCTCAAAGGATAAAAGTGACATTTATGATTAACTAATGGGTTTCTAGAGACCTAATTAGGGTTTTTGTCCTCCTTGATTGTTAAATACAACATTGAGGACTCATTGTAGAGGGTTGGCTGTTGGTTAGACACTTATTGAGAGTAATACATAGACTTGGAGATTGAAGACAAATTGGCTCTAATTTTTGTGAATGGCTTGGATTGTTTGACATTGGAGAAGGCTTTCTTATAGGATCCCTGAGCTTTGTTAAATGGTGATGTGTTCCTATTTAGTTCACTTTTTCTTGTATTACCATTTTTTTTATCTTTCTATTGCAGTAGGATGGAAGTTTTAGGCTACGAAATGTTGTTTAGAGGCACCTTAGTTATGTTTGTCCTTCACTGCTTCTATGTTTTCTTCTGCTAGGTCAGTTTAAAGAATTCTTAGTTTCTCTCTAGACCCACTTATGCTTTTTTATCTTATGAATGATTCAATACAGTAAATATCAAAATGTTTTATGGTTAGCCCTGCTTGTTTGATGTTACTTAAGCATTGTTCTTAAGATCTTTCTTTGAAGTATCACTGATTAGGTTTAGTCAAAGAGGTTTATGTTTTGATCATGCCCTTTTTCCATTCTTGAAAGGTTTCCTTGGAGGTATTTATAGCTCTGATCGATGATTTTTAGGAGTTCCTTCTTCTTTGATCTATGTTATATGTCTATCTTAAATGTTTTCTAATTTTGAAGATGAAATCACTAGAAGTTATACAAGTTTCTTGCCTTCTATAGTTCACTAGACTGTTTATCTTAAATGCTTATTTTCTTGAGTTTAATCAAAGAGTTATTGGTTTTCCCTGTCTTATGATTACTTCTTTATGTTGAGTAGTGTTAAATACCCTTCTTGTTTAAAATTATTTGTTCAAGGATTCTTAACTGCCCTTTTGCACCTACTATGTTCGCAAATTTGATGTTCATTCCATCTCACACAAACCTTGAAGATCCATTTGACCATGTTAGATTTTCCCTGTCATGCACCCTGATTCATTGTTGAACTTTCCATAACCTTTTGTAGACTCCATATCCCATGACTTGAAAATCTCTCACTCCATCTATTCCACTTGATCATCTACCCAACTCAAACAAACAAGCAAACCCTAAACTTAACAACTAGCCTAAAATCAAACCCTAAAAGCAAACAAGTTCACATCCTTTGCACAAAATAGAGAGAGCCCTCTCTGAGTCCGGGAAGGCTAGGTCCTAGGACTCCAAAGACTGGTCTGATGTTACCCCTGTTCATTTTTTTTCACCAATCTAACAAATTACGGAGACCTAACATAATGGCAATCACAGTGGGACTTTCTAAGTAAGTAACAAGCTTATACATCCTTAGAAAATTTAGAAGCGCTTGTCAAACAGTATCTACTAATTTATCGCTGCCTCATCGCCTAACATAATGGCGATCACGGTGGGACCTTATGAGTTAGTGACAATCCAAGTATTCCTTAAGACTTTAGAAACCCTTATCAAATCTTAGAAAACTCAAGTGTTAGCCAAAAGTAGAATCTAATTGTTTCACCATCCTAGAAAAATGATGACTCAACTGGAGGAAACTCATAGAAACCTGAGGGCTACATAAAGGAACTCAGCAAACCCAAAAAAATCCCTATATTGGTTTTTTGCAAATTGTTGGTGGTCGATCACAAATACCTATCCTCAAAATAGTCAAAAACATCCACTTGGAGACTCCACTAGCCTCTAGTAGGCCTACTAACTCTACTAGTCTCATAGACTTCCCTAGGATTGTGTCAAACCAACCCTGAGCAGTTTAGAAGCCTAGTCACACACTGTGTGAGTTTAGCAAACACTAAGAAAGGTTAGCCTTTTAAAACCAGTCATAAACTTTCAGCCTCTCTACACTTTGGGTTTGAAATCTGGCTTCACAAAGGATCAGTACCAGATCTCACCCGAACCCAAACCCTCCTACCATAGTTTATGACCCAGAAATGATTTTGTGAAAAACTTCTAGGACTAAAGATTCAACTACTGTTAGGACCATTCATAGAGCAATTTTTGTCCCTGAACATCTCACAGCCTTGTAAGATCCCCATTTTGACTTACATCATACAAGAAACCTTTTCTGAAGTAAGTTGCAAAGTGGGATTGACCAGATTGACCTTGAGCCCATAGATTTGCAGCAGAGTCCTAGCGGAGAATCCTCTCCTTCCACTCCTCCTGATTTTCAGCTTCTCCATCACTTTGGCTCTTTTCATTCCAATTCTTCTCAAAATCAGTTTGATGGTCCAAGTAATTCCACCACACCCATTCATACCACCATTGTGCAAACCACTCCAATTCATCCTACACCCCCTCTCACAAACCCTCCCCTTGTAAATCCTCCTTGGATTCCATTAGCTCCCATCATGGCAGCATGGTACGCCCCTCTAGCACTGCCACAACCTCTGACGCCTTTGCTAAATGACTACCAATCCAAAATCCCTCACTTCACTGGAGCTGACTCTACAACTGCCCAACAACATGTAGACAGAATAAATGATGCTTTTGATTACATGGAATTAGAAGAGGAAACCATAAAGATGAGGATGTTTTCCCAAAGCTTAGGAGGAGAAACCAAGAAATGGTTCAAAAACTTGACTCCTAACAGCATACATGATATCCCTTCCCTTTACCAAACATTCATAAACAAGTGGGAGATTAAGAAAAAACCTCTCCAAATCCTCTCAGAGTATAACAACCTTAAGAGAAATGTCGGGGAAAGTGTCCAAGACTATTGCACTAGATTTAATAGTGTTTAAAATGCCCTCCCGCCAAACGTGAAACCTCCACAAGGCTTAGCCTTACCAAAATTTCTAGACGGTTTTGATCCAGACATGGCTAATCAATTGAGAGAGAGAGATCCCCTAACTTTGGAAGACATGCAAAGGGGAGCTGTGAGTGTAGGGGCCAAACTGATCGAAAAAGGGCTAGGATGAGGTTAGAAAAGAGAGTCACATAAAAAGACGAAACTATGGCCTCAAACTCTTCATCTGATGCCAAAATTGACAGCCTAGTTAGAAAAATGGAGAGAATGATGGAGAGGATAAACTTAAATGAAAGAGCACCTCCTAGGGAAAATCAACCAAATCTCCAAAACCAAAATAGAAATCAAAATTTCAGAAGAGACCCTCCCCAAATCAAACAAAGGGAGATTGACCAACAGATTAGGCCTCATTTCCAAGACAATTATGTGGATGAAGAGGAGAGAGAAACTGAATAGCTAGAAGAAAACCATGTAAACTTGATAGGCTATGATAATGAAGATGATGTTTTTCTCACTAAAGAAGAACAAGGGTTATTTTCCTCAAATCAAACTGAAACCAAATATGAGGATTCTGAAGACTATAAATTGGGATTTGAAAATTCCATAATGGAGGTTCATAGGAAATATGACCTTAGGAGCAAGAAAAACCAAGAAGCCTCCAAGAAAAAAAAACTAGAAATTGTTGTTAATCGACCCCTGAAAGCATAATGAAAAGGAGAGCAAAAAACACACACACCATGGCTAAGAAACCTGATCCAAAAAAATACGAAACTATCCAACAAAATGGTGACCCAATTTTCCCTAGTACCTCTACTAGTGGCCCTGAAAAAACTCTTTTGACTAAGGTTCCAAATCAGAATCAACAAACTAAAAGTGCAGAAAAAATCATGGCTGATAAAACTGATGTAAATATGCCCAAAACACAAACACCTTTTAGTTTTGAGGGAGAGATTGCCAAAATCAGAATCATCATACCCCTTGCTGAACTAATAATTTAGGATGTATATAGGTCCCAAATGTTAAAATATTTGAACATAAGAAAGGACACTGACACTCTAAACCTAACTAATGACAAACCAGAGCTGATTCTCGGACCTGCGATAGAAGGAAAATATCAAGAAGGAGATGTACCTCCTTTCTATGTTAGCTTAAACATTCATGAAAAAATCTTGCACAATGCTATGCTAGACTATGGTGCCTCACACAATCTCATCCCAAGGTGGTGATGGATAGATTAGGCCTAGAAATAACCAAACCTTACAATGACTTGTACTCTTTCAATTTGAGTAGAGTCAAATGTTTGGTTCTAATCAAGGATTTGCGTGTTAATCTGGCCCAAATACCTGCTAAGAGTCTAGTCATGGACATAGTGGTTGCTGACATTCCCCCCAAGTATGGCATGCTTCTATCCAGATCATGGGGAGCCAAACTTCAAGGGAATCTCCAAATGGATATGTCCTATGCTACCATCCTCGTTTTTAACCAAACAAGGAGGTTATATCGGGAATCACACTTGAAATATATGGTTAGCAACCAAGATAGGCCAAACTACACCCCTATTTATTCTATCCATTCATATCTAAAATCATTTATCTTGTATAATGAAGATGACATAGATGAACAAGTAAATGAAATTGAAAAAGAACTAGGCTTCCCACAACAGTCAAACCTAATGCAAAATGAAGAACTTAATAGCCAAAACTCTAGTATCCTTGAACAACAACATAATGGTGAAGTTGATCTTAATTTTTTTCAACTTAAGGATGAATTTGAAATACCAAAACCAAGCTTATAACATGAACAAGATTTCCCAAATGAAGGAAAAACACCAAAAATAGAACCATTTCCTTCTACTGCTATGAATCTATTAGAACATTTTCATGAGGCAGAATTTTCTAGGGACCCAGATCAAAAAGACCTTAAGGTATTGCAAAAAAAAGATAAATCATCACTAAAAGTTTTTGTCCCTTCAGAAGAGCTGTTGGAATTCAATGAGGTTGCTAGAGAGCCAAAAGTGGAATCCACCAATGCTGATATAGAAGAATACAACATAGGCAACCTAGAAAAACCCAGAATGATCAAGCTATCCAAAACTTTTCCACCTCACATAAAACATAAATACATAGAGTTGTGCAAAGAGTTTAAATATGATTTTGCAAAGGGGAAAGATGACTTGAAACCATATGACACAAACATTTTTCAAAACAAGATTTCTCCCAAGGAAAACTAGAAACCATTCAAGAAGATTGTGTCAGTAAGAGAGAAAACATGTGGGTCTAGGTTATGCATGGACTTTAGAAACTTAAACACACCCTTCCCAAGGACAGTTTCCCTTTACCTAAGATAAATTATACACTGCAAAGGGTGTTAGGTTCTAACAAGATGCCATTGCTTAATAATGTTTCAGGTTACAATCAAGTGATAGTAGCTTCCAACTAATCAACACAAGACCACTCTCACAATACCTTGGGGCACCTACATGTATGAAAATTTTCCATTTGGGTTAATGGATGCAGAGGTTTCTTTCAAGGACCTATAGACACTATTTTTTTGAGGACTTAAGTTACTTCATCATGATATACCTGGATGACATTTTTGTCTATTTTAAAACTGATGAGGAATACCAAGTTCACCTGAAAAGGGTCTTTGAAAGAGACAAAGTGATGAGGTTTTTTTCAAGGAGGGAAGGCCAAGGCAAGCATCACAAATTTTAAAATTTGTGGAAAGTTCCTTATACCATTCATTCAGTTAGAGGTAATAATGTTTTCTTTTTACAAGAGCTGGATGGAGTAGAGGTATTCGTAGGTCCTATCAATGGAAGGATGCTCAAACACTATTTTTGTCAAAGTTCCTAGTTTTAAGTTTTCATTCATTGTACATAACATTGATTGATGAAAAATCAGGAAAAAAAAAACAGAAATACAGAAAAAGGATTAGTAAAAGAGGGTAGGAAAAGAATAGGTACAACCCCATACCCAAAAAAGAGTGTTGCTAAAAGTGTGCAAGCCTAAACTCCACTACTAGTTCAAAAGAAAGAATCTTGTTAAGTCATCTAGCCTAATCATGGCTAAACATGTTTTAAATTTCTGTTGATAGGATAGTAAAGGAAGACTTGTCAAACCATTTAAACTTGACTTGTTAGTAGATTAGATTAGGAAAATATTGTTGGTTCTTAAAGCACAAACCTGAACCAAAGAGAAAGATAGGAATGCCTAACAAATTATAGATCACAACCCTTAATACTTTCTAGTTTTGATTGTGCAAAAATAATTTCTGTGTGTAGCTTATTTGAATGCCATAGCCCATAGAAAATCAGATTGCTCAATCCTAGTTTAGTCATGTTTTCAATTTCATGTCAGTAGATTAGAGAAGAAAAAATTTTCAAACAGCTTAATCTTGACAAATAAGTAGACTAGGTAGAGAATAAGAGAGTTCATTAGCCTGATCTGAACTCTCTGGAGTGATAAGGGTAAAAGTAGATAGTTTTTGTTTTATGCTTTCAAAGAAAAATAATATGAAGGGCTTGCTAGTCCAATTGCACCCAAAGGAAGAAAAAAAAATCTAGGCAAAGTAGGATGGGTAGGTAGAAATGAAGTTGAAGCAATCATTTTTTCAAAGTTTTTGAAATCATGCCTTCAAGGGAACATCAGCAAATGAAGGAAAGAAATCTGCAAAGTGCAAGTAAGGCACTGGTCTTCAAAACTCAGATATTTGAGCTTTGAGGTCCTGGACACCTCCTGAAAAGGAGATGCCCTCCCCAAGTGGAGCCACTGTTAGTCATCATTAATTTTTACTATCTATAGATGACTAAATATCAGTCCTAGATTTCGAAAAACAAGATTCCTGAATATTGTGAGTTTTAAAAAACTCACTACCTTCATTATCCTCATAAGAAATTCTTCATTATTCTACGATTTATTCACTTCATGGTTAACCTACCATCCCTAAATGGCCCCTCATGAGCTTATGCCGCTCATCTATTTTCTATTTTCCCACCTATAGCCCCAACACCCCATTTTTCCTTTGCCTCACTCTTTCACTTTCCATCTAGAGTTACCAATCAACCTATTCATTCCCATGTTCATTAGGTTTTTCAAAACTTGATGGTCTCAAACCTACCTCTATAGCCTCTTTAGATCAATCAAGTACATCAATTACTATATATTCACATACAACAATTGGTCAAAAACTATGTTTTTACACTATTAAGATCCCAAGTTTAATTTCAGTCCAAGACCAAGTTAAAACCCTCCCACTAGATCATTAGGGTTTCCTAGTTTGTAGGGTCTTCATTAGTGTTTTAAGATCTCTTCTTCTTATGCTAGAACTTGGTTCAGATGAAAAACAAAATCAACACATGGTTGTCAAGAAAGATAAGAAAAATCTCCTAAGAAGACCACTCTACCAATTTCAAGTTCTACAAGAGATAAATGAGAAATTTTGACATTTTTGCAGGAGTGTTAAAGTGACTAACAGCAGAGAATTGGTAAGGTAAGAGGCTTGCTACAAAATGAAGACATTCACGGCAAAAGGAGAGGAATAAATTTGTGTTCAAGAATAATCAAGGTTATTAAGCCTGATTGGGTCAGCAGTGTGCCAAGCAGGGATCTAGTGCAACAAATCACATTGAGAAGCATCCCAGAAACCTAGGGTTTTGGTAAGATGGTAAAATGAGGTAAAATGAAGATGTTACACATCCATGATGACAACAGAAAGAATATTTTAAATGGCTACTGTGTATGTCATCCCAGAGTTTTCCAAAGTGAAATTCCTCATTGTTTCAAAGGACAAAGAAGTAAATAATATCAGTAACAGGAGGATCAAATTCTCATTTTAAGTTACTCAAACTCAGTGGTAAAAGGAATAAAAACATAGTGTTGAGCTCTAAGATGGAAACCCAAGGTGACTATAAGGTTGCTGCTGTGTAATTAAATATATCAAACTTCAGGAATATCAGAAAAGGCTAATTCGGTATGTTATGGCACCTGCAAATCAGAAGTGGCCAAAGAGAAGGTAGCAAGAATGATTTAAATTATATAGTGCTTGTCAAAGGTGAGTTTATCATGCCCAAGGGTCAGTGAGAAAGTTGAAGACAAGGTTCTCATAATCACCTGTCAAGCAAATGCAGAAAGGCATCAATAGGTAAAAAAGAAGTCAAAATTCACGAAATGGAGCAAATCGGCTTACAAACAGTGAAAGGAGAAGCAAACAATGTAAAAGGATCAATAAGAAGAGGCAAATGGTTGAGTTGAAATGTACAAAGGAAGCAGTAGAAGACCAAATTCATCCTTTGAAGTCACTTGCAAACCAAGATAATAAAGAGTTGGTGAGAAAAGCAATAGGAAGGCAAAAATCGATGTCTTAAGTCACTTGCAGAAAAAAAGTCAAATAAAATAGCAGTGAAAGTGACAAACGCAAAAACATTAGAAAGTGGGTTTTCTGGGATTAAATTTAAAATTCCCAAAGCATATTTAGGGTCATTTTGTTTTTCATTAACTCATTATTCACTTGCAAGGAACAAAAACAGTTGAGGAATGAAACTGTGAGTGTTTTTTAGTCAAAACGGGCAAGTTACCCTGTGTTATGCACCTAGAGTCATGTGCTGCGCTCATGGAGGTTTTTTCTGTGAAAAATATCTCTGCGATGCGTGCCTATAAGTGCACGCTGCGCGTTTACCCGTGCAGGCCCGGCACCCCGTACAGACTCTGCATGCAGCCTTGCCCGACCGGCCCATCGTGCATGCGGTGCACACCCGACATGGAATTTCACCCGACAGGCCCCCCCCTACACATTCACGTTGCGCGTTCAGCGCTACGCCCTCTGCTAACCCAACAGCGCATTTAGCCACCCGACACTGCGTTCAGGTGCTACGCTCTTGGCCAGGAGGGCCTCCACACCAGTGCAAGCACTCAAACACTTCAAAAACCCTCTAGGTTTCTACCAGTTGTCTTCATAATGTTTTTTGAGAGGTAAGTGGATGCCTTACCTTCTTCCAAGCAGTTTGATGGTGTGAAGTCAAGAAAAATTAAAAACCCTAAAGGAAAAAAACTTGATTTTCATGTTAAACACACCATTGTTTAGAGGACACTCCTCCATCTGCATGATAAGAGCACACTGAGAGTGCCTTGTTGAGAATTTTCTCATCTGCCAAGACACTCACTCCATTTGCAATTTCAATCCCCCACAACTGCAAAGCATTGACATTGCATACCCCACCCTCTCAGATTGTCATCATTACTAAGGTGTTTTCACAACAAGGTTTTTGCATTTCAGTTGGTTTACATTCAAAATTATTTAGCCTCTCATTTTTCCCAAATTTTCCCTTCACTCATCCCTCTCATCCACTTGCAAAAAAATTCCTTTCTCATCACCATCTCATTTACCCTCTTCATATCATTTCACAAGCAGAATTAGGGTCTTGGTTTTCAAGGCGACAGTGAAATCAAAATGTCAAGGGAAGGTAATAGTGACAATGGTGAGGGAGGCCAAGGGCCTAGAAGACATCAGCGCAAAGGTGGAATAATAATTAGGTTTGAGCCACTGAACACCATGGAGTTGATGGCCTCTCCTATGACAGTTTCATATTTCCAGAATGTGTGTTGTTTTGAATTTTTTGAAAAACCATAACAAGTACAAAGTCATTCTGAGCTAACCAGGATTTTTATCCTTAACCTTCATGACAATCAAGTAAATTTAGCAGGGGTAAACTTTGAGCTATATTCAAATACCATTTCTATGGCCACTGGGATACCTATTGTGGTAGAAAGGTGGTTCAAGAAAACTAATTTGGACCTGAGCCACTATGAACCTTTCCTAAAACCTAGATACAAAGATGATTGCAAATCCATTTTTCCTTTTTCACATTTGCTAGAGAGATATGCGCCCTTGATGAGAGTCATCATGAAATATTTTCGTGTGAGGGGAGGTTTTCTAGGCTTTATTCATACCACATAAGATTGGTCATGCACTTCACTAGGGTAAAGATGCTACATTTTCCCTATTATCTCTATAGGAGTATTGATAAGATGTCTTATATTGTGCAAAAGAGACACCCTTCACAACAAATGCAGAGCCTCTTTCACCATTCTCTCATCAAGATGGTTGTGTTTCATCAATTAGATCAAAAGGGTATTCCATGGGAGGTGTTCATTTCCCATGAAGTCTTCACAAACCCACAGCCCCATCCTCAGAAAAATTCTCCCTCATCATCTCATCCTCCTCCCCTTATTCCCCCATCATCTTATACTGATCATGCTTCACCATCTACCCATATACCCTTACCTCAAGAAAACTCTCCTTCCTCACCCTCTCCCAATGGATCAGATCAAGAGGGAAGTGGCAGTGAACAAGCAAGTGACCATGAAGGAGAAGGTACTGATAAATTAAGTAGTAAGGAAGAAAATGAAAAGGCAGAAGAAAATATGAACACAAATGAAGGAAGTGACAGAGAAACAAATGATGATGATGGTAGCAGTGAAACTAAGAGCCACAATGACAGTAAAAATAGTGAGGCTCCTAGTAGTGATAAGGGAAGTGATGATGTTGGAAACAAAGAGGAAAATGATGAAGCAGAAGACATGGAGGTAGATGATGGTGCAGAAATCAGTACAAATGAAGAGGAGAGCAGCAATCATGATGATTGTGACATCAGTGGAGATAATGATGATGATGAGCATGATGTTGACACTAATGAAAACAATAAAGACAGTAGTAGTAATATTGAACACAGTGAGGCTAATGTTGGAGATAGGGAGGTAAGCCAAGAAGTCAGTGAGCCAAATAATAGTGATAGTCATGACAGCATTCATGATGGTCAAGAAGACAGTGAGGCTCCTAGCAGTAATAAGGAGAAAATTGAAGCTAATAATAGTAGTGAACATCACAGCAAAGAGGCAAGCAGCAGTAAGAAAGAAGGCAGTGACAATAATGACAGCAATCATAATGGCCATGGAGGTAGTAAAAACAATGAGCCTGACAATGGTAATGATGATAGTGCAGAGAGCGGTGCCAAAGACAGTGAGGATCCTAGCAGTATTGAAGGAAATGAGGAAAACAGTGCAGAAACCAATGATGACACCTCTAACAATGAAAATAAAAATGAAGAAATGGGTCAAGAAGATAGTGAAGCTAATATCAGTGAAGGAGAAATGGATGATGATACAAATGAATATCACAGCAGTGATGTCAGCATGGAAGAAAATGAAATTGAGACTGATGAAAGAAGTCAAGAACACAGTGCAGAAAAAAACAGTGCAGATATCAATAAGGAAGAGAACATTAGTCATGAGGTTAGCCATGGTGAGGGCATTCAAATAAAAATATTGAGCCTTTCCCTCTCACATACAAAAGAGGAAAGATGCATGTGTTTTATGCCTCTGAAAGGCAAGGGACCATGCCATCGAACTCAGCTAAGAAGATTGACAAAGGCAAACAAAAGATCAAAGAATAAGAAGAAGAAGATCAACATGAGGTTTAGAAAGAGTTTGAACTCATTCATATTGACAGTGATGAGGAAAATGAGGCAAGGATCACAAGCTTTCTCCTCCAAAAAAAAATTCCCAAATCGAATACCTCCAAGAAAATATAGATAGGGCCAAGTATGTGAACAGTTTCCTTGAGATGGACAACAAAAAACTAGGGCACAAAATGCATTTTATGAGGCTAGAGCAATCAGAGCCCGGAAAGAAGCTCAAAGAGCACAAGTAAAGCTAGAGGAATTCATGGGCACCTATGAGGAAAGTGAATATGAAGAAGGAAAGTCCATATGAAGACCAAGAACCATGGGTTTAAAGAAGGCTTTGGCAAGACAAAGAGAGCAAGAGTCAGCCTTGGTAGAGCAGATCCCTCTAAGTGAGTTGCTTTCCATGGAGATAGAATATGATCGGGAGCCTTGACTAGAAAGATAAAACACACACTTGGAGACCAAATTGGAGAAGTAAAATAGGGACCTTGACCTCCAAAAGAATATGACCAAACACTATTGTAAAGTTTTGTAGATGTTCTATGCTAGACCTTGAAAGATATGCTGAAAGTAATACATTCTACAACTCTAACTCAATTAGTTTAAAAAGAAGAATAATATTGAAATGGTTCTTGACTCAAGAAATTCATTTTCACCTCAATTACCACTTAATGAATCAGAGATTAAAACCAAGAACTTAAGATGGATAAATTATGAATGAAAGAAGCTCTTAACTTAAGAGACATGTAAAGTGTTCCATTATAATTCATTCATCTTAATATCAAAATCTCAACAAGAAACTGCTTGCACACAAACAAAAGAAACCAACTTTAATTCATCATTTTCATAGAAGGGATGCTCAACTTGATACATCTGTTTTTCCAACTTGATAAAGTGATGAATAAGTTATAAACTAATGACATCAATCACTATGCATAAATCATTAAACAATCTGAAATAAAGCTTTGAAAACCAGTTCTACAATCATCAAATTACAAGGAAATAAAACTAGTTAACAAGAAAGTGTACTTAGCTTGGAATGGGGGCCCTTCCACCCTTGCCTTGCACACTTGATAAATGATCTCAGAAGCTTAACTTCAGTCACACATCCATAACATTGAACAGCAAATTGATAATAGCACAAGTCTTCAAATTAACTTCTCAATCCAAAATTGTCACAATATAAAAGTATATAAGTCAATAATAATCCTAATACCTAAGCCATCAAAGCTTTGGCTTTAAATAAGAAGTCTCATGAACAAACTGATCTATTTTTACTCAAAAAAACCCATCTACTTCTCATCCACCTATCTAAGTCGAATTCATTATTCTTATCCCAAGAAATATGGTCAATCCCATAGAATCTCAAAATTGCCCTATTTCTATGGGATTTCTGAATGACTAGTCATGATTGACTAGAACTAAATGGGCCTAATAAAGCTTGTTCTGTTCGAACTAAGCATCGGTGGCTTAGTCCTAGTTGCCAAGCTGTCCATCCATGCATTCAATTCGTGCCCAAGTGTCCTGCAACCACATCAACCATAGAGCTATTACGGGAATTTCTGAATCTGCCAATTTTGCACTAAAAACCAAACTTTCATAAAAACTTTAGAATTTGAAAAATTAAAATTAAATACCTGAATAGATATCAAATATATGTAAAAATGGAATAAATGAATGGAAAATGGATGGAAAATAGATGGATAAATAAGTTTCTTTGAGCAAAATAAGACCAAAACTAAGGCCCAACATCTCTCCCTTGCTTATCATCAAGCATGTCCCCATGCTTGCCTGTTCCTCTTTGACCTTCTTCTTTCTGAAGTAGATGTTGTACCTGTTGATGCTTCCTATTGTGCTGCCCTTGCCAAACAATCTAAACCTGTGTCATGTCGTTCTTTAAACAAAGTTGCTTTAACCTTCTGCTTCTCATACTTGGCCTGCCACATGTTCTTTTCCTTCAACCATTTAAATGCTTGTTTAGAAATTAGATCATTCTTCCTTTTCAATCTCCCCAACTCTTCTTTCAATTTTTCATTTGTTTTGATCAATTTAGCATTTTCTTTCCTGTTTGCTTTGTTCTCCTCTTTTAACTATTTTTCCACAATTTTACTAATTTCTAATTGATCAGTTAAATCCCTGATTTTCCCATCATTAATTTCTTTTTCAAAATTCTGAGTTGTTTTCATTAATGATGCAGCTGCTTCATCATCATAGGCAGAATCCCTATCAAATTCTTCTTGTGGAATGTTATTTTCTTCTTGTGGTCTTGGAAAATATGTTTCTTCTTCCCTGTCTAAATTGATGGGACTTTTATTTGTAAATCTTTTGGGAATAGACATCACAGATATTTCATAATCCATGGCCATGTTATTTTGTTGTTTGGCTCTTGTTCTAGGATACAAGGGTGAATTCATCACTCCTTTACTTTCCTGCTCTGTTTTCTCTTGCACCTCTGTAATCTGTTCAGTAAAATGATTTTTAACCATGAATTCTCTCCACACTATGCCCTGCAATCTTACTTGATACTCAACTAGGATTTTAATCAATCCTTGATGATACATCTGTCCTGCCTTAAGCCTGTTTTCATGTCTTGCTGTTTCAATCATTCTTAAGAGGCTTTTATATAGGAAATAAGGTAAATTAATCCTATCTTCCCCCTTAATGTGTTGTAGAAGTTTAACATGATATAAATGGGCAACACTATATCCTCGGTCACAAGTCAAAAACTTTTGAATAATCAAGACCAATTCTCTCCATGGCTCATTAAACCATTCCATGGGTATACCTTTTGTCCTATCAAATGTTCCCTTCCGGTTTTTCTCAAGGAAGAAAGTCCATGCTTTCTCCTTGAAGTGTAGCCCTTTATAATACTTCTCTCCTAACATTGGCAAATCTAAGGCTTTGGACAAGTATTCTTGGGTTACTGGAACAATGATTTCTCCTACTCGAGTTTGGTCTTGATTGAAATTCTTTATAAAATCTTTGGTTATCTCCTCAGAATGGCCATTAAATTTCTGTAGGAAGCCTATCATTCCTGCCTGATAGAGTTTTTCTATAGTCTCTTTTCCCCAACTTTCTATTTGAAATTTTGGCTCTACCCTGTTTGCCATTGTTTCTGTAAACCAATCAATGTAGGCTTCTGCTGTTACTAACTTCATTTTAATAAAAATTATGACTATCGTTTTTTTTTAAAATGAAATTCAGTAAGCAGAGAAGTTTACCTTCCTCTTCTGACTCAACTCAACTCTGCACTTTTAACCTCTGATATATTCCCTTGCAATAGCACTCTCTGAATTCCCTGTTGAATACAAGCAACACCTGTATACTTTTGTTAATACACTGGTCTCTGTTTTTTTAAATTAAATATACACACAGTATCACAAATCACACAAACATGATTTACTTGTGTATATATAAAAATAAAAAAATTAAAGAGTGCTCTCGGCCTAATCGAAATTTTCGCACTGTTTTCGACTTAAGCAAAGGTGTTTGCAAAAAATTGTGTGCAGACTCATCATAAAAATGCAACTATGCAACAAG
The DNA here is from genome assembly GCA_034641835.2 of Pinus albicaulis. NCBI lineage: Eukaryota > Viridiplantae > Streptophyta > Pinopsida > Pinales > Pinaceae > Pinus > Pinus albicaulis. Next base: position 331,668,363 of record CM076571.1, read on the forward strand.
CTCTCGGCCTCAACACGGCTTCAGCGAACCCGACTCTCTTTTTCAACCATAATTCAATGTGACCATTAGGCATTCGATCCCTGTCAAAACAAAACGCAGTGGCAACAAATATTTTATGGCGTTTTTTCGTTTACACGCTAACTGTTTGTGAAAATATTGGTGCGCATAGTTCACTCAGAGGAACACGGCTTAGTGCGCAATTCAACAACCCTCCGCCATACTACTTCAATTAAAACGTGTTACTCATGCAACGAATTTTCCTCAAAATGCTGCGCATCGAAATCTATCACTCAATCCTTAAGTGCTGTCGATCTGGAGATAATCACGGGTTTGAAGTTACCTGACTGTCAACGAGCGCGTGGAGTGTAACCGGGCGCTCCAAATCCCTATTGTTTCGGTTAACTGAACTGGTGTCAAAACACAGGATCCAAAATTTAATGTCAAACAATATTCCATAATCACTGAGTGTTAATGAACTTCACTGTTACCTGACTCAATCCTGGAAATCTGTGATCTCCGATCGTCGAACCCGGAGCGATTTCTTTCCTTAAATCCGCCTTCTTGCTTTCCCCGGAGCGATTTTCACTATTCCGCTGCTTCAAAACACCTTCTCTTCTCTCCGGATTGATGTTTTGTTTCAGAACGCCTTCCTTCTGAGCTCTGGCAATGAGGAATGAGGTTGAAACGGTCATGAATTGACCGAGTTCATGGTTGTACCGTGCCTGTTGGCGTTATGATGTGAGGTTGGTATGGCTGTCCTCTTTGATCAGTCGACCGACTGTGTCATGAGGATACCACCGCCTTGTGTTATGTTTAAATTATATACACGTACACCACCACCTGTGCATGCTATGTTTGAATGACATGGTTGTGTTATCACACCACCGTGCACGCTATGTTTAAATTATATGCCTGTATTGTCACCACTGTGCACGTTGATTTCCATTGTCGTGTGCTATGATATGCACGTTTCATTACCATCAACGCATTTCACTTTGAATGATATACCCGTATCATTTCCACCTTCTGCATGAACTTATTACCTCCGCCGTGCGTTCATACGTGTAATGATACTCCTGCTATGCAATAATCATTATACCATACCCTGTCAAGCCTGTCAACCAGATCATAACCATCATGCTCGTCCTTCATTTTTTTATGCGCCATATACCTTTGCTTATGTTTATACCATATGCGCGTTAATTATATGCCATTAACCTTATCTCTTATGCGTATTAACCTTATATCCTTTGCGCTCAATTCTTATATAGATGGTTTTTAACGCATTCCTTGTTTACACTTATGGTATATAGTTTTTGTATAGCGCATTATTTGTTTTGCCTTTTATGCATATCTTTATGATTTTAAAATGACCATCTTAGGTCATGTTTAAAATCATCACCATCCTAATGCTTGATTTGTGTATGCAGGTGGAGAAAGTTGTCCTAGCTTGGTCTTTTTGCTCAAAAAGAAAAATACTTAGGATTATAGGGAATATGTATAAGGAATGTATATGAATGAAATGGAATATGTATAGGGGTATTATGAAGATAGGATATGTATAGGGAATTATGAATATAGGATATGTATAGGGAATATTGAATATCCTCAGGTACTAACTTTAACTTAACAAAAACTAAAAATTCCTAAGAAAAATTTGAATTTCAAGCACAAAATGACTATACATATACTTCCCTGGATGATGTTTGTACAGGTGGAATGAAGTCAGATGTTGTAGATGAATCAAAAAGTGAATTTTATTGCTGCTCCTTGTTCTTCATGCTCTGGTTCTTGAATTGAAAATCAGGTCCCTTTGTAATGATTCTTTGTTTCAGGTCCCTCTGCACTGCTTACATAATATGCACATGTTGTTTTGACATTGGCAGGTCTCTCAGGTCCCTCTGTATTGATTTCCTCTTTCAGGTCCCTCTGTTGACAATACAAGTTTCTTCTATACTTCAGCTTTCCAGCTAAAGATCTAATACAAGTCTCCCCCTTGTTTAAGATATGACTTGTCCTCAAGTCAATTGTTGATGGAGAGTACCTGTATTGAAATTATGTGAGAACAGTAGAACAAGAAAAGGAATTCATAGAGTCCAAGTTTCCTTGATTTTCCCCTATGAATTCGTGTTTGCATAGTGCCAGTTGCCTGGTTTTCACTAGCAAACAAATTATTATTTTTTTATGTTTTTTTTTTTATATATTTTTTATGTTTTTTTTATTTTTTATTTTTTATTTTTTATATATTTTTTATTTTTATTCAACTACAGGACTGGAAGATGACTGAACTTGGTGTGCCATGACTTCCAGTTCTGTATCTTCTGTCAGTTGTTTCATAAATGCTTCTTTACTGATAGGCCTATTATAAACTTTGAGCCTATGTCCATTCACTATAAAGGAGGTGGAGTCCTCGTCGATTGTTTTGATCTTGACTGCTCCATTGTCGAAGATTTCATCAATTTCATATGGGCCTAGCCAGTGTTTTGTGAACTTCGCTTTGAAATCTTTGAACTTGGAATCAAAAAGTAATGCCCAATCTCCCTTGCGAAATGTCTTTGTTTTGATATATCTGTCGTGCCACTTCATTCTTTGTTGTTGCACCAATGTAGTATGTTCTATGGCTTGTTGACGATGCTCATCTAACTGATTCAGTTCCATGATCCGCTGCCGTTGTGCTTCTGTCAGGTCTAGTCCTAATTCAGCTGCTAGTCTGTATGTTTGTATCTGAAACTCTATAGGCAATAAGGCCTCTTTTCCATATACTAACTGGTATGGACTAAAACCAGTTGTATTCTTCCATGTAATTCTATAGGCCCATAGTGCATCTTGTAATTTTTCAGACCAATCTTTTCTATTCAGCTTTACTATTTTTGTCATGATATTCTCTAGGACTTTATTTGTTGATTCAACCTGCCCATTTGCTTGAGGATGATATGGTGTAGATATTCTGTGTTTGATCTTGTACTTCTCTGTTAGATCTCGTACCAGTTTTGATGTAAATTGTGTTCCTTGATCTGTTACAATTTGTCTAGGTACTCCATATCTGACAAAGATTTCTTTAAAAAGAAAGTTGACCACTATATCTTCTGTTGCTCTATTCACTGCTTTAGCCTCTGCCCACTTAGTTACATAATCTGTACATACTAAGATGTACTTCTTTCCATTTGATGATGGATTGATGGGTCCAACAAAGTCAAGCGCCCATTGCTCAAATGGTTCTATAAGGACTTGTGGCTTCAGTGGCATCTCATCTCTTGTGATTGGTCTCCCTGTTCTTTGGCAACTGTCACATTGCCTGACATATTTCTTAGAGTCTTTGAAGATGGATGGCCAGTAGTAGCCCAGTTGCAGCACCTTATATGCTGTTCGTTTATCTGCAAAATGGCCACCACATGGTTCATCGTGACATACTTTTAGAATATCTAATATTTCATCTTCTCGCACACATTTTCTAATTATCAAATCTGGACCAGTATAAAATAAATCACCATTTACCCAACTATACCTGGAACTTTCTTTAATAATTTTGTGTCTTTGCTTTTTAGTGAACTGGTTTGGTAACTTTCCAGAAGATAAATAGTTTGCCATGTCTGCAAACCATGGTGTTTTTACCGTGATAGCAAACAGATGTTCATCGGGAAAGTTATCTGCAACTGGATTTGGATCATTAGGTGAATGTATGCGGGACAGAAAGTCAGCCACTTGATTTTCCTTGCCTGGCCGGTCTTGTATTGTGATATTAAATTCTTGCAGTAACAATAACCATCTTGTTACTCTTCCATTGGTTATAGGTTTATTCATCAAGTATTTGATTGCTGAATGATCTGTATGAATGAAAACTTGATATCCTGTTATATAATGTCTGAATTTGTTTACTGCATGTATAACGGCTAACATTTCTTTCTCGGTGACTGTATAATTCAATTCTGCAGGTGTTAGATTCTTGCTTATAAAGTATATTGCATAATTGAACAAGTTCTCTTTCTGTCCAAGGGAGGCACCTATTGCAGTATCAGATGCATCAGTTGATATATGAAATGGCAAAGACCAATTTGGTCCACGGAGAATGGGTGCAACTGATAATTTTTCTTTTAAATTTTGAAATGCATTTTGACAATCATTTGTCCAGTGAAATTCAATATCTTTTGCTAATAATTTAAACAGAGGTTGGGCTATTTTACTGAAGTTTTCAATGAATCGTCTATAATAGCCTGCATAGCCTAAGAAACTTCTTACCTCTTTCTGTGTTGTAGGAGGCATTAAGGTTACTAGGACTTGGATTTTTGCTGGATCCACTTTAATTCCTGAAGTAGAAATATGGTGTCCCAGAACTATTCCTTCTGTCAACATTATATAGCATTTCTCATTGCTTAATGACAAATTTGTTTCAATGCATCGTTTCAACACTTTCTCAAGATTATTTAAGCAATCATTATATGTGTTTCCATAAACTGTAAAGTCATCCATATAAACCTCTACACATTCATGGATTAGATCAGCAAAAATTGCAAGCACTGCTCGTTGAAAAGTGGCAGGTGCATTACATCAACCGAATGGCAAAACATTATATGCATAGGTTCCCCATGGGCAAGTGAATTTTGTCTTGTCTTGATCTTCTGTTGCTATTCTAATCTGGTTGTACCCGCTAAACCCATCTAAGAAAGAGAAGAATTTCTTTCCAGCCAATGAGTCTAACACTTGATCAATAAATGGTAGAGGAAAATGATCTTTAAGTGTAGCTTTGTTTAGTTCTCGATAATCCACACATACCCTCCACTTTCCATTTTTCTTTGGAACAATAACCAGTGGAGAAACCCATTGACTATCTGAAATAGGATAGATGAATCCAACATTTAACAATTTTTGCAATTCATCTTTCACTATTTCTTTCATCATAGGATTCATTCGTCTTTGAGGTTGTCTTACAGGTTTAATTTGTTCATCTATATAGATGTGGTGGACACATGTGTTAGGATGGATTCCTTGCATGTCAGTATAATCCTAGGCAAAAGCTTTTGAATATTTCTGTAATAATGCAATTACCTCTTGTTCTTGTTCTGATTGCAACTCATTTCCAATGTTTAAATGTTTTCCAGGACTTACCTCAATTGTTTTTGTTGTTGGATTGGAGATTGTGTTTACAGGAAAGATGTCTATAAAAGAATTTCGCAAAGTTTGAATAGTAAAGGTTTCCTGAAAACATTGATTCAAAAGGTTATTTGCAGCTTCATATTGCACTTCTCTAAGCTGCTCTGAAATACTTGGTTCTGAAATGAAAAGATCCATTAAGTCTTCATTCTCTTCTTCTTCTCTTAAATCAAAGAATTTATTTATACTTAAAACTGATTTAGTTTGTTGTTTTTCTTGAGCTTCAAGTACTGATTCTAAAGAATTTGACTGTGTAGGTGAATAAAGAGCAATATGTTTCCTTTCTTCTCCATGTGAAATAATCATGCTTCCTGATCTGCATCCTATAAAGGCATCAGCAGTAGCTAACCATGGTCTACCTAAGATTAGAGGATGTCCTCCCAAATTTGATTTTGGTTGCAGAATAAGGAAGTCAACAGGATACTCCCATGAATCCAAAGAGACTATAATATCTTCCAATATTCCTTCACGAACAACTTTAGATCTGTCTGCCAATTCTAAGATTGTAGAGGTTGATCTAATGTTGTTCAAATGCAAAGTTTTCATGGTCTCCATTGTCATTACATTTATAGCTGCTCCCAAGTTTATTAATGTGTTTGGCACTGAAAAATTATTTATTGATATAGTAACCATAGGGATACCAGGATCAATATATTTTTCTATTTTGTTTTCTGTAGACATGAGACTTGCTAGTTTACCAATGACTTGGATTGTAGTAGGATCCTTCTTCTTTCTCTGAGTTTTCTTAATGCACAATTCCTTTATTGTTTTAGCATATATTGGTATTTCTTTAATTGCCTTTAACAAAGGAATTTTTACATAAGTGTTTTTTAACTCATCTAAAATATCAAATTCAGGAAGGGTTATTTCTTTTTGTTGTTCCACTAACCTTTCAGGATAAGGTGGTGTTTGAGTTGTAATGTTTGTTCCTTTCTGAATTTGTATCTTAGTTTGTGATGTTTCAGGTGATTCTCCTTGTTAGGTTGGTTCTTCTATAATTGGAGGAGAATCCTTTTTAAGCACTTTTCCAGACCTTAGATGGACTTCATTAAGAGGAAGAATTGAATATGTGGGAAAACATGTTGCTTCCTCTACAGTATATGCAGCTTTTTCCACCTTATTATTCGGATTTGCAATTGGTTGTGTTGGTAATTGAGTTGGTCTGGGCTGATTTGTGGGTAGCTGCAACTGTTGTGGTTGGGTCAACAACGGTGGAGGATTCTGCTGCGGATATGGCATGGATTGTGGATATGCAGAATGTTGTTGTTGAAATGGTATGGATTGAGGATATTGCGAATATGTAAATGGCTGTTGATATTGTTGCTGGTATTGTTGAGGTTGCTGGTTTCCATAACCATATCCTCTCCAACCTTGTGCAGGTTGTTGTGGATATTGTTGTGGAGGCCAAGCTTGCCATGGCATTGGAGGTGTCCAAGGATTTTGAGGTGGATAAAGGTAATTTTGTTGAGGGAAGTGTTGCTGATTTTGTTGAGGCATCCTAGGTTGCCATGGTCTTCGTGGTGCTACATAATAAAAACCTTCCATTCCTGGCACTTCTTCCATTGAATTCATTTGTAATTCTTTCAATTTTAGACAATTTTCTGTGGAATGCTTTTCTGTACAAAGACCACAAACTTGAATACTCTTAACACTATCCAGAGGACATTCTCTTAATGGATGTTTGTTTCTACATTTGGGACAAAAGATTGCTAAAGCTTGGTCTTGTTCTTCTTTCCTCTTATTTGCCTTTAGCACATCTACTTGTGTCCCTAATGTACTTAAAAGATCTGTTTTGAAATTTTCCAATAAACTTCCTATTTCAGCTCGTGTTATCCCTCATGCAGCTGACTTTGCTGCTTTTGAACTTACTTCTCTTCTTCCTGTTTTTGCTCTTCCTCTAGAATATTTTTGACATAAGTCAACAATTTCTTCGAATGGTAGGTTTGAGATATCTCCTTTACCCATCACATTCAGAATGTCAAGGTATTCATCCCTTATACCCTTGAGAAAGATTGTTCGAATGGTTTCTTGATTTAGAGAATGTTGTTTAGATTTCTGTAGATTATACAAAAATCTTTCCAAATATTCTTCTAGACTTTCATCTTCTTGTTGTGTCATTCTAAAAATATCTTCCTTTGAATCTCTAGATCTGCAATAAGCTTGATATTTTTTAAGGAAGACCGATCTCATATCATCCCAAGAAGCTATTGTATGTTCTCCTAAACCCATAAACCATTTCAAGGCTGCTGCTTTTAATGTTGCAGGGAAAAGACGAAGTTTATGGATGTCATCAGTATATCCATATGTTCTACATAGAATATCAAATTCAAACATAAATGAATCAGGATCTTCTGTTGACATTCCATAAAAATTTGGCAATACAGAAGGTGGAATATTTTTCATTTTCACTTCTTCTCCTAATATTGCACTTGTGTCTATTATTGGAAAGCAAAAGGTAGTCTCATCTTCTTGTCTTTTCTGATCATTTTCTATTTTTCTATCATTTTCTTGTTTTGTATCCTCCTCTCTCTTTCTTCTCCATTCTGCTTGTTGTCTTTCATATTGAGCTCGTTGTTCAGGAGTGAGAATAACATATCCATGTCCTTCTTCTGCCATTGGTTGATTTGTTTCAATTTTAAGTGGAGTTTCAGGTTGGTCAAAGATAGGAGGATTTATGGATGGAAATAAAGTTTGTTTTCCTTTGATAATTTCTTTTTGTTTTCCAGAAGTTGAAGATTGTTTTTGCTTTGCTTCCCAAGCTAACAAAGTTTGTCTCTCAATCAAAGTCAATCTTTGTCTACTTCTTTGTTTTTCTGCCAATTCCTCAATGATTGGATTACCAGTAACTGGGGTGTTTGATGATCCTATCTCTATTTGTGGGGGGTTTTTAATAAATCTACCATGAGGATCTCTATGTCTAGGCATAAAGAAACATAACTAAAAAGTGTAACTACTGTTTTTGTGTTTTTTTATTTTCTCTCTCTATTGACTATGCCGATATTTGCCTCCCCGGCAACGGCGCCAAAATGTTGAGCTAATTTATGTACCTAAACTAACACAATTATTTATTATCAATCCGGGTTGTTTATGCTTTGAGGCAAGATCACTATATGTGAAGATCAGATATAATCAACCTTGAAAGATATGCTGAAAGTAATACATTCTACAACTCTAACTCAATTAGTTTAAAAAGAGGAATAATATTGAAATGGTTCTTGACTCAAGAAATCCGCTTTCACCTCAATTACCACTTAATGAATCAGAGATTAAAACCAAGAACTTAAGATGGATAAATTATGAATGAAAGAAGCTCTTAACTTAAGAGACATGTAAAGTGTTCCATTATAATTCATTCATCTTAATATCAAAAATCTCAACAAGAAACTGCTTGCACACAAAAAAAAGAAACCAACTTTAATTCATCATTTTCATAGAAGGGATGCTCAACTTGATACATCTGTTTTTCCAACTTGATAAAGTGATGAATAAGTTATAAACTAATGACATCAATCACTATGCATGAATCATTAAACAATCTGAAATAAAGCTTTGAAAACCAGTTCTACAATCATCAAATTACAAAGAAATAAAACTAGTTAACAAGAAAGTGTACTTAGCTTGGAATGGGGGCCCGTCCACCCTTGCCTTGCACACTTGATAAATGATCTCAGAAGCTTAAATTCAGTCACACATCCATAACATTGAACAGCAAATTGATAATAGCACAAGTCTTCAAATTAACTTCTCAATCCAAAATTGTCACAATATAAAAGTATATAAGTCAAATAATAATCCTAATACATAAGCCATCAAAGCTTTGGCTTTAAATAAGAAGTCTCATGAACAAAATGATCTATTTTTACTCAAACAAACCCATCTACTTCTCATCCACCTATCTAAGTCGAATTCATTATTCTTATCCCAAGAAATATGGTCAATCCCATAGAATCTCAAAACTGCCCTATTTCTATGGGATTTATGAATGACTAGTCATGATTGACTAGAACTAAATGGGCCTAATAAAGCTTGTTCTGTTCGAACTAAGCATAGGTGGCTTAGTCCTAGTTGCCAAGCTGTCCATCCATGCATTCAACTCATGCCCAAGTGTCCTGCAACCATATCAACCATATAGCTATTACGGGAATTTCTGAATCAGCCAATTTTGCACTAAAAATCAAACTTTCATAAAAACTTTAGAATTTGAAAAATTAAAATTAAATACCCGAATAGATATCAAATATA